>CM065124.1:2545460-3020460 GCA_033026305.1 Cirrhinus molitorella | reverse complement strand
ATAAAAAGTGAGTGAGTCATTTAACCATTCACTCAACTGAGTCATTCAAAATACTGATTCAATTAGGAAACAAGTTAAAAGTGAGCGATTCATTTAACCATTCATTCAACTGAGTGATTCAGAATCACTGATTCATTAAGAAATAAATCAATCGTGAGTGAGTCATTTAACCATTCACTCAGCTGAGTCATTCAAAATACTGATTCAATTAGGAAACAAGTTAAAAGTGAGCGATTCATTTAGCAATTCACTTTCTAATATAAAATTCTCATTTAATTCGTTCAGAAACACTGATTCATTAAGTGAGTAATTCACCTGATTTGTTAAGGGGAAAAAATAAAACTAAAATAAAATAATGATAAAATGAAAATATATAATATATAAATAATAAAATGTATTAATATAAATAAAATATAAAAAAATGAATTTAAACTATATAAAAACCTAAAAATAAAAACTAATTCAAATTCACTTTAATAAAAAAGATTACAGTACCTCCATCAGTGTTCTTTTAGTATTATTGAAATAATATTTTAACTTTTATTAATAGCTTAAATTTGGTTTTATATTTTTATGTATATATTTTCATTTTTTAGTAAAAGTTTTTGTAATTTTGTTGCATGTTTTTGTTCATTTTTATTAGTTGTTTAAGTTTATATTAATTTTAAATACAGTTTAAGTTATTTTCGTACATCAAGTTAAACTAAATGTTCCCTGACAACTTCAATTTTTGTAAATATTTTATTTCAGTTCAAATGTCTTTTATTTATGTCTTTTTTTTTTTTTTTTAGTTAAACATAACAACCCTGATCTCAATTTGCTGGCCTGCTAAAAGTTTTAATTAGACATATAGTGTCTAGCAAACTTTTATATGAAACGTACTGCATACTGCACAGTGCACACTGTTTTATATACTCTTTTAACATGTGATGTTGAGTAAGCAGAAGCTACTTTTCCATACTACTAACCCAATGTGGACAGTACTACCAGAAATCACAAATCTGTCCATCATGAGCGTGAGCTACTGGATTTTAAAACCAACAAAACTCTAATAAAACCCTAAAAACACCCCTGAACTACAGTCTACAGCAGGATTTCCCAACCAAGGGTTTGTGAGATATAACAAAAATGCCAATGTCAAGTTCAAATATAGTCATTATAATGTGATATTATGGAGGCGGTTGGGACGTCCTGCTCTTAGGTGTCCAGATCTGTTCACTTACGACACTGCAGGAGCTGAGCTTCCTCCGCTGGAGCACCGGAGAGTAAACCCAATATCTGCCCTCAGCGTACTGACACACACACACACACACACACACACACAGACAGGAGGGAAATGAGGATGAGTAAATAAAAGAGATAGACATGAAGGAAGACAAAGAGACAGGAAACAGATCATGATGATGCTGATGAATGGAACAGATTTCAGCTGACATGAAATCAATCTGTTTTTGAAGAGAATCAACATCACAGTGTAATGATCTGCTTTTCATTTTCAGCTCTTATTTTAAAACCACCTTCACACAGATATTTTACAATCAATGTCTACTGGATGAAATCAGTTCTGCTCCCATTTCTTAATAAATGTCTTTTTCCTCATAAATACGGCATATTAAAGTCAAACTGGTTGCAAGTACTATTTCATGTCAACGTAAAAGCTTTAAAGAAGTGTAATGAACAGTAGTGAGTTTAGAAATATCTAAATGCAAAAGAGAGAAGCTTTTTTAGTAAAAACAGTATTTTATTATTTCAGAGACTGCACACACTAAGAGAATTTGTGATATTAAATATTATATTATTAATTTCATATGTTTAATATTACATATATTATATAATTACAATATCTATCTATACGCATAATATATATATATATATATTAATATTACATAGATTATATAATTACTACAATATATATTATTAAAAAAAATAATTTAAATGTTTAATATTACAAACAACTTTCACTTTTTAAATTACCATGACTTATGGTTAACATAAAATGTAACCGTTTTATAGTATATTTATAATATATTATATATCATTATTAAATATTATATTATTATAAATAATCATATTATTATTATTAATATAAATAATAATATAAAATATATTATATTTATTATTATTAAATATTATAACAGAAATTTATATATCATTTATTTTCAATGTATAAATTACAATGTCTTTAAAATTTGTTGCTTTATCATAATTATCTAATATTTGTATTATATATACTAGACACTTTAGAGAGGAGATTAAAGATGATGCATAAATTATAGAGACCTCAGTCTTAAATAAAGAGTGGTATTATATACTGTATATAATATTATTAATTCATATAAATATTACATTATTATTAATATATGATTAAATTAATATTATATTATTAAATATATGCTATTATAATATTAAAAATAATTTGCTTGGTTTACATATAACTTTCATTTCACAAATGACCATGGCTTTAATGAAGAACTTAAATGTGACCCTGGACCACAAAACCAGTCATAAGAGTCTTTTTTTTTTTAAATTGAGATTTAGACATCATTTGAAAGCTGAAATAGCTGCAAAAAAAGAAAAGAAAAAGAAAATAATAGAGAAAATCACCTTTAAAGTTGTCCAAATTTAATTCTTAACAGTGCATATTACTAATCAAAAATTAAGTTTTGATACACTTATGGTAGGAAATTTACAAAATATCTTCATGGGACATGATCTTTACTTAATATCCTAATGATTTTTGGTATAAAAGAAAAGTCAATAATTTTGACCCATGCAATGTATTTTTGGCTATTGCTACAAATATACCTGTGGTACTTAAGACTGGTTTTGTGGTCCAGGGTCACAAATATGTAAGTGCAAAATCAAAGACAGAGATACAGAGAAATACAGAGGGAGAAGCTAAAAATGGAAAGGAAATTAGAGAGGCGATTATCTCCGACTGAGAGAAAACCACAGCATGAGATTAACAGAGAATGAGTGTGTCGCTCTCTCACACACACACACACACACACACACACACACACACTAAAATCCTCACAGCACCAAAACATTTTCAAACACACGGTCACTGTGTCCAAACCAGACCTGACGAGACAAAATCAGGTCACACTGAGCAGCTCGACGATGTAAATGTGTCAGGTTATGCGGTTTGGACACAGTCTGAGTTAACTTCAGGACCTTCAATCAGAATATCAGTTTAGGACAGCTGAACCTGAACACTTTAAAGCCTTAATGATGAAAGAGAGAGAATCTGTGACACTCAGAGACAGACGTAAAGATCTACATGCATGCACTCTCACACAAGTGTTACCTTCATAACTCCACTAGATCATCCAGACTGGCGCTCTGTGGAACATGTGACTCAAAATTAGCCCCAACACCACATGAACTCACCAATTTGGTGATTTGTGGCACAGTGTTTTAGTGAAATGAACATGTGTTTACTGTAAAACATATTTAATCCATTTAATATTAATACTTAATTATTGATGAATTTCAGAGTTTTTATTCATTTTGAGGAATACTGAATCAGTTTTTTTCTTGTGAGTGAGATGAATTGATGCATGTTCACATTTATTCTAGAACTAAAGTAACATCTTAATCACGATTTCTTTTAACATGGGGACAGGAGAGCTTTTAAATAATAAATGTGGGGAAAAAAGTAACTGGCATTACTTATTTGAAAAACATATTTTCTTGTCAGTTAAAAAGTAATGCGCTACTTTACTAGTTACTTGGAAAAAGTAATATTGTCACGTAACTCGAGTTACTTGTAATGCATAACCAACACTGGCTGTAGCTGAATAATTAGGCCTGCTATGCTACTGCATTTTAATGTTGGTCATTATGGTGGTACTTGGAGAACCAAATATTTTTTGAGGTGGTACTTGGTGTAAAAAGTTTGAGAACCACTGCACTAAAGAATATCTTAACAGCTGCCTTTTTTTTCATTCTTAATTTTCTTTTATAAAACCTAATAGGGGCAAAAGTCTGGAAATGCTAATGTTTTTTCCATACTCTGCTTTCTTTTTGGTAAATTATTAATTCAATTCCATACTTTTACAAACCACGTAGGAACCCTGACTTTGGAAATAACAAATCCATATGACAAGTTTGTCTGTATCAGTTAAACATCCTACAATCATTCTCATACTTACAAAATAGATGTCAGTGGTCAACGCAACCTCTTCCTCCAGTGATTCCCGGCTTTGGGACTCTGAGAGTCCATCTGCGTTGGGACGCTGCGTGCTCGGACTGAAAGTGGATGGCTCTGCAGTTTCAGGGGCCGGAGCTGTTTCGAGGGTCCCGGTTTCGCTCAAAGGAGCCGGTTCCACAGGAACTGTTGTCTGGGTGGTTGTGTCATCAGGAAGAGTTGCCTGGGAGACAGTTTCCTGGGTTACAGGTGCTGAAGCGGCTGTTTCGGGGACGAGGTCATCAGTGTCTGGAGGAGGAACATCCATCACCGCACTTAGAAAAGAGAAGAGGGCAAATACAGTCAAAAATGAGTAAGACTCAAATCTTTTTATAACAGGGTGAAATGTAAAATAATAATTAGCTAATAATTAATTTTTAATTATTTCTATAAAAATAAATATATACACTGCCGCTCAAAAGTTTGGGATCAGTAAGATTTTTAGTATTTTTTCATCAAAGTTCCATTTATTTGAGAGAAAAAAAAAAAAAAAAAAAAAAAAAAAATGTATATTCAAAATAACAGTTTTTTTTTAATATACTTTAAAATATGTATCTGTGATGCAAAGCTGAATTTTCATCAGCCATTAATCCAGTCTTCAGTGTCACATGATCCTTCTAATAATAAATCATTCTAATTTGCTGATTTATTACTTTTATTATCAATGTTGAAACAGTTGTGCTGTTTACAATATTTTTGGGAATCTGTGATTTCAGGATTTTTTCAGGATTCTTTGATTAATAAAAAGTTAAAAAGAACAGCATTTATTCAAAATAGTCTTTAATCACGTTTTATCAATTTAACACATCCTTGCTGAAAAAAGTATTAATTTCTTTCAAAAAGAGAGAAAGAAAGAAAAAATGTACTGACCCCAAACTTTGAACAAGGCATTTATTGTTAAAAAAGTTTTCTATTTTAAATAAATGCTGTTCTTTTTTAAGTTTTATTTATCAAAGAATCCTGAAAAAAGTATCACAGGTTTCCAAAAACAACTGTTTCTAATACTGAAAATAAATCAGTATATTAGAATGATTATACTGATCTACATGTGACACTGAAGACTGGAGTAATGACGCTGAAAATTCAGCTTTGCATCACAGGAATAAATTATATTTTAAAGTATATTAAAATAGAACGCCACTATTTTAAATTGCATTAATGAAAATTTTATTTCTGTATTTTTAAATCAAATAAACGCAGCCTTGATGAGCAGAAAAGTCTCTTTAAAAAAGCATTAAAAATCTTACTGATCCCAAACTTTTGAGTTGTAGTGTATATATAAAATATAAATATTTTATTTTTAAATAATAATGATATGAATAATATATAACAAAAACATACATGTAAAATAATTATTAGCTAATAATTAAATGAAATATTAATATTTTATCAATAATAATAAAAATAATAATAATGTAATAAGAGGGATACATGTAAAATAAGTATTAGCTAATAATTAATTAAATAAAAATGTAATTGTAAATGTAATATTTTAGCTCAGAGAGGTTTTGGATGACAAAAAAAAAAAGTTACTTACAAACTAAAACACTGATCTGGAATCAGTTTCTTACCTGAGAAAGTAACTTCTTAAAGCTACCCTTCCTTCCTAACCAGTTCTGCACAGCATCAAAACACTCACAATTTCTTTGGTGAATGCTGGATTTATTAAACATCATCAACATGTAAACTTTGTTTTTAATAGTTGTACTTTGCAAAACACTTCAGTTTGCACAGTCTGATTTACTATTTAACATGACAGATATGTGCAGCCAAACTGCTTTCCATGAAGGATAGAAAGTGACAGAAGTGCTGAGAGCGAGTGTTTAAGTGTTTAGCGTGAGGAGTAAAGCAGAAACAGATGGTCTGCAGTAAAGCTCTCCAGACCATATGGCCAAACCCTACACCTGTATCACACTGATACACCGCTTCTGTAGGATGACAATAATAGCTCAGAAAACAGATGCACATTTAATAAATCCAGCAGAAACAGCAGACAACACTCTGGCAGAGTGGTTTGGGATTGGCACTAATCATAATCTCACATACTGTGTAGAAATATTACGTGAGGTAATATTATGTGAGAAATAATGTACAGCTGGTCATTATCCCAAAATAAATCCATACTCAATAAAATATTTAGACCTCAATTTATCATTTATTTGAATTGCATATAAAATCTTCATTCATTTGGATTACAGTTTTAACATAAACTAATAAATAAACAGTTAATATTTCATGGTATAGGATTTTTTGCCATTTAATTTTATTGACATAATCATATTTTTAAAATGTATTTCTTTAAATAGCTTAGAATTAAAGGATTGAAACAAACTAATGATTTATTGGTGACAGATATATAAACTTGTTTAATGTGTATTTAAAATGCATTCAGTTTATTAGTATTATTAGAGAAATCTACTCATTTCTTATCTGTTTCATGAATGCATTACCAAAAAATGCCAAAAAATAAGTTCATTCATTTAATGAAATATATAGAAGTATAATATGCTGCCTTGGTATCAAGGTCATGTTTGCACATACTGTGTCAGAGAGACGTCTGGCTCCTTCTCCTCCTCCTCCTCCTCCTCCTCTTCTCTCTCTCTTTTCACCTCCACCTGAACAGTGATGGTCTGCTGGTCTTCCTCGTGCACGTCCACCACTTCTTGCGTCCTGCAAAACAAACAAAAAACTTTTAATAAACTCATTTGACAAACATCAACATTTGGTTTTTGGTGGCTCACGGCTTTGTGCACTGCAAAAAATCATTTTCTAACTCAGTATATTTGCCTTGTTTTCCAGCAAAAATATCTTTATTTATCCTTAAATCAGCATCTTCAATCAGTTCATCATCTCAAGCAAATATATCTTGATTTAAGACTCAAAAATACTGAGCAAGGAATGTATTTTTGTTTTTTGCATTAAGATTGATAAACAAGCTGATGTGAGCATATAAAGCCAGTTTAATATGGATTTTAAACAAAAATTGTCATGCAGTTGAGGCGTACCTTCCCTCAGCATCTTTCAGAGACAATGTGTGTCTTCTGTGAAAACAAAAGAGAACAAAAACATTCACAGATAATCATTGCATGTGGTCAGATAAGAAGCAGCCTTGCAGTTGTTGCTGAAACTTTCTATATTATTTTTACTGCATTAATTATGCCTCGTAATATACTTTACAATGCATTGTATGATCTCATGAATAATTATTACCACATTTGTAATATAATACTTATCTATTCATTGTTACACCTTTAGAAAGTACAGTATAAAGCATTAAAACATCTTCAGATGTAACAAGGAATCTACAAATATTATTGTTGCAATTATTTATGAGAATATATACTGCATTACATGTTACACTATGAATATCTTTATGATGCATTATACATAAAGGCTTCAAGTGAAGTGCTACTGTTGTTTGTTCTCTGCTTTATGCACTTATTTTATGAAAATGATATCAGCTCTTTAAATGAGGTGATTAATGTTGACCTGTAGCGTGGGTGCTCTGTGGTGTCTGACGGAGAGCGTTCTGGGATTGATATGGAGGTGTTTGAGGACAGAGTTGTGGCCACAGACGCTGTGGTCGCTTCCTCAAACGATGGAGGAGTGCAAGACTGCAGACCTGAGAAAATAAATAAGCAAACTGTTTAGTCTTTTGTGTTTTAACAGAATAAAGATTCTCATTCAGGTTCAAAATGAGTAAATGATGACAGAATTTTCATTTTTGGGTGAACTGTCCCTTTAAGTGAACATTCCAGTTTATCACTTTGCAAACATTATGGGAATGTTACTTTTAAAAGTTTAAATGTTACTTTTTCAATGTTAAAGGTACTTTTAATTGAACATTCTGAAACTAATAGAAACATTTAAAAAACAGCAAATAAACGTCTAATTAAAACGTTCTGAGAATGTTCTCTGTTAGCTGGGCTGCATACTGTGCAGAGTACATTGTAAAATGTAACTTTTCTTGTTGTATTGTATTTTTTTACTATCCAAAGTGCTGTTGATCCTAAAAAAAACCTGTATAAAAAATTCTATATTAATTATTTGTGTACTCTAAGGTGTAAATTGATTAATGTTTCTGTTATTTGTTTTTTTGTAAACCTTACAACACATTTCTTACTCAAAAAATAAATAAATAAATAAATAAAAATAAAACATATGGTTACTATAGTTAAACCATGGTATTTGTAGTAAAACTTGGTCACTACACTTTTATTTTAGTAAAACCGTGATTAATTTTCTTAAAGGATTTGTGTTTTTGTATACTTTCTGTCTTTATTTATTCTTTGTTTTGTTTTTCTAACTGTACTGCCTTAATGTTTTGACCTTTTCTACGGTTTAATAAAAAAAAATCTGAAAAAAAGATTTGTGAACCAGCTCTGAAGTCCTGATCTGATTCAAAAGATTCACAAATCTGCACCAATGTCTTGAACTGGATTCAATGATTTGCAATCCCAATTCAAAGTTCTGATCTGAATCAATATATTCACGAACCCAATCCGAAGTTCTGGTCTTAATCAAATGTTTCACAATGTGCTCCGTGCTCCAATCGTTTGAATCTGAATCAAAAGATTTGTGAACTCGCTCCGAAGTTCCGATCTAACTCAAATGATCCGCAATCCATGCTCCAAAGTCACAATCCGAATCAAAAGATTTGTGACCCGCGCTCCAAAGTTCTGATCTGAATCAAAAGATTTGTGAATCCGCTAAATCAAATGATTCGCGATCTGCGCTCCAATTGTTTGAATCAGAATCAAAAGATTTGTGAATTCACTCCGGAGTTTCGAAAAAGCTCAGTTTCAACCATCACTATGTGCTTTTTAATATCATTACAAGCAAAGTTGAAATTCGAAAATGAATGGCTCTTCTAATTTGATCTGTTTTTTTTTCTACTGACTTAGTTTTATGACATTAACTGAAATAAACGAAAAAAAAACAGGAAGTTTAAAAATAAAATATCAATATTTCCATTCCAAACATAACATCCCACATGAATATCTGAACATATTCAGGTAAGCTAACCGTTTTGCTGCAGCTCAAAATACATGTTAGATGGAAACATTGTGCATTATGATGGAGTTTGTAGCTTAATTCACTATATTTGAAATAGTTCAAGCACTGCAGTTCAGTTGCTGACAGTTCAATAGGAAATCAGCTGAAAGCATCCAGTCATCTCATACCACTGAAGTGAATGATACATATATCAGTATATATTATAACAAATATTTGTTGTATCTGATTGTATTAAGTCTATTATGGCATCGTGTCAAAGATAGGCTTCACAGATACACTCTCTTTCAATAATTCAAGCACTTTTCAAGTACCTCTTCAGGAATATTGATATTTTTCAAGGGTTTTCCAGGACTCAAGTCAAATTCAAGCTTTTTTAGCACCTTAATAATAAAAAATCACAGTCAAGTGCATTACATTATGGGACTGATTCTACTCGAATGCTGTTCTAAAAGGCCAAAAGTGGTGGAAACAGTTTTCCATGCAAAATAGCACTTTTCAAAAGCATGCACATAAAAAGCAAAGAAGAAAAGTAAGAAAATCACCATCGTTTTCCAGCACGGGGAAGCTGCGCGCTCCTCTCAGATCATAGATGTTCTCGTCTCGTTCTGAGGGAAGCTGACTGGCTGACCAGGCCGCTCCTGGACCGCTAAATTTGGGAACGCTCAGCACCACACGGCCCTTCTTAGCAGGAGACGCCTTCAGCGCTGGAGAAACCCAGAAACAGACTTTCTGTTAGATTACAGCGTCTCTTTCAGCTCTTTATTTACTTTATACTACTACAGTCATTCTGTGGGTCACTCACAAGTGCTTTTCTTGAACACATTGCTGCTCATGAACCTGAAGAAGCGGTCAGCGTAGAAATTCGGCCGGTGGACAGAAACCGTGTCCTGAGAGACAGAGGAGAGATGCAAGCATGTTTTTTTTCCCAGTATGATGGAGAGAAAAAGACAGACTGGAACTGAAGTAGAGAGAAACAGAAGTTGGAAAGCGAATGGAAAGAGACATTCTCTCAGACGTACAGTATCTACAGCGAAACCAAACACAAGCGATCCTTATCAAAGTCTGTCCACTGTCTCAGTGAATCTCTAGCAAACACACACCTCATGCATTAATAAAGGAGGCCACAGGGTGAAATTACCCTATTGGGGCATCAGGACCACATTCAATATTCACCTTCACAAATAACTGGCTGTGGGTCACAGTTTGTGTTTATATAAATGTGCAGGGATCACAGAATGCTGTGTGTTAATGACAATATTTCACTCTTGCACACCTGCACCATATGCAATATATGACAATTTTTTAAAGGCGCCCAAAATAAAATCTACAATTAAATAAAATAAAAACATTGCAACTAAGTCAATAAATAAATGTAATTTTTTTATTATTATTTTTTTTTTTTTTTACAATTTTTAATGTATAGATAAAATTTTTTAAATAAAATAAAATTTAATAACAACTACAAGGCACCATAGGTAATATAAAACACAATTCAAAACATTGCCAGAATTTTGCCAATAAAATAAAATTAAATAAAATAAATTAAAAAATAAATTAAATTAAAATAATAATTACTTACACAGTACCAATCAAAAGTTTTTGAACAGTAAGATTTTTATTGTCAAAAAAACGTAAAATTCTGAAATATTTTTAACTCTTAAAAATACGTTTTTTATTTGAATATATTTTAAAATGTAATTTATTTCTGTGATTTCAAAGCTAAATTCTTAGCATCATTACTTCAGTCACATGATGCTTCAGAAATCATTCTAATATTCTGATTTGCTGCTCAGAAAACATTTATTATTGGTATTATTACGTTGAAAAAGCTGAGTAGAATTTTTTCAGGTTCCTTGATGAACAGAAAGTTCAGAAGAACAGCATTTATCTGAAATAGAAATATTTTGTAACATTTTGTATAAATGTCTTTATCATTACTTTTGATTAATTTAAAGCATCCTTGCTAAATAAAAATATTAATATCATATTAATATTATCTTCCCCAAATGTAAATAAATAAATAATACTGACTCCAAGCTTTAATTGATATAGTGTATAATATTACAAAAATCTTTGGATCTTTCTATTCATGGATCTCATCTATTCAATAATAGTAATAATAATAGCAATAATAATAAAAATAATAACAATAATAAATGTTTCTTAAAACAGCAAATCAGAATATTGATTTCTGAAGGATCATGTGACACTGAAGACTGGAGTAATGATGCTGAAAATGTAGCTTTGATCACAGAAATAAATTACTTTTTAAAATATATTCAAATAGAAATTATTTTAAATAAAAGTTATTTTAAATAGTAATATATATATATATATATATATATATATTATTATTATTATTTATTTTTTTTTTGCTGTACTTAGGTTCAAATGAAAGCAGCCTTGGTGAGCAGAAGAGACAAAACACTGAAAATCTAAAAATGTGGTGTGCATTTAAATATAAATTATTTTTAAACTTCTAAAATATCTGAATCTTACATCTGGCTCCTAAATATGATATAATATAATCTTTAAGATAATTTTGCACCCAGATGTCACATTTTATTTAAATGTTAAATCTAAATCTTAAGCAGGTTTGAGATTTGCATAGCAATAAGGTATTTTTTATGGGGCAGGAGATGAATCCTTCCCAGTTTGTGTTAATACCGTAGATATACAGTATCAGAAGTGATGTGTATTAATGCTCAGAGATGGCAGGCAGGAGGATTATGATGCATTATAGTGGTGAAGATGATGATGAAGATGTATTTGAGTGTGTTTCTCACCCCGTCATGCACTAGAGCCTTCCATGTGTGTTCCAGCTTCTTTATGAGTCTGCAGAAAAAACAGATAAAAAGAACACAAACATCAGCTTCTCTTCACAAACTCACAGAGCCACAGACTGCTGAGTGTCCTGATGGAGAGCTTCGGATTTATTTTTGACTTAATGCAGTCTTCTAAAAATGTTACATAAGAATATAAAACAACCTCAAATGCTACTGAAGATTATAAAGCCATGTGGCGCACACTGTAACCGCTCAGCAAAAGAGCGCAAATAAATGAAACCTCAAAACTACAGACCACCTGCACCATATGCAATATAAGACACAAATTAAAAAGAGCCCCAAAATAAAATAAATAATCATTTATTTTATTATAGTTTTACTTTTTAAAATATTTTATTTAAATATTTGTTTAAAAAATATTTATTTTATTTAAAATATTTATATATTTTCTATATATTTTACAAATAAATATTACAATAGTAATATTTATTTATTTTTTATTTATTTCATTTAGAACAAAAAATAAAAATAAAAATTAAAGCAATAAATTATAAAAATAAATAACACATTTTGCCACTAAACTAATACATAAATGATTAAAATAAAATGCTGAAAAAAACTTAATTTTATGTGACGGGGTTGAGTTGTTAAGCTTGACCCTCCCTGACTATAACATGCCTCAAAATATGAATAAAAAGTATGATTCTACTAACCATTTTCTGCACCATTATTAAAGAGACCTGAATGATGTCATTTCTGGGAAATTATGTCACATAAGTGTATGAATAAAATATGAATAAAAAGTATGATTCTACTAAACATTTTCTGCACCATTATTAAAGAGACCTGAATGATGTCATTTCTGGTAAATTATGTCACATAAGTGTGGAGTCTTGGAATTTCATCGTCAAGCTCTTCTTGCATGGAATTTGATTTACAAACATAATTTTTCACCACATAAATGTATATCCATAAATGTAAATTTTCAGGGTTTTATAGTATTTAGCCCTTTAACTGTCACTCACATTTTTGAACACAGATGTGAAAATGCAGTATTTAAACTTAATTTTTTATAATTCATGAACAAAAACATTTGTAATATGAATTTGATGTATATTTTCCATCCAGTGCAATGTCTGAGTTTAAAATGGTTTTCAAAGGATGAATTTTGAGATTTTAAGTTTTCTACTTCTATAATTTCTTATGATTTCTAAAGCGTGATAGGGAAAAAGGCAATGAAGAAAGTCTTTTTGTGACAAAGGTCAGAAGTGATTTTTGAGGTGCACTCTGGTCATAAATTAATCTATAACTTTTTTTACACAATTTGTAACACAAAAAAATGTAAAATATCTATTTAGGAGTCTCCAACGATGTATAGATTAGATTAGGATTTATTTGTAAAATGGTAAAGTAAACGTATGCATCCCACAGGTGGGGTTATGAAGTATTATACTGAGTCCATTTTGCCCTCAAAGAAACAAATTGTGCAAGCTTGTGCATTCTTTAATGTATTCCTATGATACTGTTTATATCTCCCCCTAGCATTTAATTTTTTTTTTATTTGTTGGAATTGAAATATATAGAATGTTTTTGCATTTTTCAATAAGTGGAGTGGAGTTTAAATTATTATGGCTGTAAAATGGTTAGTGTGACGGAGTTGAGTTCATACTGAGGGACATAATTTTAAAGTCTGTTTTTTATAAAATATTTGGCAATTTTTGTTTAATATTTTTTGCAAGAAAGGAACACAAATAAATGCTTACATTGTTGCCAAAACTCAAAGACACTATAAACATTTTGTTAAAGGGGGGTACAGTTTTGTTTCATATATTCAGAGTTGTTTACAGTGTTAAAGAGTTGGATTCTCATGCTAAACATGGCCAAAGTTAAAAAAAAAAATAACTTGGACAAATAACAGAATTTCTTTGCCGAAAATCTTACTTCCGGGTTGGTACAAGTTTCGGCTGATTTTTTAATTGGCATTAATGACGTAATCTGGTGGTGGAACATTTCTCCTGGAAAAGCGCGTCCGCGGCGCCCGCGATAACGTCGGCCAGACCGTGAGAAAGAGCACGCCATCAACGTGCTTCATTCGGATGCACTCTGCAAGGGATTCATTTGGGAAGAAAGTCTCTAAAGAAGTGTGGTTATGGTTGTAAGGCAAAGATAACTTTGCTTAGCTTCCTGAAGAACCCAGCGTTATGTGAACAGTGGATGCAGTTCTTTTTCCGGGGCAGCAATGGAGTTTAGCAAGTGAATGTTTCATATACGAGGACCAGTTCGACGCTGGATTTGCACATTGTTTGATACTGAAAGATGGAGTGGTCCCAGCTATATAATGTAATAATTCAGAACTGCAGATGGTAAGTGAAACAACATCAGATGTCTGTTTTATTGGCAATCCTAACGCAAGTGATTGTCGAACTTAGCTCCGCCCACGGCGCGCCTCCAGAAGTTCGGCTTTTTCCGGAGAAAATCGAAAAGCTGTATTTTTCTTTTATAAATATAATAAAACTAAAGAATTTTTGGAGATATTAAGGATACATTACTACTCTATAGGTCCTCGGGATTAACATGAGATTAGGTGAAACTGTGCATGTTATGTACCCTTTAATATTTAAGTACAAATTCAGTGAAGTGCCTCAGCTGTTGTATGAGACTGAAGGGCTTTATTCTACGATAACAACCTGCTGGATGTACATTATCCCGCGTATTACACGGTTTCTTGCCACAATAGTAAATAATTAGACATAAAACCTTGATCTGAGTTAAAATATTTGAACGCAAAGCTTCAGTGAAGAAAGCCGTTACAAATAAGCGCAAAGTTCATACTAAACGGACATTTAACCGAAATGGTGCAGTCATAGCACTTATTACACAATATTTCACCACAGAAAATTATTAAGTTGATAAAAGATATTGATTTAAGACGAAAAGGTTTCGAAATCTTACCAGTTTGTTCTTTATCTTATAATCCAATGCAGAAGTTACAAAACAATCGTCCCAGTATAACAGCAGCTGCGTTTGTATGAAACGAGAGAAGGAGTCCGCGATACCAGGATGACATAATGAATTAAATACATACTCGTAATATTGAATTGAGTTTTAATATTTCATTAGCCGAACAAAACGCAATTTCCACGAAAAAAAAACGCTCCCAGCAAGCAAACAGTGCCGACTGCAGGCAGTTACCCGGATGAGCAGTGACTGACCAATCAGAATCGAGCGTTCCACAAAGCCTTGTAATAAAAGACATTATTTTATGCTAAAAAAAATATTAAAATTATTTTTATTTATTATATTGGGCATCCCAAGGTTTTGTGAAAAGCTTCCAACAATTAATTTTGGTGAACCACCATTTTAGAAACTCCGGGGGACTGAAATATTACAAAATCCCAGCCAGGAATGACCCAAATAAATAAATAAATGAATGTGGGCTTTAAAATTGTGGGCTTAAAAGTGTTTTTTGTGTTTGGAGAGTCATGAATCATGAAAATGAGGATTTAGAGTTTTCACTGATTTAGAGAAGAGTGCTTTATGAGCAGTGTTGGGGGTAACGCATTACAAATAATGCAAGTTACGTAATAATATTACTTTTTTAAGTAACTAGTAAAGTAACGCATTACTTTTTCCATTTCCAAGAATATATCTGAGTTACTTTTTCAAAAAAGTCTGTTTTTGTTTCCTTTATGTATTTAATCCCATTTTATTAACCAATGACTTTGCTGCTGACCTTTGTTGATCCAATTCAACCGTACACTGCAAAAATACTTTTCTTACTTAGATTTTTTGTCTTGTTTCCAGCCAAAATATATATAAAAAAAATCTTAAATCAAGAAGGATTTTCTAGACAAGTAAAAAAAATATTTTCTTGTTTTCAGAAAAACAAAAAAGTCAAAATTAAGTGAGTTTTTGCTTAGAACAAGCAAAATAATCTGCCAAAGGGGTAAGCAAGGGGTTTTATTTCAAAGAGAAAACAAGATTATTTTGCTTACCCCATTGGGAGATTATTTGCTTGTTTCAAGCAAAAACACACTTAATTTTGACTTGTTTTCAGAAAAAAAACAAGACAATAATTTTTACTTGTCTACAAAATCCTTGATTTAAGAATTTTTAGATATTTTGGCTAAACAAGACAAAAAATCTAAGTAAGAAAAGCATTTTTTTGCAGTGTACTAATAAGCAAAACATACTTTAGATAAACTAACATTTGTGCTTTTCTTTCCTCATTGCTGAAGAGTGTTGAACTTTCTTTTCCTACAGTTCCAGTGTACAGACTTCAATTTAATATTCAATTTCATTTTGATGTGAAAGGGCTTTTACATTTGCTAAGAAGCAAGCTTTTTTATATTAAAAACAAACAAGCAAGCCCTGCCCAGATTTAAAAAGTAACGCAAAAGTAATGTAACGCATTACTTTCCATAAAAAGCAACTAAGTAACGTAATTAGTTACTTTTTTAGGGAGTAACGCAATATTGTAATGCATTACTTTTGAAAGTGACTTTCCCCAACACTGTTTATGAGTGAATTGATTTAATTTTCCTATCATAACTGTGTGACCTGTAGGACTGCAGGATGTCTATGATGCCGATGAAGAGCAGGAGTCTCTCTCCTTTGGTGTTGACAGCAGGAATCCCACCCATCCTGCAGAGAGAGCAGACAATCAGTGTGTGCTGCTGAATCTAATGAATGTGGAGATGTTAAATGAGAGACACGCACGTGTCGTCTGTGTCTATGGAGCCTCCGCACGCTGCTCCTCCCTGAATGGACTCCATGGCAGTGGAGTAAAGAGCTCTCTGCGCAGCTGGTCTCTTCTCATCGCTGCTGCTCTGCGATCCCTCCATCTGCTGATCGCGCTCCGCCTGATCCAGATTATGAACACCCAGCAACAGGCTGTAGTCCATGATCTTAAAACTCTCCAACACCTGCACACAAACAGCACACCTTCACTTAACCTTAACCTTAACCCAACGAGGACTGTGCAATTCATTCAAATAAATATTGTTTTTAAATACTTGATTTAAAATGTTAAACAACAATGTTTATGTATAGTACAATAGTTATTTTCTTACTTTGTATTTATTTAGCCATTTTTATATTTTTATTTGGTACATAAAACAATGTTTATGTATAGTACAATAGTTATTTTCTTACTTTGTATTTATTTAGCAATTTTTATATTTTTATTTGGTAGCAATAATTATAATAATTTTATATTTTGATTTAGTAGCAATAATGATACAAATAATATTTTTTACAACAATAATAATAATAATGATAATAGTATTTTTTTCTTAAATACTTAATTTTTTCTGTTTTGCAGTGAAATATCACAGTCGTAATATTTCTTATTTTGTTTTTATTTAGCAATTTTTACATTTTTATTTAGTAGCAATAATAATTATAATTATAATTATTATAACAACAACAAGTATTATTATTATTATTATTTATGTTATTATTATTATTTTACTTTATTTTTTAATAGTTGTATGGCTACATAATCACAAAAGTGTAGCCAAATATTGTAAAGAAAAATAATTATATTTTTTTCCTTAAATACAAAATTTCTCTTTTTTTACTGTGAAATATTACAATAGTTATATTCTTTAGTTATAATATTTCTTATTTTGCTTTTTATTTAGTAGCAATAATAACAATAATAATATTTGTTTCACATTTTAAATTAGAATAGCTCATTTTAAAATTAAATAAAATGTATTATTATTTATTTTATTTATTTTTTTATAGTTGTATGACTAAATAATCACAACATTTTAGCCCTATATTGTAGCCCTACAAGTAAAAAACCAAACCTTTAATTTTCTGTTTTAATCGCATTTTAAACCAGAATCGCTAATTTTAAAATAAAATAAAACAAAGTAAAATACAATAAAATAATGTTATTTATTTATTTATTTTATATAGTTGTATGGCTAAATAATAATAAAAAAAATGGCTGTAGCTCTACAAGTAAGAAATACAAACCTACATTTTTGTTTTAATCGTTATTAAACGATTATTATTTTTATTATTATTATTTACTTATTTTTTATTATTATATACAGTTGCATTGGTAAATAATCACAAAATTTTAGCCACATATTGTAGTCCTACAAGTACTACAAAAACAAACCTATATTTTTTGGTTTTAATCATATTTTAAATCAGAACTGCAAATTTTTAAATTGCATTATGATTATTATTATTATTATTATTTTATAGTGGTATAGCTAAATAATCTCACAATTTTAGCCAAATATTGTAGCCCTACAAGTAAAAAAAAAAAAACTATTTTTTTGTTTCAACCACATAGTAAATTAGAATCAGACATTTGTATATAATTAATAATTATTATTTTTCTTAAATACTAAATTTAATTTTTTTTTTAATATTCCAATACTATTATTTCTTATATTTAGCAATTTATATTTTAAATAGTAAATTAATTAGCTATTTATATTTTTATTTAGTAACAACAATAATTGTATTTAATAATAATAATAATAATAATAATAATAATAATAATAATAATAATAATAATAATAATAATTACTATTACTATTAAATAATAGTTGTTATTATTATTGCTATTAAATTAAATTAAATTATCATTATTATTATTATTAACTACATGATTAATCAAAATAAAATAAAATCAGGAGATATCTAATAAATAAATAAATAAATATTATTTTCTCTTTTTTAATACTTGATTTAAAATATTATAGAACAATATTTCTGTTCCTGGCCCACTCACCAGACAGTCTCTCTGGAGTGTCTTCAGCAGGGCGTTATATGTGTCCACATCCAGCAGGAGTCCGTCCGGAACGTCCTGCATAAAATCCAGGTCTTTAAAGGTGGGCTTGGACTTCTCGCGCTCTTTCTTGGACGCGCGGCGTTTGTACGTGGAGCCCTTCAGGTCGAACTTGAGGTGCATGCGAACCACACGCGGCAGGATGTTATTCATCACCACGATGCGGATGTTCTTCCCGCCCGACTGAACGCAGTACAAACCGAAGAACTTGGGCAGCAGCGTGCGGGGATTCTGGTTCAGGTTCTGAGAGACCAACAACAGATGAGCATCATTTAAAGAGTCAACATGGTCTGAGAAGTAGAAAGCTAGAAAATGTTTGAAATCGCTGCTACATGACTAGAGAAAACAAAGAAAAGAGGTCTGAAATCTCACTCGTTATTATTTATGGATCAAAAAGTATGGACATATTTGCGACTGAAAATCTATTTAGGAGCACCATGTGGGACTGACCCAATCAGCGGGTTTGTGTTTGCGCTGAGGAGAGCTTCAAAGGTTTCTATGTGTTTTTGCAACGTTAGGTAATGTATCACAGACATATCTGACCAATCCTTTCATAAACAACGTGTAAATAAGAGATTCATTATTCAGTGTGGAGAGCTTCATTGATTATAATGAAACACTGTGAGATTGCGATGAACTAAGATGAGTGACAGCTTTTAATGATTTTTAAGGGAGTTTGTAAATGAGATATTGATTTAATACAACAGTTAAATAAACAAGAAGCTAATATTAGTTTATCATGTTAGAAACAGGCTAACAACTTGCTAGTAACATGCTAATCATGCTAAAAAAATGCTAGCAACTTGGTAATCATGCTAGTAACATGCTAATCATGCTAAAATCATGCTAGCAACTTGGTAATCATGCTAATCATGCTAGAAACATGCTAATCATGCTAGAAACGTGCTAGTGACACGTTAATCATGCTCAAAATATGCTAGTTACATGCTAATCATGCTAGAAATATGCTAGCAACTTGGTAATCATGCTAGTAACATGCTAATCATGCTAAAAACATGCTAGCAACTTGGTAATCATGCTAATCATGCTAGAAACATGCTAATCATGCTAGAAACGTGCTAGTGACATGTTAATCATGCTCAAAATATGCTAGTAACATGCTAATCATGCTAGAAACATGCTAGCAACTTGGTAATCATGCTAGTAACATGCTAATCATGTTAAAAACATGCTAGCAACTTGGTAATCATGCTAGAATCATGCTAAAAACATGCTAATCATGCTAGAAACGTGCTAGTGACATGTTAATCATGCTCAAAATATGCTAGTTACATGCTAATCATGCTAGAAATATGTTAGCAACATGCTACTCATGCTAGAAACGTGGTAGTAACAAGCTAATCATGCTAGAAACACGCTAGCAACTTGCTGATCATGCTAGAAACATGTTAGTAACTTGCTAATCATGCTAGAATCATGTTAGGAACATGCTAGCAACTTGCTAATCATGCTAGAAACATGCTAATCATGCTAGCAACATGCTAGTCACGCTCGTAACATGTTAATCATGCTAGAAACATGCTAGCAACTTGCTAATCATGCTAGAAACATGCTAATAGCATGCTAATCATGCTAGTCATGGTAGCAACATGCTAACAACTTGCTAGTAACATGCTAATCATGCTAGAAACATGCTAGCAACTTGCTAATCATGCTAGCAACTTGCTAGTAACATGCTAATCATGCTAGAAACATGTTAGCAACTTGTTAATCATGATAAAAACATGCTACCAATTTGGTAATCATGCTGGAAACATGCTAGCAACTTGTTAGTAACATGCTAATCATGCTAACAACATGCTAGTGACATGCTTATCTATCTATCTATATCTGACTGTATTGTCTTCAAAACATTCATGCTTTAAGCTTTAAAACTACTTTAAACTTCAAACTATTTCAGACTGAAAACTATCATACTTAACACTTTTTAAAACTTCCTGATCAGGCTTTCTCAAGCCAACTTAAAGTTTGTCTTGACAAACAGATCACAGTTTGAAAATATAGCACGTGATCAGACTACTGCACACTGTTTGTGTGTGAATGCACAAATTCATGACTTTAAATTGCATTACTTCACTTACTCTTATTGCTGCAACATTCATTTTTAAACAATTTAAACATTTAAATAGAGTTGTTAATATGCATACTTTGAAAAATCACCAGAAGTATTACATCATCCAGCCAGCTTTGTCCTATTCTTTATATAGCACACTACTGTATGTAGGATGGATAGTACGCAGCTGGAGCTGGATCAAACATGAGCTGATGACTCACCATGTAGTATCCTGGAAGCAGCTTCTGCAGGAATTCAGCCTCTTTGTGCATGACGGTCTTCAGGATGAATTCATCGTCTCGAGTGACGTAGAAAATGGAGCCGCTGGCACCGGGGTTTGAGAGCTCGATCAACGGTTCATTACAGAGAGAATACTGCAACAATCACAGAGACATGCAGAGACGTCAGAGAGATGCTGCAGTTATTCTGATTAATGATTATACACTCTCGACTGAACACACTCAGGCACTTTTATGCTTTTTGGAGCTTTTATTAGCATGAATCCACATCTGCTTTAGTTGCATGAAAAAAAAACAGAGTCTCATGTTCTATAGAAGAAAGAAAATCCAAAATTTGGACTATGATGCCATTCTAGTGCCACATAAAAAAAAAAAATAATAATAAAATCTAAGATTACGAAATGAAAGTCAAACTATTTCAAAAATAAAATTACTAGAATAAAGTTAAATACTACTTTATTCTCAAAGTATTTCGACTTTATTCTTGTAGTATTTCGACTTTATTCTCTGAGTATTTTGACTTCAAAAGTAATTTGAAAGTCGAAATACTCAGAATAAAGTCGAAATACTCAAAATACTCAGAGAATAAAGTCTTCTTTATTCTATATTCTAGTTTTTTGAATATTTTTATCTTGAAACATTTCTTGTAACATTTCGACTTTATTCTCTGAGTATTTCGACTTTATTCTTGAAGCATTTAGACTTTATTCTCTGAGTATTTCAACTTTATTCTCGTAACATTTCAACTTTTTTCTCTGAGTAGTTTTTTTTGTATTTCGACTTTATTCTCCAAGTTTTTTGAGTATTTCGACTTTATTCTTGTAACATTTCGACTTTATTCTTTGAGTATTTTGACTTCAAAAGTCAAAAGTATTTTGAAAGTTGAAATACTCAGAGAATAAAGTTGAAATATTCAAAAAACTAGAATAAAGTATGAAGAAGACTTTATTCTCTGAGTATTTCGACTTTATTCTGAGCATTTCAACTTTATTCTCCTAACATTTCAACTTTATTCTCTGAGTAGCTTTTTTGAGTATTTCGACTTTATTCTTGAAACATTTTGACTTTATTCTTGTAACATTTCGACTTTATTCTTTGAGTATTTCGACTTTATTCTTGAAAATTTTGATGTTATTCTCAAAATATTTTGACTTTATTCTCTAAATATTTCGACTTTATTCTCAAAACATTTCAACTTTATTCTTGCAACATTTCAACTTTATTCTCAAAATATTTAGACTTAAATCTCATAATCTTAGCTTTGTGTTTTTTTTACGTAGCACTAAAACGCTGTTGTAGGAAACAAAATTCAAAAATTGCTAGTAAATTTCACAAACAACTACAAAGAAACAACAAGAGACTCTGCATTAAATCTGACATTTTTAAGTAAAAAAAAAAAAATTAACTAGAAGCAACATAAGGGTTGGGATCACATATACACTCATAAGTGAGTATCTGTTGCTCTAAGTGCTTAAAAAGGAAAGTATTAGTGTGCTAATCACCATCCATCTGTCTCAGGTAGTGTGTGTGGGGGGGCTTATAAAGCACCCATGTGCTTTCACACACTAATATGTTTCAGTTTCATTTAAGCTCCAGACACTGTCAATTCATAATTAGGCATTAACCTTCCCATGACCCTCAGCGCTGCCTTATATAAACCACAGCACTGACCGCACACTTATCCAGCCTCACTGTCTCCTCAAGAGTTTTAAAACAAGCTAACAAAATGAAATAGCTAGCGTTAGTGAAGTGTCCAGGGAGTCTTTTTGCCTCCAAACTTTGAACAGTACCATAATATCCATTTTCATAATATAGCATTTATGTAATGAATCAAAAACATGGTACAATATAAAACTATTGACTGATTATAAGATTAAAGTACTAAGAATTACTACTAGCGTGAGAATCAGAAAGCATTTGTTACGCTTCATAACCATAAAGATCTGTACACAGAGAGACAAACGTGACCAAACATGTCGAAAAACACGCACACATTAAAGCCCACATGAGCTGACGTCAAACGAAACCTCACATAACAACATGGAGCTATAGCCATAAATGCCTGATCCTATAAACATCACACACAAACTCTCTCTTTGAAAGCATCACTCAAATCAGACAGCTCATGAAGATATTTTGTAAAAAAAATCCTACCATAAATATATCAAAACTTAATTTTTGATTAGAAATATGCATTGCTAAGAACTTCATTTGGACAAATTTAAGGGCAATTTTCTCAATATTCAGATTTTTTGCTCCCTCAGATTGCAGATTTTCAAATATTGTTCTATACTAACAAACCATACATCAATGGAAAGTGTATTTATTCAGCTTTCAGATAATGTATGAATCTAAATATTTCAAAAATGGCTGGTTTTGTGGTCCAGTGTCACATTTGTGAAGATTATCATGATAAACATGATGAACAACGTTCTCTTGTGTGTACAAATATGAAAAAAACACACTATTAGTGAACGAGAGCCAGTTTTTGAAGGCTCTGTCGTTTGTGTTGCGTCTCACCAGATAGTCATCAGGTCGGATCCCGAAGAGCTCTCTGAAATAGCGAAATGCCACCGGAGCGTAAGTTTTAAACCTGAAGTCTGGATAGTGATGCGCCGGCGTCAGATTACTGCCTTCACTGAGAGAAACAGAGACAGACACATCAAATCTGGATGATCTGACTGATGACCAACAGAATTTTATATTTTACAATAAAAAGACTTTTTACTACATTTTTTTTTTAACAAATAAATTAATCCTTGGTGACCAGATCAAAAAAAACAAAACAAAAAACGAACCAAAACGCAAAATTGTGCTATACTATATATTGACTTATAGTCACTGATAGTAAGAATAAAATTATTTGAATTAATAATCTGAAAAAATACCAAGATTTGTAATGTTTTTTAAAGAAATCTTTTCTGCTCACCAAACCTGCATTTATTTGATCCAAAGTACAGCGAAAGCAGTTTTCTATTTGAATATATTTTCAAATGTAATTTATTCCTGTGTTGCAAAACTTTGAATTTTTACTTGTCTACAAAATCCTCCATCTTGTTTTTTAGATAATTGGGCTAGAAACAAGACAAAAAATCTAAGTAATATATAACATATATATATATTTTAAGGACCAGTTCTCACTATAAACTAGTTGCTTATAAGCATGCATATTGGCTGTTCATTAGTATTTATAAAGCACTTTTTATTCTTTTTTATAATTTAATAAATATTTATTTAAAAATATGCATCAAATTATATTATATATCTATCCGTTACATACTTTTTTTTTATTCTATCACATTTTATATACAGTAAAAAATATATAAATATTTTAGATAAAATATAAAATTCTCGCAATAAAATTATATACAAATATCACCTCAAAAAGTTTTTCCTTTATAATAAATCAATTTATTGGCTAATTCTTGGAGCACTTCTAGATTACATTACTAATAACTAAAATGTTAGATGATCTTCATCTCAGTAACAACTTTGTCAATAAACAATGCTCAATAATGTTTTATTTCACTGAAACTATTGTCTATAAAGACTGCAAAAAATGCTTTCTTTATTTAGATTTGTTGTCTTGTTTCCAGCCAAAATATCTAAAAATTCTTAAATCAAGAAGGATTTTCTAGACAAGCTAAATAATCTGCCAATGGGGTAAGCAAAATAATCTTGTTTTCTGTTTAAATTAAGATTTTTTTGCTTACCCCATTGGCAGATTATTTAGCTTGTTCTGAAAACAAGAAAATAATTTTTACTTGTCTAGAAAATCCTTCTTGATTCTTGATTCTAAGATATTTGGGTTGGAAAAGACAAAAATCTAAGTAAGAAAAGCATTTTTGCAGTGCAAATACTTTTGACTGCTAGTGTATATTTTAAGTTTATTATATTTTAAAATACATTTCTCTACTAAAATGTGTCTAATGCAGTTAGCAGTCCACTATTTACTTACAGATTTTAATGAAGACCAAAGAACTAGTTATACTAGTAATGCTTGACTAGTAAATGCCACTAACTGAATTCTCAGTGTTCTCAAGATTATATGAATATACCATTTTAACAACACTCTCTGCAGCAGTAGAAGTCTCTCATACAAACCTGGGAAAGAAAATGCTTTCCACCACGTAGAAGTCTTGCATGAGGACGTCCCGCTCGGGTTTGGAGCTCAGGTTACCCACGGTGTAGCCGATCCCCAGCTGAATGGCTCCTTTCAGGGCAGACGAGGTCGTCTGTCGACACACAAGACGAACACTTCAGACACCAGTTAAACATGCCCTGCATCCCTGACATACAATAATCACTACATAGCAGCATGAAGACAGATACCAGAGACCAAACAGAAAACGATGAAAATATAAAATGTTCATAAAAATGTAAGGACCAGATGTCACTATGAACTAGTTGCTTATAAGCATACATATTGGCTGTTCATTATAAAGCACATATTAATGCCTTATTCTTTTTATATTTTAATAATTATTTATTTAAAAATATGTAAATATTATATTATGTATATTTCCATTACATACATTTTTATATACAGTAAAAAATCATATTTTAGATCAAATATAAAATTCTTTATATTAAATTATATACAAATATCACATCAAAATGTTTTTATCTTAAAGTTTTTACTTCATAATAAACCAATTTATTGGCTAATTCTTAGAGCATTTCTAGATTATGTTAGGTGATCTTCATCTCAGTAACAACTCTGTCAATAAACAATGCTCAGTAATGTTTTATTTCACTGAAACTACTGTCTATAAAGACCGTTTGTTTTAATTCTAGAAATTTGAAATGTCTCATTAGCTGTCCATAAATCATGTTTTATCATATATATGTGTATAAAAATTACTAAAGCTGACTGATGATTTCTAAAATTAAATGGAAAAAAAGTCACAGACGTCCAATGTGGACACTTTTTGACCACATTGTATATATCTGCAGCCTGAAGAAAAAAATGACCAAAATTGAAACTGACAAAACTGATGATTCAGACTGATTACACTGGGAAGCACATTCGTGACTGAAGACACACCTTCTTGTAGGTGGTTTCACCGGATGCATCGACCCGTCTGTGACCGATCTTCTTCTCAGGGCCTGAGCTGGAGTGACACGAGGAAGACGGCATCTGAAAAGAAGAAAAAAAAAAAAAACAAAAAAAAATCACACTAATGAGATCTCATTAATACATCTGTTATTTTTCATAGACAACAAAGAGAGTAAGTGGAGATTTGTTGAAAAGTTCAACCTCAGGCCAACCAAGTTTTTGTTTCTGAAATTTAGGTCACTTGCTCACCAAGGGATCCTCTGCAGTGAATGGGTGCCATCAGAATGAGAGTCCAAACAGCTGATAAAAACATCACAAAAATCCACACCACTCCAGTCCATCAGTTAACATCTTGAGAAGACAAAATATGAGTCCATAATCCATAATAACACTTCTTCCAGTGAAATCTCCTATTGTCTCTCACATCAAAAACCAGCCACATATTTGTTTAGAGCTGTTTTGGCTGCACTTGATTTGTGCATTTTTTAGTTAAAACGTCTTAATGATGGATTTGTTTCTGTTTTTGTCTTCTCAAGATGTTAAGTGATGGACTGGAGTAGTGTGGATTACTTGTGAATTATTGTGATGTTTCTATCAGCTGTTTGGACTCTCATTCTGACGGCACCCATTCACATCCATTGGTGAGCAAGTGATGGAACGATACATTTCCCTATATCTGATAAAGAAACAAAGTCATCTTGAATGGCCTAAGCACACTGTCAGCTAATTTGATTTCTTTTGTGAACTATTTCTTTAAATTCTAATTTCTGAAACAACAGATCAATAACATTTTCTCTTCGCTTCTCAAGATCGCATAAAGTAACACTGAAGTTGAATGATCAAAGTTACTGATATACAGATAATAAATGATGCTTCACCTCGGTTATGTAGGTCTTCTTAAGAGCAGCGTCTGAAACGACAGAGAATGAAAGAGACATTATGACAAAACAGATCAATTAGAAAATGTCTTTGCTAATAAACCAATAAAGTCAGAATTGTGAGATATAAAGTCGGAATTGGAGGATATAAAGTCAGAATTGCGAGATATAAAGTCGGAATTGGAGGATATAAAGTCGGAATTGGAGGATATAAAGTCGGAATTGGAGGATATAAAGTTGGAATTGGGGGATATAAAGTCAGAATTGCGGGATTTAAAGTCAGAATTGCGAGATATAAAGTCGGAATTGGAGGATATAAAGTCAGAATTGCGAGATATAAAGTCGGAATTGGAGGATATAAAGTCAGAATTGGAGGATATAAAGTCGGAATTGCAGGATATAAAGTCGGAATTGGAGGATATAAAGTCAGAATTGCGAGATATAAAGTCGGAATTGGAGGATATAAAGTCAGAATTGGAGGATATAAAGTCGGAATTGCAGGATACAAAGTCGGAATTGGGGGATATAAAGTCAGAATTGCGGGATATAAAGTCAGAATTGCGAGATATAAAGTTGGAATTGGAGGATATAAAGTCGGAATTGCAGGATATAAAGTCGGAATTGGAGGATATAAAGTCGGAATTGCAGGATATAAAGTCGGAATTGGAGGATATAAAGTTGGAATTGGAGGATATAAAGTCGGAATTGGAGGATACAAAGTCGGAATTGCGAGATATAAGGTCAGAATTGCGAAATATAAAGTCAGAATTGCGAGATATAAAGTCAGAATTGGAGGATATAAAGTTGGAATTACGAGATATAAAGTTGGAATTGTGAGATATAATGTCGGAATTGCGGGATATAAAGTCGGAATTGCAGGATATAAAGTCGGAATTGCAGGATATAAAGTCGGAATTGCAAGATATAAGGTCGGAATTGAAGGATATAAAGTCAGAATTGCGGGATATAAAGTTGGAATTGGGGGACATAAAGCCAGAATTGTGAGATATAAAGTCAGAATTGTGGGATATAAAGTCGAAATTGCAAGATATAAAGTCAGAATTGCGAGATATAAAGTCAGAATTGTGGGATATAAAGTCGAAATGGCGAGATATAAAGTCGAAATTGCAAGATATAAAGTCAGAATTGCGAGATATAAAGCCGGAATTGTGGGATATAAAGTCGGAATATGGGGATATAAAGTCAGAATATGGGAATAAAAAGTCAGAATATGGGGATATAAAGTCAGAATTGCGGGATATCAAGTAGGAATTGGGGGATAAAAAGTCAGAATTGTGAGATATAAACGGCCAATTCTCTGACTCTTTTCCTCACAATTGAGAGATATAAACTGCGAGTTATGAAGTCCAGTTCTGAGGTGAAAAAAGACTGATATGTTCACAGAATTGTAAGTTATACTCACAATTCTGACTTTATTTCTCGGATAGGCGAGATATAAAATCACAATTCTGACTTTATAACTCGAATTGTAAGTTTGTATCTCACAAATCTGAGAAAAAAAGTTAGAATTGCAAGATAAGTCGCAATACCCTTTTTTTAATTGTTCAGTGGTAGAAACTGGCTTCCATATTAACCAGAATACACACAGTAGTATTTGAGGTTACAAATATATCAATTGTAATTGTACGGTTTTTTTTTTTTGTGGAAAATAACCGATGGTTTCACTATATAAGACCCTTCTTTCTCGTCTGGGATCATTTAGAGCCTTTAGAAGCTGCATTTAAACTGCATTTTGGAAGTTCAAACTCAGAGCACCACTGAAGTCTCCACTATATGGAGAATAATCCTGAAATGTTTTCATCAAAAAACATAATTTCTTTATGACTGAAGAAAGAAAGACATGAACATCTTGGATGACAAGGGGGTGAGTATATTATCTGTACATTTTTGTTCTAGAAGTAAACTTCTCCTTTAAGTTGCACATCTGATTTGTTTAAATAAATATAGCAGTTTTACACTGTACATGAAATTTTCTGTAAAAATGTCTTATGGCAGTCTAATTAAATAATGAATCAAGAAAGCTATGTTTAAGAAAGCTAAATTATGCTTTGTATTACATCCAGTTCAGTCGTCACACACGAAACGGAGGGTAAAGTCGAGATACAGAAAATATAAACACATACTGTAAACCTAGTATGGAGAGTATGCTATTCTGAACACACACTGGTTAATGTGTGAATATCAGTTCAAGGACAAACACTGGGAGTCTGCAGCTCTGTGCCTCGCAGTTATTTCACACTGCGCTCTTCTTGCACATGTTTCTGTGTCACTGAATTCAAGGGGAGGGGGCGGAGCTACAGACAAGCAAACCTGTCAATCATTCCTCAGCACGTGCCGACGTGGAATTAAGGCAAGATAACAGAACGCAAATGAGACCTGACCTGCTTTACGCCCGAGAGGAGCGAGACAATTTAATAATGGGGAATTAGAGCAGCAATACAGCGCTGAAAAAAAAAAGTCTTCGTTTCATCCCGGGACATGGATGAATCTCATCAACACATCGCCAGGTCATGTTTTTAGCACACAATCAAAAGAAAATAAATCAAAAAATACATTTTGCATGAAGAGAATTCAGCTTAGTTTTTAAATAAAGCAATATATGCTTGTGTGTATATCTAAAAAATGTATTATATTTACTATAAAATAATATTTTTATTCTAAAAATATTTATTATTTTTATTATAAAATTATAAAATTATATTTTGCTTGGAAAGGATGTTAGTGGTTAGTATATCCAAAAAACAAAACATAACATATTTAGCATAAAGAAAATGAAGTCCATTTTAGGACCAATTTTTTTTTTTTTTTTTTTTATATTAATATAATAATAAATGCGCTTATGTCATGCAAAAAAATACAATAAAATAACTATATATATATATATATATATATATATGTGTGTGTGAAATGAAAAATACAGAAAAAAAACTAATATTGCAAAATGTTATTACAATATAAAATAATGCTTTTATTTTAATATACTTTCAAATATAATTTATTCATGTGATGCAAAGCTGAATTTTCATTAGGTGTTACTCCAGTCTTAATGATCCTTCAGAAATCTTTCTAATATACTGGTTTATTATTAAAATATCTAAAAAATCTAAGTTGGCAAACAGTCGTGTTGCCAAATATTTTTTCAGGATTTTTTGATAAATAACACATTAAAAAGAACAGCATTTAACTATTTTTATTAATTTAACACATCCTTGGTAAATAAAATATTTAAGAAAGAATAAAAATGTACTGACCCAAAACAGAACAGTATTGTATATTATTAGAAAACCTCTCTATTTTAAACAAATGCTGTTCTTTTTAACCTTTCATTGATCAAAGAATCCTGAAAAAAGTATCACAGGTTCAAAAAATGTTTATTTGAAGGATCATGTGACACTGAAGACTGGAGTAATGATTCTGAAAATTCAACTTTAATTACAGAAATAAATTCAAATTCAATGTATATTAATATAGAAAAACATTGTGTTACATCATAATAATATTTCACAATATTAAATTATTTTTCTGTATTTTTGATCAAATGAACACTGCCTTGATGAGCATAAGAAACTTCTTTAAAAAACATTACAAATCTTACTGATCCCAAATTTTGAGTGGCAGTGTAATGATTTAATTGAAATAAGCATAAATTGAAATCGCTAACATAAATTACTTCTAAAATGCACAAATACTTACTATTTAAATAATACAATATAATTTTTTTCCAGAGAAAATGCATTTGTCACAATGCAATTAAACTAAAAAAAGGCTTTTTTCATGCTAAATATACTCGTATTTTGGGGTTAAATGCGACCTGACAGATTTTGTGAGATCAAGAATATCCTCTGTAAAGCTTTAAGAGTGTGTGTGTGTGTGTGTGTGTGTGTGTGTGTTTTGGGAGCAGATGCAGTATTGTTGGCCGTCTCTCGTGGAGGCGCATGTGCTTGAGGAGCAGATAATGAGAGCCGAGGAAACGCATGACATGTGCAGCCCTCGTCTGACTGCGAGAGACATAAATACACCAAAACACGCTGAGAAAATCACTTTTGCCTCTCACACACTTCAGAATTTCAGAGTCCAAACACGGACAAAATGCTGCAAAACATCACTACCAAGGATGAACCATGGTAACTGTATTTACTACAGAGAGTGTTACTACAGTTTCACACTTAATGAGAAAATGTGGAGGCGTTCGCCCGTGCAAACCGCACAAAGGATTATGGATGATAATTATGGATGTGTGATTTTCTGTTAAAGTGCAGGGCTGTCTCATGAAATGTCACATAAGAGTCGTTTTACAAGCTAAATCCCAGAACCCGATGCAGACAGAAGAAACCAAAAACAGCAGCTTTAAAAAAAGAGCTCAAATCAATTGTAATCATATTTGTGCTGCTGTGATTTATGGAAAGAGACACGTCAGGCTCGTGTCTGACCTGACAAGACCCGCGTTACAACAGAGCATCCCAACAAAACACAGAGAAAAGAATGTATTACAGATATATACACTACCAGTTAAAAGATGTTTTTTTTTTTTTTTTTAAGTCTTTTCTGCTCACCAAGCCTGCATTTATTTGATCCAAAGTACAGCAAAAACAGTAATTTTTAAAAATATTTTTACCATTTAAAAGAAATGCTTTTCAAAATCAAAGCTGAATTTTCAGCATCATTACTCGTCTTCAGTGTCACATGACCCTTCAGAAGTCATTCTAATATTCTGATTTGCTGTTCAAGAAACATTTCTGATTATTATTATCATTATTATTATTATCATCAGTATTTAAAACAGTTATAGATTCTTTGACGAATAGAAAGACCCAAAGATCAGCATTTATCTGCAATAAAACATTACTCTCTGTACCATTTAAATACCATTTATATATATGAAGAAACCTCCAAGAAACCTGAAAAAAATTCTGCTCAGCTGTTTTCAACATAATAATAATAATAATAATAATAATAATAATACAAAATGTTTCTTGAACAGCACATCAGCATATTAGAATGATTTTTGAAGGATCATGTGACTGGAGGCTAGAGTAATAATTCTAAAAATTCAGCTTTAATCACAGAAACAAATTACATTGTAAAATATATTTAAACAGACAACTGTTACTTTAAATAGTAAAAAAAAAAAAAACATCACATTTACATTTTTGCTGTACTTTGGATCACATAAATGTGTTTGTGTTTTGGAATAAAAATAAAAATAAAAAGCAAATGCAAATTTGAATTTCAGGATATAAACAAAGAACTGCAAGATATAAATTCACAATTCTAAGGAAAAAAGTCTAAATTGTGAGATGTAAACCAAATTGGGAGATATAAGCTCAATTCTGAGAAGAAAAATCTGAATTTCAAGACAAACAGAACAGGTATAAACTCAGAATTGCAAGTTACAAAGTAAAAATGGTTTTTTTTTTCAGTAATTTCTAGTAATGTGTATTTTTAAAAGAAAATATGGAAACTTGTTTGTACTTTGGAATAAAAAAAAAAGTCTACATTTTGAGATGTAAACCCAAATGTGGGATATAAGCTCAATTCTGAGAAGAAAAATCTGAATTTTTTAAGACAAACAGAATTGCAAGATGGCAGAAAACGTCTAAATTTGGAGATCTAAATTTTGAGAAAAAAAGTCAGAATTGCAAGATACCAGCTCACAACTCTAAGAAGAAAAATAAACTAAAAATTCTGAGGAAAAAAAGTATAAACTCAGAATTGCAAAAAAAATGTATTCCATGGAGAAAACTGGCTTCCAATACATTTTTTGAATTTTGTTTAGTCATTTTAATAAATCCCTCAGTTATGTCCTGCAGGAGGGAAAAATTATGTGTATAATTATTAATATTGTTGTTAGTGTTAATTTTATTATTGGTATTAATATTAACTGGTGAAATAATAAATTAATTAACACGTGTATGAATCTTCTGCAGTCCATCAGTGATAAAAGATGGTGTGAAAACAAAGGGCAAGAACCCTAAATCCATAAATACTGCATCACATGCATTCAAAAACGAATGGAAATTTTGTTTTTAACAAACATCAACACGTCAAAGCTCATTAGATGAATCATGCAAACACTGGTGCCGAGGGTCTCGCACCTCGAATGAATGCAGCACAATCTTACATTCACACTGTCAGCGCCAATAACATCACACACAGCAAACCACAACAAACACACATTTACACATGATGAAAATACGGGATCGCTTCACCAAAACCAGCACATGACGATTCCCTCAAACGATTAATCAATATGAGATGCAGAAACACACAGACTGTTGCCAGATGCCAAGAAAACAAAATAAAGTGTGTCTTTCACACTGGATGTTTGTTTAAAACTGCAACGTGAAGAATAAGAAAGCAGTATATGGTCTAATTTGGTCGAGTGACAGCCTGGATCTCACTATGAGCATTGTGGGAGAAAGCCAACAGACTGTTCGAGATTCACAGCCAACTGCTCACGACGCTTCACGTACATCTGTTTCAATGATGATTTCAACGCAGCTATGATTGCTGGTCACTTCATACGGCTGTAAACAAGACACGCTTTGAAAAGACTTCAATCATGGTAATACTAGAGTACTTTAATGGATGGTAATACTTAGAGAGCAGGTACTGAATGAATGCAATACTGGCTGAGTTGCAAGCATGAAGTGGGAAGAATAAAAGTGTAAAGAAAATATGAAATAATGGACTGACTTGTAAAAAAACATTCAATTCTCAGTTTAGATTCAGAAAAACTAAAGGTTCAACAAGTTTAAGGCAAATTCAGCACATATGAGGCACGCCGATTTACTGTTTCTATGAAACGTGTTTATCTTTCAATTGATATTCTGAACAGCATATTATGCAGACATGATGAGAAGTCCATAAAAACGAAATATATTAACATATCATGGATATGATATTGTGCATTCACCATTACAGTATTTGGTAAGTCGTCTTATTTTTTATTTCTTCCTTAAATGAAAGTAAAAAGTATACTTTTAAATGGCAAAAAAGGCTGTTATAAAATAAAAAATAAAATAACACATTTAAAAACAATACAATTGTTTAAAGACAAAACAATTTTAATTTAAAGAGAAAATAGACATAAATATATATAAAATATATATAAATAAATGTGCAACATTTTCATGCTTAAAACAAGCAAAAAAAATCTACACAATATATAATTATAATTCAGGAAAACTTTCAGGAGTTTAATGCAAATTGCAGTTCAATTTACTTTGAAGAGTCAATAATTGCTTCTAGAAAAGAATACATTTACATATCTTTTCGTGTCTTAAGAAAAAAAAAATCTAAAATCTAGACAAAATATATTTTATAACACTTTATGTAAACTTTGTGTAAACAACTGCGTTTTGGAACCATGTTAAAAAATAAGAAAAAAAAATCTAAGATTACGAAATTAAGGTCATAATATTTCGGTAATAAAGATGAAAATACAAGAATAAAGTCGACATATTACGAGAATAAAGTCTAAATATTTTGACATATAGTCAAAATTATGAGAATAAAGTCAAATGTTTTGAGAATAAAATATAAATACTTTGAGAAAGTTGAAATATTTCAAGAATAAAGTCAAAATTCAGAGTATTAATTTGAAACATTTTGACTTTATTCTCATAATTTCGACTTTATTCTAGTAATTTCGATGACTTTATTCTTGAAACACTGACTTTATTCTCAAAACATTTTAATTTTATTCTCGGAATTTCATTTTGACTTTATTCTTGAAACACTTCGACTTTCTTCTCAAAACATTTTGACATTATTCTTGTAATTTCTACTTTACTCTTGAAACATTTTGACTTTATTCTCAAAACATTTAGACTTTATACTCAAAACATATAAACTATACTCTCAAAATATTATAACTTTAATCTCGTAATTGCTACGAATTAATACTCGTAATTGTGACTTTCTCAAAACATTTAGACTTAATTCTCATGATTTCGACTTTATTCTAGTAATTTCGATGACTTTATTCTTGAAACACTTCGATTTTATTCTTGAAACATTTGTCTTTATTCTTGAAACATTTGTCTTTATTCTCAAAACATTTCAACTTTATTCTCGCAATTTTATTTTGACTTTATTCTTGAAAATTTTGACTTTATTCTCTAAAAATTTCAACTTTATTCTCGTAATTTCAACTTTACTCTCAAAACACTTTGACTTTATTCTCAAAACATTTCAACTTTATTCTCGTAACATTTCAATTTGTATTTTCTAAATATTTCGACTTTATTCTTGCAATTTTGACTATTCTCAAAAAAAATGTTTAAACATGACACTAAACCACTGTTGTATATATATATATATATATATATATATATATATATTAGAGCTGTCAAACGATTAATCGCGATTAAACGCATCCAAAATAAAAGTTTATGTTTACATACTATATGTGTCTTTACTTTGTACATTTATTATGTACATATAAATACACACACATACATGTATATATTAAAACAAAATATCATATGTATATATATTTATACCTGTATACATTTTAGATTATAAATAAATATAAATATTTTAGATATATTTTAGATATTTTTCCTTAATATATACATATTAAATATACACAGTACACAAATATATAGAATGTACACATAAACTTTTATTTTGGATGCGATTAATCACGATTAATTGTTTGACAGCACTAATATATATATATATATATATATATAAAAATGTGTGTGTGCGTGTGTGTATATATATACACACTCACAATTTTAAAGTATTGAAAAAAAGATTATACATTATTTTTGCCATTTAATGCTACCGATCGTAATTATGCAAAAACCAAAAGTCATAGAAAGCAGATGAAGCTATTGTAAATGACTACAATTTCTGCCCCAGCAACAGTTCTATAATCAGTTCAACCCCGAAACATCAGGAAAAAACAGTAGAGCAGACTGCAGGTCAGGCCACAAACTGTCTGAATGCATTAAAGTCAGTTCATCACGAGAGCCAGAGGGAAACAGCCTCTGAATTAACACAGTCACCAAAAACGCCTGAAAACCAGCCGAATTTAACAAGTAGCATGAGTCATTTCAGTCTGTCATCACATTTAATGGATTCAGAAATACTAGTTCATTTATACATTTACATATAGCAGGAAAACACACCTTGACTAATCATATTCTCACAGTTTTCCAAGACTGCAGTTTTCTGACAGTTCTCTGAAGAACATGACAAATTTGGTCCCAGCGCTGGAGGCGATCAATTAAAGTGGCGCTTTATGAACATATAATGACTGATGTGAGCCCCGGGGCGACAGAGACGAGATAATGTACCGAGCGAATGTCAGACTAATGTCTTCAGCACATAAAAAAGTGATAAAAGTTTGTGTGAAAACATCCTCAAACTGCCTTGAAATGCAACACGGCATCCTAAACGCACTGAGACACCTAATCGCTGTCTTATGAGCCTGTTTTTAATCTATGAGGTGTTCTGACACCTCTTTGCATTGGCATTTTATATATGAATGTATAAGTCATAAATACAGACCTCAGATATCATAGGAGTCCCTGCGGCTGCACTGATGCTGTGTTTTGCGTCGCTGGTTTCTATTTGCAGTCGGATCAGCGGCGAGAGGAGAACGCTCAATCGGATTGACAGCAGGAACTAATCTGCTGCCCTGACAAACTCCACAATCTCTCTGATCACCTGGACGCAAGCAGTGGCCAATCAGACGCAGAGATTACGGCTGGTTTCTGCCCACCGGTGGATCAGACCAGGTGCCAAGGACGAGGGCACAGAATGGCAGACAGACAGGAAACACGACCGGAAACTACTCACAACCCCTCAAGGACTCACTGACTTTAGACACACAAACGCATTCAGTGATGAATGATATCAGAATAATAGACAGAATGATATAATTAACAATAGAATGAACAAACGTAGATAGATAGATAGATAGATGGATAGATAGATAGATAGATAGATAGATAGATAGATAGATAGATAGATAGATAGAACAACAGAATAAATAATTGAACAAATAGACAAATTAACAAATAAACAAGTGAATAAACAAACAAATGAATGAACGATAGATTGATGGAACAGAATAAATAAATGAACAAATAAACAAATGAATGAACAAACATTCGAATGAATAAACGAAAGACAGACAGACAGATAACAGAATGAATTCTGGAACAAATAAATGAATGAACATTCGAATGAATGAACGAACAACAAAGAACAGAATGAATTACAGAACAAATAAACTAATGAACAAATGAATTACGAATACGAATGACAGACAGACAGCTAGATAGATAGATAAATAGACAGCTAGAGAGTAGGGGTGCTCCGATCAGGATTTTTGAAGCTGATTACCGATTACTGATCACAGGAAGCAGTAGGCCATCTGCCGATCCGATCACCGATACCGATCTTTTAAAAGCCTTCTTTTTATCATGTAGAATTATTTATAGTGATACTCTCCAATCAGGATTTTTAGACACTAATTCAGGGCCTCAATTGTTTTTTTTCCTCTGAAAATAGGGGAATTCGCCCTTTTAGTTGGCTCTTGTGAGAGTAGAGTTATCAATTTGAGGGATGAAGGGGAGCTTTTTTTTTGGACATTTTTCTTAAATATATAAGAAAACCGGTCATTCAGGTTACCGTGAATGAGCGGTAGGTCATTCACGGTAACCTGGGGAGGAGAGGTATCCAAAACACATCAACTGATCACTGGGGTTCCTCAGGGATCAGTTCTTGGTCCTCTCCTCTTCTCCATATACACAACATCACTGGGTCCCATTATAGAGTCACATGGCTTCTCCTACCATTGCTATGCTGATGACACAAAACTCCATCTTTCATTTCAACCAGATGATCCAACAGTACCTGCACGGATCTCAGGCTGCTTGGCGGACATCTCAACGTGGATGAAAGAACATCACCTCCAGCTCAACTTGGCAAAAACTGAGCTTCTTGTTTTTCCTTGCACTCCAAACTTGGGTTCACCATCCAGCTGGGCTCTTCCACAATCACTTCTTCAAACTCAATCAGGAATCTGGGTGTCATCTTTGATGACCAGTTGTCTTTCAAAGATCATATTGCAAAGACTACTCGATCTTGCAGGTTTGCTTTGCACAACATCAGAAAGATCAGGCCCTTTCTAACAGTGCAGGCTACACAACTTCTTGTCCAGGCCCTTGTCATCTCCAGACTGGACTACTGCAATGCTCTTTTGACTGGTCTTCCATCATGCACAATCAAACCTCTACAAATGATTCAGAATGCAGCAGCACGGCTGGTCTTCAACGAGCCCAAAAGAGCCCATGTTACACCTCTCTTTATCTCCTTGCACTGGCTCCCAATTGCGGCTCGTATCAAGTTCAAGACTCTGATGCTTGCATATAGGACAACCACAGCTACTGCACCTGCTTATCTGCACTCGCTATTGCAAATCTACACCCCCTCCAGAACTCTGAGATCTGCTAGTGAGCGACGCCTTGTGGTACCATCACAGAGAGGTGCTAAATCACTATCCAGAACATTTTCTTTTACTGTTCCTGGCTGGTGGAACGATCTTCCTACCCCTATCCGGAATGCTGATTCCCTGACAAGCTTCAAGCGACAGCTTAAAACTCATCTCTTTCAACTCTATTTACTGTTACCATTAAAAAAAAAAAAAAAAAACTCTTTATTCCTTCCCTTTCTAGCTTGTACTTGTTTGAAGCACCACTTGAAATCTGGTATTATAGCACTGCCTGTGTCTGTTTGTCTCCTTAAGAAGAATCGCTCTATGTTCTCCCAACTGTATGTCGCTTTGGACAAAAGCGTCTGCCAAATGCCTAAATGTAAATGTAAATGTAAATGTAATATATTTATCTCACCTAAATGTTTGATCATGCAATGCATTTGTTTTTAGAATTGTGCATCTATTGCACTATAGCTTACACATAGCACAAGCCTGATTTTCACAAACATAACAAACATTTAACAAACATTGTAACAGTGCTTTTTACTTTTGCATTTACTTTTAGATTTAAATAATAAGTTGCTCAAGCAAGTGGCAAAACATTTAAACTACTTTTTTTGGTTCTTTTCTTTATTTTCCTACCTAGTGCCATCTATGATTGCCTTGCTTACCTAAAAGTGCTCCTTTCCTTTAAACCTAGCCAAAAACCAACATGTGTTAACTGTGAAACACACCTGATTTTAATATATAAGCACTTACAGTGTAAATATGACGTTTTCGTGTCAACTCTTGTTCATATTTACCGCAAACAATGCGCTGTCGCTTTAATTCAGACTCTGCGAAAAAGATCTCTGACGCACCGCTCCTTAAACGCACTGCCGGACCGGACCGTGCGCAGCTTGAACGCTTTAACCCATGAAAATGAACGTGGGAAAAAAATACGCACCGCAAACGGAGTTATGTAAAGCTGGCGTTATGTGTGTGAGCTTTGAGTGCGCATGAGCGGCCAGTCTTAAGGAGAGCGCGCGATTAATGGTTAAACACTGGAAATAATTCTAAAGAAATGCAATTTATAAACTTTAGCGACGATGCGACACTGCCTCTATTGTGCTAGCAACAAATCTTTTGTAAACTGTGCAGCGTTATAGTCAGACGCGATGTGGTGATTGGAAGCCATTTGCGCACTTTGAGAGAGAGAAAGAGAAAGCAAGAGAAAGAGCACGCGATCATTCACTCGCGCTGTTTGTGAAATTACGGCTCATGTAAGGTTTTCATTTAAGCTAAGAAATATGAAATGTACCTCACCGTCAACATTATAATTGTTTTAAGGCCATTGCACACTGAGTCCGAAATTTTCGCACGTTAAAAAATAAATTCGACCTCACGTTGTGTCAACCATATATGCACACTGCCTCCGAAACTTTCGTCCGTCATAAAAAAATTCGAACCGGGTTCGATTTTTTGCGTTTTTTGCATCCGTAGAAAGCGTTTTTAGTAGCTTTTTGGCCATTCAGAGCCACCGTAGCTACGAACGAACGCCAAAATTGTGAAAGAGAATGGCGTCGGAGTTGAGTCTCGCAGCACAATGCACTGTATGAAAAACAAAGTGCTGAATACAAATTGTTGCCTATTGTTTCTGCCGTCTCCGTACCTATGAATTTGACATAGTCAAAAATGAAACTAAACTGCCTTGACATAAAAAGGTATATCTATAGAACGAGAAAATGTACCGATTCAAATAGAATGGCTATATAGCGCAGGCTATATTGCGCACCTTTTGGATGGCACAACTTTGTGTGTGTGTGTGTGTGTGTGTGTGTGTGTGTGTGTGTCTGTCCGGTCCATATAACTTAGGCAAACTGCCAGTCTCTGTTCAGGATCAACTGGATCACGAAAATTGGTGGTATTCTTTCTGATATGTGGCTCCAGCATCATTAGCAAATTATCAAACTGAGCCACTGACATTCTAAAATAAACTTTAAATCTCCCGCAGCTCCTTGATCAGGAGGTGAAAGTGAAACTCTCCTTCCTCTCTTCGCAGTCTCAGGACTGGATGGACCCAATATTTTCTCTTTCTTTTTTTCTTTTGCAGAAGCGAGAGGACAAAATAACCATCATCACTACTTGAAGAATCCATTTTGTATTGTTTTGCGATTTTTTTCCGGAAATTATCAATTAATACGCATCGTACTCAGTGTGCAAGGTGTCTGTGCGTGACGAATTTACGAAAATAAAAACCGAAAAAACGCATACGAAATTTTCGGAATCCAGTGTGCAAAGACCTTTACCCGCGCCGGACAGAGACTGACACGGTCCCGCTGAATGTCGTGCCAAACCTCTCATGGCAGGCACGTCATCAGCGTTAGATCGGTTTATGTGATCGGCCTTTTTAGAGACCGCCGATCAAACATCCCAAAGCTATTATCGGCCGATAGTGATCGGTAGCCGATCAATCGGAGCACCCGTACTAGAGATAGACAGACAGCTAGATAGATAGACAGACAGCTAGAGAGACAGAAAGACAGACAGACAGAGAGATAGATAAATAGACAGACAGACAGCTAGAGAGACAGACAGACAGACAGACAGACATCTAGATAGATAGACAGACAGGCAGATAGAGAGACAGCTAGAGAGACAGATCTGGTGCCAATATGGTGGTCTAATGAATAAATGAAAAGCATGGTGAAATTAGTGACACTACAGTATATATATTTTTTTGTACTCAGTGTTTTTGGAAGTGAGAAACTAACCAGACTAGAAAGTTCCGGCGGTAATAATAATCTCTGGTCATTGTCAGACTGTACTGGAATGTGCTGGGATTAAGGTCAGGTTAGTACACACACACACACACACACACACACACACACACACACACACACACACACACACCAAAACCTTCTGATACTAAAGGTGTTTGATCACATAACGGTCTATTATATATCATTTTGATAAGAAAGCACTCCTAATACAAGAAAACACCAACAGCATTATGATTCAATGTTTTTTAAACACATTAGCGTATTATTTAAAGTATTGCCTTACTGTAGCACTATAAATATGTCTGTAAATGTATGTTTGAACAGGTCTGCGTTACTTCAGTCATAGCACTTCACTAATGTTGAGTCCAACAGCTTAATCATCAACCTTAACACTACAGTCAACCCGTTTACTGCTTCATGACAACATGAACAGCCAGAGTTGACAAATAGAGAAAGAAATCAGAGTAAAAAATAAGAGTCTGAGCGGTTAAATATGAGCATGTCCTGATTTGAGCTTCACACGCCGGTAAATCAAGAGCACTTTAAAGCACAGCAAGACTAGCCCAGCCAAATAAAACATTTAATCACACAACTCTCCGCTTTCACTGCGAAATCAAGCCTGCTGACTTCTGATCAGAGTCAAACAACCACTGAACCAAGCTGAAACTCAACTGGATCTAATAGCAGTTTTCCTATGATTAATCATGTCGAATGCGTCTAAACACTCATGACATTTGCAGTGCAAAACATGAGATGGTGGAAAGTGTTCACAAAACACTTCTTAAATACATAAGACTTAAATATCACATAACAGTTGACTGGCACTGGATAATACCCTTATGAATACACTATATAAATATGCTGTTGTTGTTACTGCTAACCAAAACTATTAAAATATGTTTTTGTTCATTTAAAGAAAACTGAGGATCAAATTCAAATATCAGATGAATAGCCTAAACTTAAAAAAGGATGATAAACTTAAAAATACACTATATATATATGTATATATATATATATGATCTTCAGTGACATGATATCAGTGTTGTTATTGCTAACTAAAAGTATTAATTAACAACTAATCTCCGCACACCTGACAGCAATCTGTAGGTGCGTAAGAATCCAAGACCACAAAGGGTCAAAACGACCAACAAAAAAAAACAAATCCCACACACTACAAAACATGCAAAAAAAATATCAAAAGTTTATTAACAACGTTTCGGTCGCATGACCTTCATCAGGTATCTCACGTAACTAAAAGTATTTAAAAAATTGTTTTTGTTATTTGAAATAAAACTGAAACAAATTCAAATACAAATATTAGATGAATAGCTTAAATAAAAAAATAAAATAAAATAAAATAAAAATAAAAAAATAAAGAAAGTTAGAAATGGGACTTTGGCAGCTAACTGAAATACTTTTTTTTAGGTTGAAATACTAAAACTGAAATAAAAATAAAGCTAAAAAAAATGACAAACGTGACTATAATCAAAATGACTAAGATGTTAACTAACATTAAAATGAAAACTAAAGATATAAAATAATATTAAATATAATATTAAATAATATTAAATATTAAAAATAGTAGTAGTATATTAATAATAATAATAATAATACAATAACACTACACAGTATTAATGCAGTAAAGTAAAAAGTAAAAAATATAAAATTAAAGCTAATTAAAATTTTATGAAATACTGTAATATTTTTAAAACATGCAAATATTGGGCACTTTGATAGCCATCTGTTGTCACAGATCTCAACAAACAAACAAAACCAGTCATATGGTGTTTAAGCTGAATAAACAAGCTTTTCATTGATGTGTGGTTTGTTAGAATAGAACAATATTTGAATATTTGAAACTATTTGAAAATCTGCAATCTGAGGGTGCAAAAAAAAATATAAATATTTAGAAAATTGGCTTTAAATTTGTCCAAATGAAGTCCTTAGTAATGCATATTACTAATTAAAAATTAAGTTTGGACATATTTACGGTAGAACATTTACAAAAAATCTTCATGGAACATGTTCTTTACTTAATATCCTAAAGACTTTTGGCATAAAAGAAAAATCGATAATTTTGACCCATACAATGTATTTTTGGGTATTGCTACAAATATACACCTGCTACTTAAGTCTGGTTTTATGGTCCAGAGTCCATTTCTCATCCAAGGTCAAATGATCTAAACTGCTTTAAATAATAGCTTTGTTCTCTTTAGGTCTCCAAAGGAAGTTCAGGAGACAAAGTTGATCCTTAAATGACCCATAAGTGAGTCTCCTGAGCTCTGAGAGAGCAATGTCTGAGCAATAACATCTGGGATGCAGCATGAAGAACATCAGCTAAAGCTTTTTCTCTTTTAGAAGCATCAGGGTGAGATGAGAGCATTATAACTTCATCAACAGGAATCAGCCGTATCACTGGCTGTGTTTATGTTCTGATGTGAGTGAGCTGTTCTGGATGAGACGCTGATCTGCGGCTGAGGAGATGCTAAATAAAGCTCCGGCCTTCAGCTCCTGGTCTTACGCAACTAGTGTTTACAACCTCAGACAAACACGCTCATGCGCTTGACAAAATCATGCACAAATTCAACAAAGAAATCACAGATATGGCACTGAAGCACAAGGTTTGAAACTCGTTCTGCAGCATGAACAGCATGATCTTTCCTGAACAGGGAAAGATAAATAAATACTTAGAGTGAATGACATTTTGTACATTTAGAGCCATTTCAGAGCACATACAGTTGAGGTCAAAAGTTTACATACACCTTGCAGAATCTGCAAAATGTTAATTGTTTTACCAAAATAAGAGGGAACATACAAAATGCATGTTATTTTTTTTTTATTTACTACTGACCTGAATAAGATATTTTTCATAGAAGATGTTTACATATAGTCCACAAGAGAAAATAATAGTTGAATTTATAAAAAATGAACCTGATCCCGTTGTTTCTTAATACTGTGTTGTTACCTGAATGATCCACAGCTGTGTTTTTGTTTAGTGATAGTTGTTCATGAGTCCCTTGTTTGTCCTGAACAGTTAAACTGCCCGCTGTTCTTTAGAAAAATCCTTCAGGTCCCACAAATTCTTGTTTTTCAGCATTTTTGTGTATTTGAACTCTTTCCAACAATGACTGTATGATTTTGAGATCCATCTTTTCACACTGAGGACAACTGAGGGACTCATATGCAGCTATTACAGAAGGTTCAAACACTCACTGATGCTCCAGAAGGAAAAAACATGTAATTGTTTTCACCATATTAATGGAATTAATGATTCACCATATGCGCTTTGAAGTCCCTTTTTGAATCAAATGATTCACGATACGCATTTTAAAGTCTGGCTGTGAATGAAATTATTCACCATATGCGCTTTAAAATCTCGTTTAAATCAAATGATTCGCGAAACGTGGTTTTATAGTCCGATTCTGAATCAAATGATTCGCCATATGTGATTTAAAGTCCGGTTGTGAATCAAATAATTCGCGACAAGCACTTTAAAGTCTGGTTCCGAATCAAATGATTCACCATACGCGCTTTGAAGTCCCTTTTTGAATCAAATGATTCGCAAAACGCGCTTTTATAGTTCGGCTCTGAATCAAATGATTCGCCATGCACGCTTTAAAGTCTGGTTCTGAAGTAAATGATTCTCGATACGCGCTTTAAATTCCGGTTCTGAATCAAATGATTCGCTATTAGCACTTTAAAGTCACTTTTTGAATCAAATGATTCGCAATACGCACTTTAATGTCTTGTTCTGAATCAAATGATTCGCGATAAAAGCCCGGTTCGCAATACGCACTTTAAAAACCCGTTCTGAATCAAATGATTCGCGATACGAGCTTTAAATTCCGGTTCTGAATCAAATGATTCGCCATACGCGCTTTAACGTCACATTCTGAATCAAATGATTCGCGATACGCGCTTTAAAGTCCCTTTTTGAATCAAATGATTCGCAATACGCACTGTAACGTCACATTCCGAATCAAATGATTCGCGATACGCGCTTTAGGTTCTGAATCAAGTGATTCGCGATACGCGCTTTAGGTTCTGAATCAAGTGATTCACGATTCGATTGGAGCGCTTCGAATCAGTGAATCATTTTGCGACGCATTGGTTTACTGATTCGGAGTTTCAAAAAGCGTTGATGGACTACTGTAATCTTTGCTCGCTTTCTCTGTAATAATTTATTTGTTGTTTGAATTAATAAGCCTAACTTACAGTGTTTTTATTAAATAGTGATCACGTTAGACACAGTTTCCATCATATTAAAAACATTTCATGACATGATACTCATTAGGCTACTTGCCTAAAAAGACGGGTATATAATGTGCATTGTTAACAGATTACACTAACATTAGGTTACTTAGGCTCTTATTGGAGTCGGGTCAACCTTCACCTATGGAGAGAGAGAAAAAAAGTTTTCAAAAACATCCCCCTCTCTGCTTTTTTCACAAATGGCACCCTGTGAACAACTATCACTAAACAAAAAACACATCTGTGGGTAATTCAGGTAACAACAGTATTAAGAATCAAGGGGATGTAAACTTTTGAACGGGGTCATTTTTATAAATTCAACTATTATTTTCTCTTGTGGACTATATGTGAACATCTTTTATGTGAAATACCTTATTCAGGTCAGTAGTAAATAAAAAATATCATGCATTTTGTATGATCCTCTTGCTAAAATAATGAACATTTTGCAGATTCTGCAAGGTGTATGTAAACTTTTGACCTCAACTGGACACACTGCCAAAGGACACACCATTTTTCTGAGTGAGATAAGTCCTAGTCTGAACTGTGGGGACAGATTTCCAGCGTCTACATGTGCTGTCTCCCGCTGTCCTGTCCCAAATAATCATCATCTAGTTAAAAACCAGCACGTCGCAGCTTAGGCGCCCGATCTGCGTGAGCAATCTGAGAAATTATATTTTCAATCAGGTCAGCGAACGACAGGAAAAGCATTTCACGCGTCACTGTACTAATTCAGTCCACTCATCTTCAGTGACAGACCTGCTGATACAAACAACACTGGTAGCGCTCGGGTAACCATGGCAACGGGACGAGCATCTTAGAGGACGATTTTAGAGGACCTTGTTACTCTAAGATCTCACAACTGAAACAAAACAAATACAAAAAGCAATGAAATTAAATGCAAAGCAAAGTTTCAGAGAAATATTATATATATATATATATATATATATATATATATATATATATATATATATATATATACATACATACATACATACATACATACATACATATATATAGAGAGAGAGAGAGAGAGAGCCGAAACGAAACACAATGAAAATATATTTATATATTATTTAACATATACACTAAGTCAAAAGATTTTTTTTTGTTTTTTTAAAGAAGTCTCTTTTGCTCACCAAGCCTGCATTTATTTAATCTAAAATACAGTAAAAACAGTAAAATTTTGAAAGATTTTTACTATTTAAAATAACTGTTTTCTATTCGAATATATTTTAAAATCTAATTTATTTCTGTGATCAAAGCTGAATTTTTAGCATCATTACTTTAGTCTTCAGTGTCACATGATCCTTTAGAAATCATTCTAATATTCTGATTCGCTGCTCAAAAAACACATTATTATTATTATTATTATTATTATTATTATTATAAAAACAGCAGAGTACAATTTTTGTCAGGTTTCTTTGATGAATATAAAAGGTCAGAAGAACAGCATTTATCTGAAATCTTTATCAATCACTTTTGATCAATTTAAAGCAATACCTTGCTAAATAAGAGCATTAATTTCTATATTTAATACCCCAAAAAATAAAAAAATAAAATTATACCAACTCCAAGCTTTTGAATAGTATAGTGTATAATCTTACAAAAACTTTTAATTTCAGATAAATTCTGATCTTTCTATTCATCAAAGAATCCTAAAAACTGTACTCAACTGTTTTAAATACTGATGATGTTAAATAATAATAATAAAAATATTTCTTGAACAGCAAATCATTTTATTAATCCAGGAGCCTGGAGTAATGATGGTAAAAATTCAGCTTTGATCACAGGAATAAATTACATTTTAATATATATATATATATATATATATATATATATTCAAATAGAAAAGTTATTTTAAATAGTAAAAATATTTCAAAACTTTACAGTTTTTACTGTACTTCAGATTAAATAAATGCAGTCATTATGCTGAAAATGCAGCTTTTTATCACAGGAATAAATTACATTTTAAAATATATTCAAATAGAAAGCATTTATTTTAAATAGTAAAAATATTTCACAATATTTCTGCTTTCGCTGTATTTTAAATCAAATCAATGTAGGATTAATGAGCAGAAGACACTTCTTTAAAAACAAAAAACAAAACGATAAAAATCCTAAATCCAAAACTTTTGACTGGTAGTGCATATGTAAAATAATATATAAATGTATATTAAAAACATAAATAATGACAGCTGAAAAACTAAACCTGAAATAAAAATAAATAAAGCTAAAAATAGATATTTAGAATCACATCAAATGACTAAAATAAACTTAAATTAAAAAAAATTATAACACTAATATTAAATATCAAAATCTAATATATAATAGCAATTAAAGACCAGCCGCTGAGCTACACATTTCTCTTCTAAGTCTGACTGTCAGTATCAAGTTAGTAACATTATTTAACATGTGAAGTGTAGATATTAAATAAATTGAATAAACGAAGAACAAATAGAGAAATTTGCCAATTTTACAGCTTTATACTCTTATTGCAAGACAATTTTATCTTAAGAAAAACATTTGAGACAAAATGCATACTTGAGAGCTCCATTCAGTCTTGTGAGAAACCAGCGACTAAAGTGAGATTCTGCTGCTCTGCGCTGTATATGAAGCTCTTCATAATCAGCTTATCTGCTGCATGTTTTCTGATCTCAACAGCTGGAAGAGCATCTTCTGCACTCGACGAGACTCAGCCGCTCGTTACGTAAGCCTTATGTAAAGCAGCGCTTAAGACTGCAGCCTCAGCCTGTGGCAAATGATGATGGTTCAACACGCGACATGACACAACTCAAAGACGTTCGTTTGATCCACTGAATCCCGCTGGAGCTCCAGCAAAACCAATCACACAAACTCCTCCTGCTCTTAGGAAGTCTGTGTCAAATGCAATATGATGCGAGCGATTATTGTGACTCGATGCGAGTCCATCTGATTTCAGAAATTATGAGAATGACCCTGTAAGCGAAGAATAAAATTGATGTTTAATGCACTGAAGAAGGTTTGCTGTCCATTTAATCAATTAGATGCCTCTAGTTAGTAGCATTTAAGCATCACTATTACTGATGCTCATTAACATTCAAAACTTATTTTTTTTTTTTTTAAGAAATTGATACTTTTATTCATCAAGGCTGCATTCAGTTGTTCAAAAGTGACAGTAAAGATAATAATAATAATTATTATTATTATTATTAAAATAATTATTTAATATTCTTTATTATATTAATATATAAACAATAACAATATTCAATATATTATTAATATATTTATTTATATTATATTTAATATATTATTATTTTTATTCATATATAAATAGTAATATTTAATATTATTATCTATAATAATAATTATTATTATTATTATTATCATTATTATTAAAATAATTATTCCATATGAATTATTTTATTATTAATTTATTATTATCATTATTATTATTAATAATAGTAAAATAATAATGATAATAATAATATTTTATATATATATATATATATATATATATATTATATATATTTCTTATATATACACACATATAAATAAAATATTTTAATACTTTTTAAAGTATACTTTTCTGCTCATCAAAGCTGTTTATTTGATTAGAAACACAGGAAAAAAGTAATATTGTGAAATGTTAATGCAATTTAAAATAGTTGTTTTCTATTTTAATATACTTTAAAATATAATTTATTCCTGTGATGCAAAGCTGAATTTTCAGCATCATTACTCCTGTATTCAGTGTCTCTTGATCCTTTAGAAATAATTCTAATATGCTGATTTATTACTTTTATTATCAATGTTGGAAACAGTTGTGCTGCTTAATATTTTTTTGGAAACCTGTGACAGGTTTATCTTTGATAAATAAAACATTAAAAAAAATGTCTTTCTCTCTTTGAAAAAAATGTATACTTTTATTCAGCAAGGATGTGTTAAATTAATCAAAAGTGATAGTAAAGACTTAGAAATTATTTATATTTTGAATAAATGTTGTTCTTTTTAACTTTTAATCCTGAAAAAAAGTATCACCAAAAATAATAAATCAGCATATTAGAATGATTTCTGAAGGATCATGTGACACTGAAGACTGGAGTAATGATGCTGAAATCTAGTACCTAGCAACCATCTAGAGCACCCTAGAAACCATATAAAACCTAATCAACTGTAAAGCAGCACAACAGCATTGCAGCGGTGGGTAAACACACATGAAGTGATGTCTCTGTTTGAACACTGATGTCATGTGTGTTTCTGTAAAAGCGCACTGACACATGAGCCGCTGCCGCGGACGCCATGGCAACATGAAACACGCAGCTCATGTTCTGGAGCGACTCACACGACCTAAACATTTTTAATCATCACTCAAACTAGTTATCTATCTTTACTACATGTACTGAATTAATGGATCAGAACAGTGTTGCTATTGTTAACTAAAACCATTTTTAAAAATGTTAAGAATAATCAAGTTGAAATAAACAAATAAATACATTTTAGATAAAAAAAAAATAGAAATGTTCCCTTGGCAACTAACTGAAATAAAATAAGTTTATGATAAGGAACTAAAATTATTTAAACTAAAATTACATTAAAACTTTATAGAAATATAAGAAAAAATAATTAATTAATAAACATGACAAAAGTATACAACCAAATTACTAAAACTGAAATTAAAAACCTAATATATATACCTAAATATATAGCTAATTCAATAATACTACAATGGTAAGCTTAAGAATCAGATTTTAACAATGCTTTCATTTTATTAATAATTTGTTTTAGTTTTACATTTGTTTTTATTTTAGGTTTAAGATTTTTGTATTTAGTTTTATTTATTATTAGTATTATTATTAGTGTTTGTTCTTTTTTTTTTAATACGTAAAATATTTTTATTCATTTTTATTTCAGTTTTAAATTTTTACTTATTTTACATCAAGGTAATGACTAAATTGCACTGGCAACTACCGGAAATTAAAAAAAAGTTGAATAAAAAAAAAAATAAATAAAATAAAATAAAAAAAATAAAAAAATAAATGTATATAAATTTATATTTATTATGTACATATAAATACACACACATACATGTATATATTAAAACTAAATATTTATATGTATATATATATATATATATATTTATACCTGTATACAATTTAGATTATAAATAAATATAAATATTTTATATATAAATCTAAAATATTTTTCCTTAATATATACATGCATGTGTTTGTATTTATATATACATAATAAATATACACAGTACACAAATATATAGTATGTAAACTTTTATTTTGGATGCGATTAATCATTTGACAGCACTAATAATATATATATATATATATATATAAACTAAAAACTAAAATAAAAACAAATAAATAATTTAAATAAATAAATAAAATTAATAAATTAGTAAAAAATATAATAATAATAATAATAATAATAATATTACACACACACACACACACACACACACACACACACATATATATACATACATTATATATATATATATATTATATATATAATTTGCCTTAATTCATATTATATGGTCATATATGGTTAAAAAAGACTGAAAACCTTAAAAAACATTGGGTGGGTGCAATCCAGTAATAAAAAAATGGAATTTACTGAGTTTGGCAAATTATGAATGAAAAAAATCAAATCAAAAGCAGTGCCGTAGACGTATTCAAATTGAAAATATGAGCAAGCATGTGAATATTAACTGCATATTTAAAAATAATAATTTGACTAAATATTCTATATTCATAAATTCTGAAGATAATAATATTTCTTGTTGCAAATAAAATTGTAATAAATTGTTAACATGAATTCAGTTTACAAGACGTTATTTTTGAATAAAAAAATGTTATCAAACCTGGATTTTAGAATTGGTTCAAAAAAATGAAAAATGGAAAATACTAAAAAAACAAAAAACTTTAAAATCTGCTGATCTAGACTGTTAACCATTTACATTAGCCATCAGGATGAAGGAGAGAATTGCCTTTACAAGTTGTCTGCCAGTCTACAGCTCAGAGTTCCTGCAGGGTTTATTAACAGTCCTCACATGGTACAAAAGCACTGAGGTTTCTATAGAAAAATAGCTTTATGATTAACTCAGAAAACTCCTGAGCAACTGACTAAACTGCATTCCTTCTTAAAAACAAACCCCTGACTTCGAGGCTAAACTCCAGTTTATAATTCTGTCTTGCACAGTTTGTTTAATGAAGCGCAGGACGAAAGCTAAAGGTCTTACAATAACCTTCACATAAGTCACCTTATCTCAGCTGGTCTATGCGATTGTTCTTAAGTTTCTTAAACTAGGACGGGCCCTGCGGCATGAACGTGTTTGCGTGTAAATCTATGGCACAGGTACGAACACGTCTGTCTGTCTGTCTGCCAGAAACTGGCACGCTCAACACAGAGACCAACACGCACAGTTCAGGTTACCTATTGAGTCTCAACAACAGCCAACAGCCTCTATTCTCAAAACTAATTGCACACAACAAGCCATTCGCTTCAGTTTTCCTATACTTGAGATCTCAACCGGTGGGTCATGACCTAAAAAAAGGTCACAGGTCTGTTCTGAAGGCAAAAAATGATAATAATAAGATCACAAATCATATAATCATACATATTTATAACAGCATAAATATGAGGGTACACTCTTAAAAATAAAGGTTCATCACGATGCCATAGAAGAAATTTTTGTCTAAATGGTTCCATAAAGAGCCTTTGAAAAGGTTCTGTGTGGTGAAAGAAGGTTCTTCAGATGATAAAAAGGTAAGAAAGAGATGGTTCTTTAAAGAACCTTTAACTGAATGGCTTTTTGTGGAAGCAAAAATGGTTCTCCTATGGCATTACTGTGAAGAACCTTTTAAAGCACCTTTATTTTAAGAGTGTAACACTTAAAACTGTTCTGTATAATGCATTTATAATGCATGCCATGTTATAATGCATTGTATATTTTTAGAAACAACAACCAAAGTGGTGGTTCGTCATTTGTTTTAGTGCATTATACATAAAGGTGTGACAATGAAAGGCATTATAATGAAGTATTATATTATTTAGGAAGTATTATAATGTATTAAGTGTGGTTTTAATTATTCATGAGTTCATGCATAGCAAAAATGTGCATTAGAAGTCATGCACAGAAACATGCAAAAGTCATCAGATAAAAGGAAAACACTCCAATTCCTGATAATTTACTCACCCCATGTCATCCAAGATGTTCATGTCGCAAAGAAAGCTTTTTGAGGAAATATTCCAGGATTTTTCTCCATATAGTGGACTCTGATGGTGCTCAACGGATTGAAGGTTAAAAATGCAGTTTTAGTGCAGCCTCAAAGGGCTCTACACAATCCCAAGAAGGATTATATCTACCAAAACAATCATTTATTTTTTTAAAACATTTGCAATGTAGGACAATTTTGAAGTTGGAGGAGAAAATGAGATGAGTTTTTCAACATACCCTAACCGTCTTGAACCAGAGTGCACTGAGTATGCATCTTAAGTTAAAAAGTATAGAGCCCTTTGAAGCTGCATTCAAACTGCATTTTTAACCTTCAATCCATTGAGCACCATTGAAGTCCACTATATGGAGAGAAATCCTGAAATGTTTTCCTCAAAAAGCCATTTCTTTACAACTGAAGAAAGAAAGACATGAACATCCTGGATGACATGGGGGTGAGTAAATTATCAGAGTTTTTTTTTCTTTTGTAAGTGGAGTACTCCTTTAAAGCCTGTATAATGCACTATATAGGCATTCATAATGCATTAAATCTTTTCATAAATAATAACCCAAATTAAAATGCATTATGCACACTCCTCGTTGCATCTGAAACTAGTTGTTTCTCATGTTTTAATGCATGCATTATACCTAAAGGTGTGGATAAGTGTTATAATGCATTATTAAGTAGTATAAAGTATTATAATGAATTGACTGTGTTTATAATTATTTATGAGCTCATGCAATGCAAAAAATGCATTATAAGGCATGCACAAAAATGTGCATAAGTCATCAAATGAATGCATTAAAAATGCTTTGCTAATGCATTATATATTAAGGCTTGAAGTGAAGTGTTAGACTTTTAAATCAGCTTTTAAAGAGAGGAAAAAATGTGCCAATATTCATAAATGTCAGTGTTTGATTTTAAAGTAGTTCACTTCCAGAATAAAAAAGACCCTAACTGTCATGAACCGAAATACACAGAGTACACATGTGCATTGCAGAGACAACATGAGCATGCATATTCATAACAGCATAAATGTGAGAGTAACACTTTCAATCGTTCTGTATAATGCGTTTATAATGTATGTTATAATGCATTATATCTTTTTATAAACAACCACCAAAGTGGTTGTTTGTCATTTGTTTTAATGCATTATACATAAAGGTGTGACAATGAATAGATAGGCATTATAATGAAGAATTATTTTATTTATAATGCATTAAGTGTGGTTTCAATTATTAATGAGTTCATGCATAGCAAAAATGTGCATTATAAGTTTTGGAAAACCTAGATATACGAAGCATAATTTTAAGCATGACTTCCAGAGCTGGAAAGATCATGAAAATTAATAAAATATCAAAACTCCATGGCTTTTATAATCAATATGCACAGATATGCACTCGAACATATTTTATTTTTAAATAATTTTCCTTAATTCATATCCAGTAAATTACAAACAACTAGAAAAGTCATTCAAATTCATAGTTTGAAAAGACCTGTATATTTCTCACTCATTTTGTGTGTAGTTTGTGAATAATTTGGACTGTTTGTGTTTTCGTTGCACAAGACAATTTGTGAAATTGATTTCACTACTTGCTACACTGTTTGTTTATTGTTCATACTCAGATTAAGAATATATTTATCTGAAAAAGTCACTTTTTCACTATGAAACATTTAAACACACCTAACATAAACCTTTTTGGACACATCTATACTGTCAATAAACTAAATAGACCTGTTTTTCACTGAAAAGCGATTATAATAATATTGTAATAAATGTCTATAACTTGCTTGGGGAATATTATATCTAGACAAAATTTTATTGAGAAGTGCAAAACACCTAAATACAATTTTCAAAAGAAAAAAAAATCCAAACTTAAGGTTTTTTTGTTTAAGCGCACAGTAAAAAAAACACTGATGTTTAGAGAAAACAAAAGGAAAATTGGGACTTTAAATTAGCTAGACATAAAGTTCAAAGTTCTCCTGTTTATAATGATATATGGCACTTGATGCTGACTGAAGGTCTGAAATAAACCAGGTCACCAGAAACCGGTTAAAACCCACTAATCTGATATTACTAACAAGATCCACTGACAATATCAACCAGACAACTATTAAGAGCAAGATATAACAAGAGCAAGGAATTGTTCAGGAAAGCATTTTTGGTGTGCTTCCTTCCATAATGCATCCCAAAACGCCCGTTTCCTTCCTGTGATTCTCTGATATGCTTCTATGGAGCTTTAAATGCATTTATTTCTCCAAATCTGACTGTGATCTCGGAATGAATGACGCGTGGCCTGGTCTATGTTTCGGGATAAGATCTGATCTGAGAGCAGTGGGTGGATCAGTGAGCGCTGGATCTAACATGACTCCAAACCACCTGCAGCGCTTCCACATGAAACACGCGAGAACACGCTAAAAGAGCAGCAACGGCACTATTTCATCTGTTTTTACTGTAAACACACACTGCTCATATGACAAAAAACATACGAGATCTCATTTCTGATATATAATCACTCACTCGGGAGCTTTTAAGAGCAACGACATTAAATGGAGAGCTAATGGAAACTATTACTGAAGTCTACTGCTTCTCAGATGTTTCTCCTGGGGAAAAGACCTCGGTAATCTCATTTGTGTCTGCTTTACACTTTCAGATTTGCTAGATTATCAACCCGGAGGACTTTATACATTCCATACGTTGCACTTTCAATAGATCAGGAGTCATGAAGAACTTTGTGTGTTTCATTAAAAAGGAGACACTGCATGCAAAAACAGTGTTTTTGAGATTTTTTGGGCTTTTATAATGTGTGGTTTTTTTTTTGTTTTTTTTTTAGACTAGTGGCAAGAAAACATCCAAAAGACAGTGTTATGTGTCTCTTTTATAGCACTTGTGTCAATAGACTTCAATTACAATACATATTTTTAAGGCTGTTTTCTCAAAAGGAGTTTTTTCTTCTATACTGAGCCATAAATCTCCACTTCAGTAGCACTTATACATACCAGACATTGCATTTTTATTCCTGTCTATATCTTAAAGGTTTTTACAGAGGGATTTGTTCATATATAATTTGCTTGATTATATATAACATTTTACTCTCCCCAGAAATATGTTTTCTGTCTGTTCTATGTATTTTCTGAATTATGGAATGACAAAAATGTAATACCCCAAAAATGCATGCGTGTATCTATCTATAAATATCTTGTATAATTGTATATGTATAAATATATAATTTATTTATATTTTAAAATATAAATAAATATAAAATGTAAAATTGTAATTCTTATAAAATGTAATTCTTTTTCTGTCACTTACAATAATTTTTGTATCATTTTATATTTATATTTTTATTTTAGAATTGTATATGTATTTTTGATATACATTTAAAAATATAATATAAAATGTAAAATAAAAAAATATATAAATAAAAATGATTTTTCTCTCAATTATTATATATATGATTTTTTGTATCATTTTTAACAAACATACTTATATTTTTAAAATATATATATTTATAATTTTATAAGTATATATATATATATATATATATATATATATATGTGTGTGTGTGTGTGTGTGTGTATTTTTTTATATATTTAAAAATATAAATAAACAAAACGTAAAAATATAAAAACAAAATAAAATTATTTTTCTGTCACATATATATGATTTTTGTATCATTTTATATTATGATATATATATATATATATAATAATTTTATATTTATTTATAATTTTGATATACACACATACATATGTATATATTATAGTTTTAGATTTTAATATATAATAAATATTTTTTATAAATAAAATAAAATTAGACTATATATTTAGAATTTCATATTCATGTTTTTGATGCACACACACAGAAATATACAATCAAAATATAGTTAATTTAAAAAAAATATATATATATTTTTATTTTAAAAAAAATCCCTTTGTACACAGTTTTGACTCAAATGTGTCAAAAAGTCTTCATCATCCAGTCTTTAGGTTTTTATACTAGAAATGTATGCAAATGAGCACATATTTCATTAAACAATGTCTAATTTGCATACTTTTTTAGTAAACATTTTAGTAAACTTGTAATACTTAATCAACTGGGTAAGTAATTAATCAACTGGGTAAGTAAGGTGATAACTATTAGTTTGTTTGTTTTTTAACCCTATTCACAGTGTACAAACATCTCATCCAATGTCCCTATATCTGAAAGAGTCAACACTACAGTAATAATGAACATCAACAGACAGAAGCTCTGAATCCGTGATAAACGGGAATGCTGAGTGTGGAAAACCACGGCTAAAAAACAGGATTAGCAACACAGCAGAGCCTTAAAATCAAGTCCACAGGACCTGAAAGAGACCTCCTGTCTGTGTGTTCTCAACAGGATATTCTACAGGAACAGCTGTCAACACAAGGCATGTTGGGACGGAAGAAACGGTCTCCACTTCAGCGAGACACTTCAGAGCATCATTACTCAGAGTGACTTTGAGTTTGCATTTGAAGGACACACTCAACCCGACGTCACATGATGTTCACACACATAACATGCTCCCTACAGATAAACACACTCCAGATCTGGCAACAGTAATGTGGCTTAGCACAAAAATTCATAGCTTGTGGTATTTAAATGGTTCTTCTAAGAATATTATGGTATTATTATGATGTATATTAAAAACATGGTAAAACATGATACTGTATAGAGTATAGAATTTCTACATAAATACTTCGTTTTTTTTTTTCTATTGTGCATGTTAATTGTCTAGTTGTATTACTATGTACATTAAAATGACAAATTAAAATAAGTGAATATATATTTTTTATAATTTTATATTTATTGTTTTGATATAAAACAAAAAATTAAATTAATTTATATTATTTTCTGTCACTTATTTGGTGTGTATATATTATAGTTTAATATTTTTGATAGATCTACCTATTGTATAATTTTATATGGATATATATATATATATATATATATATAATAACAAAAATATATATTTTTTATTATTTTCTGTCACATTATATATATATATATATATATTAAGTAACAGAAAATAATTAAAAAATATATATTTTTGTTATTTATATAAATAATATTTTTGTTATATATGATTTTTTATTATTTTCTGTCACTTATTTTGTGTGTATATATTATAGTTTAATATTTTTGATCAATCGATCGATCAATCAATATTTTGTATAATTTTATGCATTTATATTTTTGACTATGTATATATTTTTTTTCTGTCACTTATTTTGTGTATATATATTGTAGTTTAAGAATTTTTATAGATCTATCAATATTTTGTATAATTTTATATGTATTTATATTTTTGATATACTAATATATATAAAATTATAATAAAAACAAAAATATAAAATGCACATTTTATTTTTGTCACATTATATATATGACTTTTTTGTATTGTTTATATTCCTATATATATATACACATATATATTTATCATTTTACATTTATTTATAGTTTTGTTATATATTATATTAAATTATATTATTATATAAGCAAAAATATACAACTTATTTATTTTATTTTCTGTCACTTATTTTTGTGTATGTATATTATAGTTTTATATATATATATATATATATATATATATATATATATATATATATATATATATATATATAAAAAATATAAATAAATATAAAATTATATTATATATTTATAATTCCATTTTAATGTTTTTCAAATGTCTGTCTTGGAAGACAAAAAAAATAAAATAAAAAATAAAAAAAAATTAAAAAATAAGACAAATTCTTATATTAATACATCTGATATTCATGAACCATAGTACTTTCCAGATTGCCACAGTGTTGGGTAACATATATATCCATTTACACACAACTCTTATATCTCTTAAAAAATACACTGTTGCAGTAACATGATTCATTGATGGGACCAGATGGTAAAACCATGGTATTTTAATACATGGTATAGGTACTGATTGCCATCTACCATGGTAAGATTATGTTCTTACAGCATTGCAGTTTATATAGAAATTAACTGAAGATGAATAACCTAAACAGTATGCCATTTAGAAAAAAATACTATGACAGTAGTCAATGATATATGAAATGGTACTGTTTGATTCCCATATTTATACCACTGTCAGGTATTTCCAACATCACTATATTATTAAAAAATCATCTTAAATTGTATATTCACATAGAAACGCAACTTCTATGCATTGAATCGACCCATATGTGAAACACAAGCATGAATGTAAAAGGTCGTCCGCATACCGAGATCTGCAGCATCCATCCCGCATCCCGCGCCGACCACCGCGTCCGCGTCCTCCGGCAGCGCGGAACATCCTCCGGCCGCGGCTCCCTCCATCAGATCCGGATCAAACGGGCCGTCGAGCGCTAAAACGAATCAAACGAAGGAAAAACGGAGCGCGCGTCATACTGGCATGATCTAGGTCCGCGGTGCGTGTGCGAGTCTCTGCGCGCTCCTGGACGCCGCTGCCGCACAGCGCTCGATCACACGCTCGCGCTCATGTGAGTCCGACTCGCGTGAACGCCGCCGCCGCTGCTGCTGCTGCTACTACGCCAGCAGTGACGTCACATTTCAAAACGACGTCAGAAACGGAGCAATCTGCATTAAATCATTTAAATGCAATTCAAATAATTTTAAGTTTAAAGCACTATAAATCGCCTTCAATCTGAATAAATTAAATATTCAGAGGACAAACTGACGATTAAAAAAATAGGAAAACCGCTTTTTAAAATGGGAAAATACCGCCCTCTACTGGATGACCCTCAAACTACAATACACTTGAAAAACCCCAAACATTTTAGTTCAGGACGCTTATCAACTATTCAAGTTATTTTATCAAGACACTTATTAGGGACAATCCACATGAAGGGTCAGAAAGCAGGGTTATTGTCATTAAGTAAAACTAAACCAAGTTAGCTGAATTATAATATTGAAAATATTAGATAAACTTTAGTTGAAGAAGCAACATTATTAATTTTTGTTACTAAAATACCATGTTGTGGAAATAAAACACAACAACAACAACAAAAAATAATAATAATAATAATAGTAACTAGTTATACAATTATAAATGGAAAAAAAAATCATATATATACACACACACACGAGAATAAAAACTAAATAACTAAAATAGCATATAAATAATACTAAAATTACACTGGGTCCAAGGTAAAAATGGCAAAAAATAAAATAAAATAAAATAATTGATTTTTTTTCAGTCTCTTGTTGAATATTTGACATCAGCCACCTATAGTTTTTTTTCATGCCAGTGCATTTATAGTTTTATGTTTTGTGCATTTATTAAAACTAATTTTGCATTTAAAGCAGATTTGATTTTTAGCAGTCATAAATCAGTCCAATTTTACTATCTAGAAATTATTAATTTAAATAAATAAATAAATAAATTACATTTCAATTAATTTAAGTGATTTCAAGATTTCCCAAAAAGAGACTTGCAGGGAGACCATCGAATTATTTATTAAATAATAATAATAATAAAAAAATACAGTTAAAATAAATATTTTTTTAAATAAAAAAAAGATATGCAGGTTAACAAATATTTATATATTTTTTTTTATTTATATTTTATATACATTTATATTTTTTCCTTAAAATTTGTATTAACAAACTTCATAAAATTCACTTACTTTACTTATATATATATATATATATATATATATATATATATTTTTTTTTTTTTTTTTTTTAAATTAATTTTAATTAAAAAATGTAAAAATAAATGTAATTAATATTAATAAATTGGATATTCATGTACTATACTATTTTCAAGACTGACATGGTGTTGGATAAAAAAAAAAAAAAAAGATGCAAATGTGCTGTTAAATGAATCAAAATATTAACTTATAGGTCAATTATTCCTTTAACTCATGAGGATAAAGTACAAAAAAAAAAAAAACAACAACTGTGCTTTTTACTACTACATCTGACGAATAGCACATTTATGAATTATTGATGTGGACTGAACCACTTTTCTACACTGATATGACATTGAAGTGGCCCAACTTACCTGCTTTGACATAAATGATTTAATCTAAAATGTATGAATCTTTAAATAATCACTCTGTCTGTCTATTAAAGAAAAACATTCATACTTTATAAAAGAAGCGGCAACACAAGAAGTTGTGACGCTACTTTTTAATCATTACAGCAGTTCATTAGAAAAGCTTGATCAAGTACATGTCAGTGCTTGCATGAAGTTCAGCTCCTCTCTGCTCAAGCGGCTGGACATCGGAGGGTTTTCCCAGAGAATTTGCACGCCAGAGGACATCAGGCCATTCCCACCTGAACACAGGCTTGAGGAACGGCCGTCACAGATCTGGGCTTCACCCTGCAACGTCCAGCCATCCACCAGAGAGGACACTACAAATACATGAAGTCTACAAACAAGGGACGGAGATCGGATTTGATCCAAATGGCTACAGGTATTTGGGAAGATCCTTTTCAATAACCTGATGGGACAAATAAAACAGTGGGTTTTATTTAAATTTTCATTATTATACACTTATTCATAAAATAAAGAAAAATAAATGTAATTGTTTATTTAACTTTCAGAAATAAAATGCAACTCATTATTATAAAAATTAAAGTGTAATTATTCAATTTTTATAATTGTACAAATTATAGATGTTTTATAACATTTAAAACAAATAAAATGTAAATTTAAACAGATGAATTTAATAAAATAAATGTACTTTAATTTTTTATAATCTACAATTATTTTGTAAAACAAATACAAAAAAAAAAGTATAAATAAATGTAATTAAATTTTTATAAATGTTAAAATTATAGATGTTTTATAACATTTCAAACAAATACATTTAAATGTAAACAGATAAATTTACCAAAATAAAATACATTTTTATAAACCTACAAAACACATTTATATACAATTTTAAATTAAAAAAAAAATGTTTTTTTATAAATCTTAAATAAATATAATAATAATAATAATAATAATAAAAACATTTTAAAACAAATACAAATACATTTAATAAGTGTAATTATTAATAATAGCAGTGAATGGGTACATCATTATAAAAATGTATAATTTATAAATGCAGTGTTTGATAATTTTTTTTTTTACAAATAAATATCATAATTTAAAACATACCAATAAATAAAAAAAGTATACATAAACGTATTAAATGTAATTATTTTTATAAATATACAAAACTTTTTTATAACATTTAAAAAGATACAAATAAATAATACAAAACTATAAATAAATATAATTGTTTAATTTTTATAAATCTAAAAAGTGTAAAATAAAATACAAATTAATTTTATAAATGTAATTATTTATAATTGCAGTGAATGGGTACATAATTATACAAATTTATAATTTATGAATACAAATATTTGATATATTTTATTACAAATAAATAAACTTAAAATTAATACATTTAATAAATATCATAATTTAATCAAATTTAAAACAAACACCAATAAATGTAAAACAAATAAGTTTCATAAAATAAATGTAATTATTTAACTGTTATAAATCTAAAAAAAAAAAAAAAAAGGTAGTGAATGGGTACATAATTATAAAAAATTATATTTTTATCAATTTATTTATAATAAACTTATAAATGCAAATATTTGATACATTTTATTACAAATATGTTTATAAAAAATATTTACATTAAAATATTTATGAATCCACAAAATGTGTTTTTCTAAAATGTAAAACAAATACTAAATAAATGTAATAAATGTAATTAAATTTTTAACTACATTTAACATTTAAAACAAACACATCATATGCATTTTAAAAAAACCTTAAAGTAAATGAATTTTATGAATGTATAAGATGTAAAACAAATAAAAATGCAATAAAATAAATGTAAAACAAATACAATAACTACATTTAAACATGCATTAAACATGCATAAATACATTTAAATACATTTTTGTCAAATTCCACATATTAAATGATTATTTATTCACCCACTTCAACCCTATATGACTCTGAATGACACAAAGGAGAGTAAACAATAACAGAATATAATTTTTAGGTAAAATTATTCCTAACTGACTTACGCTTGGATCGTCCATTGGTCCGTACCTCTTCACAACCTGACCTTCTCTGTCAATGAGGAACTACAATAAAAACAACAGTATTGAGTTAATAAACATAGCAGCAAATCAGAGAATAAATATCATCTAATACACAATTAGTTAAAAAAACGCAGATACCTTAGTGAAATTCCATTTGATGTTGCTGTGAAAATAAAAACAGTTTTAAGACAAATGATTAAGGCATTACATAATATGATAATAGAATTAAATCTAAAATAAATACGTTTATATTCTCAAGAAAAAAACTATCCTTAAATTCCACTTATTAAAAGGTTACACAGCTATGCATCTTAAAAAAAACATTTCTGCTGATTTGCATTAGAGAATGAGTGAAAAATATGAATAAACAAATCAGTCAAACTCACTTTCCAAGAGTGCCTTTGCCTTTAGGCTGCTCTTTCATCCATTTCCAGAGCGGATGAGCTCCGTCGCCGTTCACATCGATCTTACTGAAGAGGTCAAACTCTGCGTTGTAGCCTTTGGCAAACTCCTTGATCTCCGCCTCTGTTCCAGGCTCCTATAAAAGCACACAAGAGCAATTTAAGTAAAATACACTTCTGGACCTATTTTTTTGGGGGGGAACCAAAACAAAAAAAATAAACAGATGGTAATTTTACATGTTATATAGCAGTGTCTGAGCAAGCAGATGAGACATTAAATGTGTAAAAAAAAAAAACATTAATTTAAAATAAATAAATGAAAATAAATAAGAAAATAAACATTCATTAAATTTGAAGAACTATAATTACTAACTAGAAACAAAAAAAAAAAAAAAAAAAAACTGAAATAAAACAAAGAACCCCCCAAACAAATACACATTAACTCTGAATGAATGAATGAATGAATGAATGACTAACTAATTTCGAAGCACTAAAATTAATAATTGGTAACAAAAAGAACTGAAATAAAATAAAATACACAATTCAATAAACACTGAAACGTAAGTAAATAAATAAATAATTTAAAAATCGAAGAACTAAAATTACTAAGTGTAAACAAATACAAACAAAAAATAAAAGCTGAAATAAAACTAATACATATTAATTCAATAAGCATTGAAAAAATAAAATGAACAAATAAATCTGAAACACTAAAATTACTAACTGGAAACAAAAAAATAAAAAAGAAGCTGAAATAAAATACACAATTCAATAAACACTGAAAAAGTAAATAAACAAATAAATAAATTTGAAGCACTAATTATAGAGATAAAAACAAAAAAAGCTGTAACTAACTAAAAAACAATACACATTAATTCAATACACATTGAAAAATGAATGAATATTTAAACTAAATTTGAAGCACTAAAATTACTAATTGGAAACTAATAATAACAACAACAACTAAAAAAAGCTGAAACAAAAAACAAATACATATTAATTCAAACATTAAAAAAATAAATGACTGAATAAATAAATAAATAAAATACATAAATATTGAACTAAATTTGAAGCACTAAAATTACTAATTGGAAACATAAAAACTAAAACGGAAGATTAAATAAAATGTAAAAAAAAAAAAAAAAAATTTAATAAACAACAAAAAAAAAATGATTGAATGAACGAAAAAAAAAAACTTAAATAAAATAAGACGAATACATATTAATTTAATAAACATTGAAAAAAATAAAATGAATGAATAAACAAATAAATAAATAAATATTGAACTAAAATTTAAACACTAAAATTACTAATTGGAAACAAATAAAAACTCAAAAGGAATAAATGAATGAATGAATGAATAATTCTGAAGCACTAAAATTACTACTTGGAAACAAATAATAACTCAACAACGACAACAAAAAAATCCTAAAAAATAATATTTAAACAAACCCAACTGACCAAATCATATAAAATTATTTAAAATGAAACTAAAATGAAAATGAAAACTCATAATGCAAATAAATGAATTTGGCATCTCTTGTTGTAAGATAAAATCTAATCCCACAACACAAAATAATCCATTTAAAGCTTCGCTCGTGTGACCTACTTACAGTCCTGACAGTAAACAGTCTTACAGTCTCTTCAACAGCAACATTCAACCAAAGAACAAGTGTTCAGGAGTTTTAATTCACAATATAATGTCACAGCAAAGTCTCGCTATTTCTGCAGCATGCATGCATTGCACAGAACACTCATTTTCTGTTTGCATGGAATACTGTATCCCATAATGCAACAGGCTCAAACTGAAGAGTTTTCCATATTTACTGTCTTGACTCATTAACAATTTTTAAGATGCATACTGGATGCCACTCACTCATACTATCTGCATAGTGTGCAGAACAGAGTATATAAGGCCCTACAGACTGGCCTTCCGTTCTTGTACATACCTGCTTTCCAAACTGGTTGCAGGGGAAGCCCAGGATGCGTAAACCTTGCTCAGCGTACGTGACGTGCATTGCCGCAAGCTGAGTGTAGTTTACGGGAGTCTTACCTCATTTAGAGGCTACGTTAGTGATGATGCACACATAACCCCTGAAACACACAAACACACTTCAGACACGACGACCCAGATTCACAGAGCAAGACCGCACTCCACCAAACACTAAAAATAACTGCATACTCAATGAAGAATGTGCATTAACTGTCTAATGTAGGTGAGGACAGCTGTTAAAGAAATAGAGCATCTAAAATGAAAATCTGCTGAAAAGCCTCACCCTCAGGACATCCAAGATGCAGAGGAGTTTGTTTCTTCATCAGATTTGGAGAAATGTAGCATTGCATCACTGCCTCACCAATGGATCCTCTGGAGTGAATGGGTGCCGTCAGAATGAGAGTCCAAACAGCTGATAATAACATCACAAGTAATCCACACCACTCCATCAGTTAACATCTTGAGAAATAAAAAGCTGTGTGTTTGTAAGAAACAAATCCATCATGAAGATGCTTTTAACTTCAAACCATTGCTTTTTGGCTAAAATAAGAGTTCATAATCCATAATATTGGGTTCATACATATACTGTAAAAATGAAATTCCAGGACTTTTCAAGCAGTACCTTTTTGATTTTCAAGGATTTCAATCAGAGACCTCACTTATTAAACAATGTCCATTTCAAATTCTAAAAAAAAAAAACTTTCAAAATAAAAAAAAAAAAAATGGCAAAAATAAAGCAGCAAGTGTGAAAATACTAAAGTCTTACAAAGTATACAGCACTTTTACTGTAGAAAAACCATGGTTATATTTTCTTCAAGGGATTTGTCTTTGTGTATCAGGGTTTGTACAATTTGCTTGAAGCACTTAAATTTGAAGCACTTTGAAATTTAACACCTGGAAAGCCCTTGAAAATAGCAATATTCCAGAAGAGGAAAAAAAGTGCTTGGATTACTGAAATACAATGCATCTATGAAATAAGCGTTTAATTTTTGTCCATCGTTTGATTTACACTACCAGTCAAAAGTTTGGACACACCCTCTCATTTAATGTTTTTTAAAGAAGTTTCTTATGCTTATCAAGGCTGTTTTTACTTGATCAAAAATACAGAAAAAAAATTAATATTGCAAAATATTATTATGATGTCAAACAATGTTCTTCTATATTAATATATATTACAATTTAATTTATATCTGTAATTAAAAGTTGAATTTCCAGAATCTCCAGTCCTTCAAAAATCTTTCTAATATGCTGATTTATTATCAGTGCTGCTGGTACCTGTGATACTTTTTTCAGGATTTTTTGATCGATAAAAGGTTAAAAAAGAACAGCATTTATTTAAAACAGAAAGGTTTTCTAACAATATACACTACTGTTCAAAAGTCTGAGGTCAGTAAATTTGTATTCTTTCTTTCTTTTGAAAGAAATTAATACTTTTATTCACCAAGGATGTGTTAAATTACTAAAGAAGTGATAGCACAGATTTACATTTTAGAAATTATTTATATTTTGAATAAATGCTGTTGTTTTTAACTTGTTATTCATCAAAGAATCCTGACAAAAAGAATCACAGGTTGCAAAAAGTATATATTTGGCAGCACAACTGTTTCCAACATTGATAACTCTAATAATAAATCAGTATATTAGAATGATTTCTGAAGGATCAAGTGACACTTAAGACAGGAGCAACAGCTGATGAAAATTCAGCTTTGCATCACAGGAACAAATTATTTAGAAAGTATATTAACATAAAAACCATTATTTTATATTGTAATAATATTTTGCAATATTACTGTTTTTTCTATCAAATAAATCCAGCCTTGATGAGCATAAGAGACTTCTTTAAAAAAACATTAAATGAGAGGGTGTGTCCAAACTTTTGACTGGTAGTGTAGATCGGATTTGTGAATCATTTCGCGAATCGAATGATTCAGATTAAGTAATTAGCGATATACAATTTGAAGTCCCGAACTGAATCAAATGATTCATGATATGCAGAGTTCCGATCCAAGTCAAATGATTGACGATCCACGCTCCGAGTCCTGATCTGAAATGATGGTTCGCAAATCAATATTTACATCGGACCTTCAGAGAGTGAATGGCCTATCATCACTCCGAAATACTGATGAAATGGCACCAAAGTCGCGATCTGAATCAAATGATTCACAATCCGCACTCAAAGTTCTGATCTAAAGCAAAAGACTCGCGAACCCGCTCTGATCTTCCGATCTAAATACAATGATTTGCGAAATGCCTTTGTGATTTGACGTCCCGATCTGAATCAAAAGATTTATGAGCCGCGCTCTGAAGTTCCGATCTAAAGCAAAAGATTCACAAACTTGTTTTGAAGTTCTGATATAATCAAATGATTCGCGATCCAAGCTCTGAAATTCCAATCTAAATATCGATTCACAAGCTATCATTTCAGGACTCTGAGCACGGATCGCAAAACATTTGAGATCAGAACTTTGCGTATTGCGTATTTTTTTTGTAAAGTCACGAGTTTGAATCAATCAGGGCGGTTTCAACGTAAACGACTCAATTGATTCAGTTCATCCGTTCCTCTTCGCGTTCTCAGCCATGTTTACACGACACTGTCAGTACTACTACTTGCTTAGCTCGATTGTTTTCTGCAATTAACTGAAATAAGCAAAAAAGGTATGGGGTTTTTTTTTTTGCAAGAAAAGATATGTTGCTTAATGACAAAATTAAACACTTATTTGATAGATGTCTTTCAATAATTCAAGCACTTTTCAAGTACCTCTTCAGGAATATTGCCATTTTCAAGGGTTTTCCAGGCCTTAAATTTCAAAAAAGTCAAATTCAAGTACTTCAAGCACTTTACGCACCTTGTACGAACCCTGATAATTACACTTCTTACAGTGGAAAGTGTCCATCTGCTGTCATCTCTCACTTCAAAATCTACACACATATTTGTTTAGAGCTGGTTTGGCTTGTAAATGCTCCTTGATCTGTGCAGAATTCTCTCCTGATTCAGACCAGATGACTGAATAAGCAAAATTGTGGATTATGGACTTTTAGCAGGAAGCAACGGTAAGCTAAAAACGTCTTAATGATTTTGTTTCTTACAAACACATAACTTTTGTCTTCTCAAGATGTTAACTGATGTACTGGAGTGGTGTGGATTACTTCTGGATTATTGTGATGTTTTTATCAGCTGTTTGGACTCTCATTCTGAGGGCACCCATTCACCGCAGTGGATCCATTGTTGCGCAAGTGATGCAATGCTACATTTCTCAAAATCTGATGAAGAAACAAACTCATCTACAGCCTGACATGCCATGAACAGCCATGGACAGCCTGAGGGTGAGCACAGTTTCAGCAAAAACTTATTTGTAATACACAATGCCAAGTTTGTTAGACAACTACATTTGGAAGCAGAATGAAAGAAATATTTTTTTTTTATTAAACATGTTAGTTTAATACTTTATATTAGCAGTTTGTATAAATCACTATTACTTTATTAATGCTCATATTTAGGGTTTAAGATGCTTGCAAATTAAATCAATGTTTATTGATCCGTTCACCTGTATTTTTCCAGAGACACTTCATTTCCATCAATGTCTTTGGCTGAGAATTCATATATGGATTTAGCCGACTTCCAGTCGTTGGCTTGGGCACACTGCGATAAACAGAGAAAAAGGTTAAAGGTCACTGGGTGTGACGAGCGTCTGCCAATCCCATCAAACGGACACTAATCACGAGAACAATGATGCACAATCATGTGCTATAAATCAGTTATGCAACTTCCTCACATAATAGCTTAACTTTTGAAATCTCACAGTACAAGTCATCTTTGCCCTCTGACATTGTTATGTGTGCTTTTTCTATTATGCATGCAATGCAAGTTATGCAAAACACAAGTTTAGCATTAAATTATAGTTAAGGTCAAAAGTTTTCACCCTCTTTCAGAATCTGCAAAATGTTAATTATTCTGTCAAAAAAAGAGGAACCATACAAAACGCATGTTGTTGCTTATTTAGTATTGACCTGAATAAAATATTTCAAATAAAAGACATTAGTCCACAAGAGTAAATAATAGTTGAATTTATTAAAAAAAAAAAAAAAAGACCCCGTTCAAAAGTTTACATCCCCTTGATTCTTAATACTGTGTTGTTACCTGAATGATCCACAGCTGTGTTTTTGTTTAGTGATAGTTGTTCATGAGTCCCTTGTTTGTCCTGAACAGTTAAACTGCCTGCTGTTCTTCAGAAAAATCTTTTAGGTCCCACAAATTCTTTGGTTTTCCAGCATTATTGTGTATTTGAACTCTTTCCAACAAAGGCTGTGTGATTTTGAGATCTATCTTTTCACACTGAGGACAACTAAGGAACTCATATGCAACTATTACAGAAGGTTCAAACACTCACTGATGCTCCAGAAGGAAAAACCATGCATTAAGAGCCGGAGGGTAAACACTTTTGGAATTTGAAAATCAGGGTACATTTAAACTTATTTTGTCTTCTGGGAAAAATGTAACTATCTTCTGTAGCTTCTGAAGGGCAGTACTAAATAAAAAAAAAAACTATGATATTTAGGCAAAACAAGAAAAATTTACACATCCCCATTCTGTCCAAAAGTTTTCACCCCCCGTTCTTAATGCATGTTGTTGTTGTTTTTTTCCTTTTAGAAATTCAACTATTATTTTATGTGAAATATCTTATTCAGGCAAGTACTAAATAAACAATAACATGCATTTTGTATGATCCCACATTTTACAGATTCTGAAAGGTTTTGACCTCAACTGTAGACTTACATACTTTAATATCTAGAGCTCCTAAACAAAGCAGATTTTCCATCTGTGGGACTGTGTTTAGAAAACACAGCAGTCACATGGGATTCAACACACTTACGGGAAGCACATAAACATCCTACAGCTGAGACTAGTCTAAGATAAACTGATTTAAGTAATCCATTACAGCCTTACCTGATAGTTAAGACTATATGCTTCAATATGATCAAAAAGTACATTTTTATATGCGTGAGATCAACAATTACACAAAAAAGACTTTAGAAAATATATATATAAATTTAATGCTGTGTGGGTTTATTAGTAGGAAAGGCCTCAAATAGGACAAAATCACATAATATTTACAGTATGATAATAATGAATGTGATTTACACACATGCATCATCATCTCTGCAAGTATTATTTACTACAGATTTGGGACTGGCAAATGAAACACTGTGGGATTGTGCCTGAGGAGGCACTTTATGACAGTCAGTGATTTAAATAATCAGATTACACATTTATCGGGAATGATTTTTATGTTGCATACTAATAAATAAGATATCAAATCTTAGTTTTAGATCATATTAATGCACCTGCAACAGCCTACAATAAAACAATACAAATGTAAGTGCATCACACTTATGGTAATACTGGTGCATTTAGGAAAAACACATTGAGATTTAATAAAACCTAAAAAATGTAAATACTGAATACTATTGCTAATAAAATACATTGCACAAAATGCAATGAACGTATTATTGAATAATAATTATAATAAAATCAACATTATCACTGATTAGTCTTAATAATACACAAACACACATAGCACAACTGATTACTTTTAAAAATATAACCTAAATTATTATATTATCATTGATTATTCCTGATTTTTCCGCACGTGATTAACGTTATATTCGAAAACCGCAAGCTAAACGCAAACCTAGGCCTGAAACCTCTGTCTACTAAGAAAACAGACTTTAACGAGTCTTTTCGTAATAAATACACTAACAAAACGAGCATAAATTGATTTTAGCACATAAATAAATCCACAGAGACATGATTACATCATTCAAGCTAACGGGCTAATGTTCCTCTACCGGAGTGAATTAGCGGAGACACACAGGTGCCACAAATAAACACACCGGACTTTGACCTACTTACAGCAACTACATTAACTAGTTGTCAGACGACATAAATGAGTCTAAACACTCTCTTAAATGCGATAAACAGCAAGTAAAGTTGTTGTCCGATATCTTACCATGGCTCTAGCGAAGCTCCTGCTCCCTAGCGCCCCGATCAACAGCGCTCGCTGAAGCAACCACATAATACTGCGGCACAAAGCCCCGCCCACCTACTGGAAAGACACGCCTCCTCTGTCAGCCTCAGCCAATCAGAGACGGCACTTGAGCAACTAACGAAAAGTCATATGACCAATACATGCAATGCGAATATATTTCATCATTACTGGAATAAAATATGGAGCAGCATAAAATATATAATCTGCCGGAGTTTACAAAACAAACAAAAAAAAGTGTTTTATTTAAACAGAAAAAAAAAAAAAAAAAAAGAATATATGTCTCTAAACAAGTGCTGTTGTTTTTTTTTGTCTCAATGAAATGTATTATTATTATTATTATTTCCATTACAGTTGCAAAACGTATAAGTGAAAATAAATAATACGTATTAGTAATACGTTTAAATATAAATACATGTATAAGCAATACACTATACTTAGATATTACATGAAAATAAAATATTTACTAAAATTAAAAATATATGCACAGGTTTTCTGTAAAGCCACGACTGCGGTAAAACCTTATTTTGTGCCTGGCAATGAATTTGACACCATGATCCAGGGGTCCTTAAAATCTTCTGTGAGCACGTGACTGATGACAGGAAGTGCGCGGAGTTTGAAAGCAGCAGCAGGTGGATTTATAACAGTAGGACTGTGTTATAAAAATAAATAAGAACTGTATTATTAGTTACGCGTGCTAATGGATGATAATGAGGAGACTTATCGGTTATGGAAAATCCGTAAGACCATAATGCAGGTGTGAATGTGCATTGAGCTGCATCACTTTTGCTTTTATAACTTGTTTGAAAATTGTTTACATTAAGCACTTGATTTTAAAATGAATAGATGGTATATATAAGTAAATGTAAGTCAAATCGTTTACACATGATTTGCACAGGCTTTGAAACGAACAAGACAAGAAACAGATAAATATACAGCAATGTAAACAGCTATCTAAAATAAAAGCTAAGAAATAATAAAACGAAATAAAGTAAATAAAAATGGTTAAAAAGAATAAATGATAAAAAATATATAAAAGCACAGTACTGTAGTAAATAAAAAAATGTATATTTGTATATTTGAAAAAGAACTAGCTAATTAAAAATAATTAAGTTAAAAATATAAATGATAAAATAATTTATTTACACATTTTAATAAAAATTTAAAACCTACACATTAAATAAATATTTAATTTATAAAAACAAACATTTCTATTGTTTCTTAATTTTTAAGTTTGTATACATCTAAAAATAACAATTATGAGTTTCTAAAATGTAAAACAAATACAAAATACATTTTCAAACATACAAATATTGTATAAAATGTTCTAATAAAAATGTTAATAAGTTGAACAAATGTTTACATTCATAAAATGTAAAACCGAAACAAATGTAATCAAATAAATGTAATTATACATCATAATTGTTTATCAATTATCAACTGTAAACTGTTTTCATTAGTATAAATTTCACACATTTTAGATCAGGGTTTTTCAAACAGGTCTGGGAAAGTTTAGAGAAAACTAAAAATAAATAATACAAATACAAATGAATTAAAATACATTATTTAAGTGCTTAAAATAAATAAAAATGATTGAAAAAGATTCAAATGAATGATAGCACTAATGATGGAATCTAAACGTTTTCCAAATCATATTTGTGACCTTGGACCACAAAACCAGTCATAAGGGTCAATTTTTCAAAATTGAGATTTATGCTTAATCTGAAAGTTGAATAAATAAGCTTTCCGTTGATGTATGGTTTGTTAGGATAGGATAATATTTGGCCGAAATACAACTATTTGAAAATCTGCAATCTGATGGTGCAAAAAAATAAAAACATTGAGAAAATTGTCTTTAAATTTGTCCAAATTAGGTTCTTAGCAATGCATATTACTTACCAAAAATTAAGTTTTGATGTATTTACAGTAGGAAATGTACAAAATATCTTCATGGAACATGATCTTTACTTAATATCCTAACAATTTTTGGCATAAAAGAAAAATCAATTATTTTGACCCAAACAATGTATTTTTGGCTATTGCTACAAATATACCCCAGTGACTTATGACTGGTTTTGTGGTCCAGGGTCACATTTTGCATGTAAATACAACATAAATTTTTCACAGTATAAATTGGGTCTTTACACAAAAAATCTAAAGCTGCCTTTTAAATATTAGGATTATTAGGATTAGGATTATTATTATCTACAACTGCACCAAAAAATCATGAATGTTTTTTGTGTTGTAGCTCTGCCATGATCGAGGATATCTGGTGACCCAAGATGAGCTGGACCAGACGTTGGATGAGTTTAAGGGTCAGTTTGGTGACAGACCCAGCGAGGGTCGACCCAGACGGACGGACCTGACTGTGCTGGTGGCCCACAATGATGACCCCACCGACCAGATGTTTGTGTTCTTTCCAGGTCAGATGCGATGCAGGAGTCTGCAAGATGCTAAACATTATGTGCTTACCTGAGCATTTGTTTTGTGTTTACCAGAGGAGATGAAAGTGGGCATCAAGACCATTAAGATGTACTGCCAGCGGATGCAGGAAGAAAACATCACTCGGGCCATTATAGTAGTCCAGACGGGCATGACACCTTCTGCTAAACAGGTACAACACACACAGATCTCACCTCAAACCTTAAAAACAGGTGGATGGATAATTAATGGTTTTGGTCCATTGACCTGCTTTACCTGATAATGATTCTTCTTTTGCAGTCGTTGGTTGATATGGCACCAAAATACATCCTGGAACAGTTTCTACAGCAAGAGCTACTCATAAACATCACCGAGCACGAGGTAAGATGTAAAAATGTATTTAATTCCATTTTATTAACCAGTGTCTTTGCTGTTGACCTTTGTTGATCAAATTCAACTGTACTAATAAGCAAAACTTACTTTAGATTGACTAACTTTTGTGACCCTGGAGCACAAAACCAGTCTTAAGCCGCTGGAGTACAGGTCCTTCTCAAAAAATTAGCATATTGTGATAAAGTTCATTATTTTCTGTAATGTACTGATAAACATTAGAGTTTCATATATTTTAGATTCATTACACACAACTCGAAGTAGTTCAAGCCTTTTATTGTTTTAATATTGATGATTTTGGCATACAGCTCATGAAAACCCAAAATTCCTATCTCAAAAAATTAGCATATCATGAAAAGGTTCTCTAAACGAGCTATTAACCTAATCATCTGAATCAACTAATTAACTCTAAACACCTGCAAAAGATTCCTGAGGCTTTTAAAAACTCCCAGCCTGGTTCATTACTCAAAACCGCAATCATGGGTAAGACTGCCGACCTGACTGCTGTCCAGAAGGCCGTCATTGACACCCTCAAGCAAGAGGTCTGTGGGAAGGAAAAAGTGTGGCAGAAAACGCTGCACAACGAGAGGGGGACCTGCGGAAGCAGTGGACTGAGTCTGGAGTAGAAACATCCAGAGCCACCGTGTACAGGCGTGTGCAGGAAATGGGCTACAGGTGCCGCATTCCCCAGGTCAAGCCACTTTTGAACCAGAAACGGCGGCAGAAGCGCCTGACCTGGGCTACAGAGAAGCAGAACTGGACTGTTGCTCAGTGGTCCAAAGTACTTTTTTCGGATGAAAGCAAATTTTGCACGTCATTCGGAAATCAAGGTGCCAGAGTCTGGAGGAAGACTGGGGAGAGGGAAATGCCAAAATGCCTGAAGTCCAGTGTCAAGTACCCACAGTCAGTGATGGTCTGGGGTGCCATGTCAGCTGCTGGTGTTGGTCCACTGTGTTTTATCAAGGGCAGGGTCAATGCAGCTAGCTATCAGGAGATTTTGGAGCACTTCATGCTTCCATCTGCTGAAAAGCTTTATGGAGATGAAGATTTCATTTTTCAGCACGACCTGGCACCTGCTCACAGTGCCAAAACCACTGGTAAATGGTTTACTGACCATGGTATTACTGTGCTCAATTGGCCTGCCAACTCTCCTGACCTGAACCCCATAGAGAATCTGTGGGATATTGTGAAGAGAAAGTTGAGAGACGCAACACCCAACACTCTGGATGAGCTTAAGGCCGCTATCGAAGCATCCTGGGCCTCCATAACACCTCAGCAGTGCCACAGGCTGATTGCCTCCATGCCACGCCGCATCGAAGCAGTCATTTCTGCAAAAGGATTCCCGACCAAGTATTGAGTGCATAACTGAACATAATTATTTGAAGGTTGACTTTTTTGTATTAAAAACACTTTTCTTTTATTGGTCGGATGAAATATGCTAATTTTTTGAGATAAGAATTTTGGGTTTTCATGAGCTGTATGCCAAAATCATCAATATTAAAACAATAAAAGGCTTGAACTACTTCAGTTGTGTGTAATGAATCTAAAATATATGAAAGTCTAATGTTTATCAGTACATTACAGAAAATAATGAACTTTATCACAATATGCTAATTTTTTGAGAAGGACCTGTATATTTGTAGAAATAGCCAAAAATACATTGTATGGGTCAAAATGATTGATTTTTGATTCTTTTATGCCAAAAATCATTAGGATATTAAGTATAGATCACGTTCCATGAAGATATTTTGTACATTTTCTACTGTAAATATATCAAAACTTAATTTTTGATTAGTAAGATGCATTGCTAAGAACTTCATTTGGACAAATTTAAAGGCAATTTTCTCAGCATTTAGATTTTTTTTCACCCTCAGATTACAGATTTTCAAATAGTTGTATCTCGGCCAAATATTGTCCTATCCTCACAAACCATGCATCAGTGGAAAGCTTATTTCGAGAAATTGACACTTATGACTGTGGTCCAGGGTCACATTTGTGCTTCATTTTTCCCATTGCTGAAGAGAGTTGAACTTCCTTTTTCTACAGTTCTACTGTACAGGCGTGAATTTACTTTTCCTTCAGCCTTAGGCTTTATTCATTTCTCTTTTTGCTGTGAAAGGGCTTTTACTTTTGCTAAAAATCTAACTTTTTATATTAAAAACAAACAAATCCTGCCCAGATTTCAAAAGTAATGCAAAAGTAACGTAACGCATTACTTTACACAAAAAGTAACGGAATTAAGTTATTTTTTTAAGGAGTAACGCAATATTGTAATGCATTACTTTTGAAAGCAACTTTCCCCAACACTGCTTTTCACTGATTGGCATGTGTTACATGCAAAAAAACAGGAAAACTTTTTTCCTTTTTTGACATTTTTCATTCGTAAAAAAAATAATAAAAAATGCCGCTCAAACGCTTGGGATTTTTAATGTTTTTAAAAAAAGTATTTTATGCTCATCAAAGTTCCATTTATTTGATCAAAAATACAGAAAAAAATAACATTCTGAAAATATTATTGCAATTCAAAATAAGAGTTTATTTGAATATACTTTATATACTTTAAAATCTAATTTATTTCTGTGATGCAAAGCTGAATTTTAATCAGCCATTACTCCAGTCTTCAGTGTCACATGATCCTTCAGAAATCATTCTTAAATACTGATTTATTACATTTATTATCCATTTTGGAACCTATAATATTTTTTTGGAACCTGTGATACTTTTTTTCAGGATTCTTTGATGAATAAAAAGTTAAAAAGAACAGGCTTTATTCAAAATAGAAATCTGTGTGTCTTAACGTCTTAACTATCACTTTTTTCATCAATTTTGCTAAATAAAAGTATTAATTTCTTTCAGAGAGAGAGAAAAAAAAAACATTTACTAACCACAAACTTTGAACGAGGTGTTTATTGTTACAAAAGTTGTCCATTTTAAATAAATGCTGTTCTTTTTAACCTTTTATTCATAAAAGAATCCTGAAAAAGTATCACAGGTTCCTAAAAAATATATATTAAGCAGCACAACTGTTTCCAACACTGATAATAAATCAGCATATTATAATGTTTTCTGAAGGATCATGTGACACTGAAGACTGGAGTAATGATGCTGAAAATTCAGCTTTGCATCACAGGAATAAATTATATGTTATAGTATATTAAAACACAAAACCAGTATTTTAAATAGCATTAACATTTTACAATATTACAGTTTTTCCATATTTTTAATTAAATAAACACAGCCTTGATGAGCAGAAAAGACTCCTTTAAAAAGCATTAAAAATCTTACTGATCCCACACTTTTGAGCAGCAGTGTGTTTATGTAAAACATGAATAGTATATTATTAATATAATTTAAGTAAAATATTAGAAATATAATTTAATATTTATTTACACTAATATTTGCGTGCATTACATTAAAACAAAAGAAAAAAAAAACAGGAAATCTTTAATTTATTCATGATTGTTTCTGTCGTTCTCCTTCAGTTGGTTCCTGAACACATTGTTATGACAAGAGAGGAAGTGACAGAGCTGCTGGCCAGATAGTATCCACAAAAACAGCCAAGTGTGAAAAGATACTTTTAAAGTGTTAAACAGAATTGCAGAAGCGACTGGCCATCGGTCTGAAAAACAGGTCACTTACTGTTGACTACAGAGTAAAGCAGGATAAAAGAAAGTACTTTAACACACACTTCACTGTTGAAAAGCAGACTGAAGAGTATTTGCCTCGTCTCTGTAGTGTCCCCTGGTAACAGCTTTTCTTGACTGTAATCAGTAAACTCAAGGAGACACAGTTACCCAGAATTCAGTCTGGAGATCCAGTGGCACGATATTTCGGGCTGAAACGAGGGCAGGTGAGTCTGAAAATGTTTATTAACACATTATTTGCATTTGAAGTGTATAAGCCTGGATATTAGCATCGAAAAGCACACACTGGTGGAGCAGTATTTTGTTCTAAAGGTGTTAATTTTTGTCTAACAGGTGGTGAAGATCATCCGGCCCAGTGAAACGGCTGGGCGATACATTACATACAGACTCGTACAGTGAAGACGAGCGCTTTATTTTCCTTTTATTTCTCAAGCTTGAGCTACAGATGTTTTTTGTTTGTGTTGCGTGATGGCCTTTCCATTGCTGTCTGTTTTTTTTGGTTGTTTTGTTTTATAATGGATGATTGAGATTCTTGTGATAGACAGCAACAATTATGAATTCAGATTTATCTTTAATTTCTATAAAACTTGAATCTTGAATTGTTTGTTTTTGAAAAAACAAACAAAAAAAAAACAAACTAAAAATAAATCAATTTGTGTTTAATTAATAGTTTTGTTACTGTGCTGCTAAAATTATTTTAATGCACTAATTGCAAAAACAAAAGTTACATCCCAACTTGTGTGTATATATATATATATATATATATATATATATGTGTGTGTGTGTGTGTGTGTGTATAAAATCACAACATTCCTGATCCTCTTCATTAAAAAATGTATATTATTAAATTAATAAAGATAGAAATATTATTTAAATATTTATTAATTCTAATTATATATATTCAAATGATATATTTTACTGCCCTAATTGCAAAGACAAAAGTTAAATCCCAACTTGCGTACATAAAAAAAAAAAAAAAAAAAAATTATATATATTCTTTTAGATTTATATCACCACATTCCAGATCCTCTTAATAAATTATTTACATTATTCATATTTAAAATAAAGATAGAAATATAATTTCAATATTTATTCTAATTATATATATTTTAAGTTTATGAATATTTTATTGCACTAATTGCAAAAACAAAAGTTAAATCCCAACTTGCGTACATATACATTATATATATATACACACACAAACAAATATTTGATTATTTTATATACTTGCGTGTATATATATATATATATATATATATATATATATATAAATAAAGAAAATCACAACAATCCTGATCCTCTTAATTAAAAAAAAATATTTACAATATTATTATTTAAAATAATAAAGAAAACAATATTACTTAAATATATATTAAATCTGCTAAATTACTACATGTAAATATATTAATTCTAATTATATATATTCTAATTAGATATTTTATTGTACTAATTGCAAAAACAAGTTAAATCCCAACTTAAAAAAAATATATATTATATTATATCACCATATTCCAAATCATCTTAATTCAAAGATTTACAATATTATTATTTAAAATAAAACATATTAAACTAAAAATATTAATTATAATTTTATAATTAATTTATAAATTATAATATAAAAATATTAATTATAAATATATATAAAAAATATTGATTTTTATTTCTCTGCTGAACTCCTATGATTTAAATGATTAATTGACTTAAAATCTAAATACTTTTTAAATGAAAAGAGTTAGACTTAATTTGTTAAAAGATTTAAATATTTAAACTATTAAATTATTATGAGATTATTAGACTCAAATTATAAAAATATTAAAACTTCAATACAAACTATTAAATGTATATAAATATTTTCATATTTTATATATCACCACATTCCAGATCCTCTTCATTCAAAAATTACTTACAATATTAACATTTAAAATAATATAGATAAACATATTATTTAAATATTTATTATTTCTAATTATACATTCCATCACAATCCAAATCTGTCAAACCCAAGCACAAAAAGTTTTATTATTCTTTCCAAATATAGTAGAAATTACAGATTTATTGCATATAAATGTTTTCTAAGAATATATACAGTTTCAGAATATACAAAAGGGTTTTGAATGATGCATTTCAGTCAAATCAAGCTTTAGTTAACATGGTTGAGATGAAACTACAGTCCCAAGATGGTTCAAACTGCGTTTAGTTACCCAGTACAGTACTGCTAGAACAACATCAGTAAAGAAATAAACACTATTACAAATGAAGCAAAAGAGAAATATGCAGAAGCATTCAAACCAGCACTGACCAGCAGTGCAGCTGATCTTAGATCAGTTCAACCGTAACACCATTTGATCCTTATTTGCCAACGATGAACTCCAGTGCATAGATGAAACTACAATAAATATTGTAAAATACTACGTCACAAGCGACTAAAAGAGACACGCATTTCTTAACAAAACTGTATAAAAAATAAGAGCTTAAGCAAAGCACTTTTAATATCTACATCACACTGACTCACCTTGAGATCCTATTAAATAATAATAATAATAAAGATGTTTATGTTTGTGTAATTACTGTATTCCAGTTCCAGATCGTTAATATGGTGGTTTATAGTCTGGTACGCAAACATATAATAATATTGAGAGAAAATATCCACCATCATCTGAATAAAGACAGTAGAACAGTAACAATCCAAAAACGTCCAGTTCATAATAGCTCATATGTGGAACTTAATGTTATTCTTAATGTTATTAATCTGATTTAACGTATATAAAATAACACTTGTTCTCCTCTTTTGCTTTCCTGACGGTTAAAGTGTGTTTTGGCCGGTCTTACTGATCTGAGACCTGCTCTTCGTTGTTTTCCTGCGGGTCGGTTCCGACGGTCTGCTCTGGGATGGTCTCTGGAACCAGTCCGCTCAGGTCTAGACTCGCTCTGGGACTCATCTGGTCTTCCTCTGTGCTGGTTTCGCTCTCCTGACTCACCAGAGGAGGGCGCTGCGGTCTGCTTTCTCTGCTCAGATCCTCCACGTCTGAGTCTGAGTCCAGAGAACGCTCCTGAGAACCAGAGGAACCCACCGAATGACCTGAAGAAAGACGGAAATCATCTTGATCAAAGCTAGAACAGCATGATTTATTCAAAAAAGAATCACATTGAGAATATTTCAGGAAATATTGTGATCTGATCTGAACTGTGATATGATAAACATTCGAGTATTTAGTAGTTCAAATTCCTAATTACTCTAATGTAATAATAAAATGTATTTTTTATTATTTTTAATTATTACATTTTTAATTTCAATCGCTAATTCCAATTTTAATCCTAAAATTAAATTTACAAAACTTATGGATACATACAATTATTTTATAATATTCATTAAATATAAAAAGTATTAAAATGATTAAAAATAGACATACTTTAATTTATTTATTTTAATATATAGAGAGATTTCACCACTTTCCAGATCCTCTTTTTTTTTACAAACCCAAACAAAATAAAAACATTAATATGCATAACAATATTTAAAGTAGTAAAGATGTATATATTATTAAAATATTTATATTTAGAATATATATATCCACATACACATAATTCACAAACTTGAGCACAGAAAATCTTTTATAATATTAATATTTTAAATATTAATAATCACTAGATTTGACTCTTCATGAAAAAAAACAAAGATTTTTAAAATAATAAAAATATTTAAATATGTTAATATTAATACTTAAATAAATACTATTTATTACATCCATTATATGTATTCAAATGTATTTAATGTTTTATAAAGATACAGAATTTACTTATATTTAAACTTAAATTTAAAATTTAATACTTAAATTTTAATTTTTACTACTAATTATATTTATATATGTACACACACACACATTTTTTTATAATAGAAATGTTATATATATATTATTTAATTTATTAATACTTTTTAATAATAATTTATTAATATTTAATATTTATTTATTTAGATTTCAACACATTCCAGATCCTTTTATTTCACAAACCCAAGCAAAATAAGAACATATTAATAAACATAATATTTAAAATAATACAGATAAAAATATTAAATATAAATATTTACATTTGTACTTATTCTAATTATAATATTTCTCATATATATCCTACGACATTCCAGATCCATCTAATTCACAAAAATATTTAAATGATTAAAAATATTTTAGACATAATTTAATATTTATTTATTCTAATATAGAGAGAGATTTCACCACTTTCCAGATCCTCTTATTTTACAAACACAATAATAAGAACATTAATCAACATTACAATGTTTAATATAATACAGATAAAAATAATATTTAAATATTTATTTTAATGATAATATTTCTAAAATATATCCCACCACATTCCAGATCCATCTAATTCACAAATTGAAACACATAATTTTTAATTATAATATTTCAAATAATAAAAATCACTAGACCACTATGTTTTGCCTTTTCACGAAGAACCCAAGCATGTTTTCATATTTAAATATTTTAATATTAAAATTTAAATCTATAAATTAGTATTAACATGTACAATATTTGTGAATACAAATAGTAATATTTCTGTTTAGTAATATATTATAGTAATAGTAATATTTATATTTATCTCACCGCATTCCAGATCTGCTCTGTTTGGCTCCTCAGGAGATCCAGTCTCACAGTCCTGAATAAAAGAATATATTACAATCAGAGCTGTGCACAAAAACAACAAAATGTGCTGTGATTAAACCCATCTATCCTCAATTGCTGACGCTCCTGTATAAACCTGCATACTACTTCAGATCAGATATGACTGTGTGCAGACCTGGCTCTGGCCTGGAGAGCTGACTGAGGAAGAGGACGAGATGAAGATGTTGTGCTGGAAGACGATCAGAGCCTCTACGATCCGCGCCTGATGAGGGTAATCCACCAAAGACGACAGGGACACCGTGGCTCCGGTGGGTTTGGGTCTCATCAGGGTCGGGCCGAACACGATGCCTAAATTACTGGCGCTCATTTTATTATCCTGCTCCAACTCAGACACTCTGACAGAGGGAAAAACAAAAACCTTTTATTAACATGTTTTATACAACAGTTTTTAATTTTAAACTTCAGCAAACTTCCCTAAAATCTGCAGTTTGAGCAGCTGCGACTAAACAACATTTTTGTTAAACATTTTTCTCATTTTTATATTCATATAGTTAAATGCAACTTGAAAAGCTGACCTAAAATACACTCATATATTTGAAAATCTTGAAATGAAAAAATAAAAGGTCATGTTATTTGTCAACTACCATTTTTTTTAGTTATTGCATGTTCTGTTTTTCAATTCTTTTTTTTCTGCTGAACTTCTGAGTTAAATGACTATCTATTATTTTAGACTAAATGTATAGTATTAAAATGTATAGAAACTATGAGATTATTAGACTCAAATTCTAAAAATAATAAAACTGAAAAATGTAAGCTACTGAATCAGCTCATTAGACTTAATTTATTAAAATATTAAAATTGTAATGTTTAAACTATTAAAGTATTATGAGATTATTTGACCTAAATTATAAAAATAATAAAACTGAAAAATATAAATGACTGAATTATTATTAGCGCATTAGACTTAATTTATTAAACCATTAATTATTACATTTATTTTTAACTTTTATAAATAAATAATATAAATTATTTTTAATTTTAAAAATAAATGATTAAATGTAAATATTTAAACTATTAAATTATTATTAAATTATTCAACTCTTATTATAAAAATAATAAAACGAAAAAATATAAACTACAAAATTATTATTAGCTTATTAGACTTAATTTATTCAAAAATTAGAATTTAAATATGTAAGCTTAAATTATTATGAGATTATTAGACGAATTATAACAATAATATAATTTATTGTTATAATAATAAACCTGAAAAATAAACTACTGAATTATCTTATTAGATTCAAATGATTAAAATATTAAAACTTAAATACATACTATTAAATTATTAGATTATTAGACAAACTACAAAAATATTAAAACTTAAATATATATATTAAATTATTAATGACTTTTAAAAATAGTGATAATAAATTGTTATTAATGAAATTGTTTTTTAAATGTCTGCTGAACTCCTGACTTCAATTATAGACACAAATTATTAAATACTATTAAATTATTTTTAGATTATTTGAGAAATTATACAAATATTTAAACTTAAAGTATTACATTATTCATGATTTTTTTTATAAAATATTATTTAAAAATGTTTATAGTTTATAATTACTTATTTATTAAAATTATAACTATTATTAAATAAAGTACCCTCTAAGAGTTTTCTATAAATATTTTATGATTCATTTAAAAAATTATATCACATTTTTGTATATTTAGAGTAAAGTGACAATATTTTGATTTAATATTAATTTATATTATTAATAATTATAATTAACCTAATATTACGCAACTTAGGTTTAGTTATACCTTAAATTTTAATTTCTAATATATATAAATACTAATGTATTTAAAATATGAAACATAAAGACAACTTTTAACATGTACTGTATTTATTCTAAGGTACAGAGAAATTTCACCACTTTCTAGATCCTCTTATGTCACAAACCCAAGCAAAATAAAAACATATTAATAAACATAACAATAATTCAAATAATAAAGATAACAATATTACTGAAATATTTATTTATTCTAATTATAATATTTCTAATATATATCCCACTACATTCCAGATTCACCTAATTTACAAAATCAAACTTAATATTTTAAATATAAAAATCACTAAATCCACTCTATTTGACTCTTCATGAAAAACCCAAGCATTTTTTAAAAATAATATTAACATTTAAATATATTAATAATAACATAAATATTTATCAATATTAACTATAAATTACAAAAACATTAAAACTTAAACTAATTATTACTTAAATATTTATTTATTTATTAATAAAAGTATAACTATTATTAAATGAAATACCTTCTAAGAGTTTTCTATAAATGTTTGATGATACATTTAAAAATATTTTATCACATTTTTGTAGGTTTAGAGCAAAGTGCCAATATTTAGATTTAATATTAATATTATTAATAATTATTAGCAACTTAGATTTACTTATACCTTAAATAAAATACATAACTTACACCTAATATAATATACCACTGACATTTCTCAAAGAACCTCTTTCAGTTCCTCACTTGTGGTTTATAAGCTCCACCAAACGTTATGAATCAGAGATGTGCACAATCTTACCTGCGCAGGTGCTGAACGATGTACTTAAGCGTGCCGATGTTAGCAGGTGGCAAGCGCTTGAGCAGCTCTTTGAGTTTCTCCACTAAGACCAGCACCTCAGGTTCGGTTTCTGACCCACGATCCACAAGCTCTGGGCTTTTCACGCCCTCGCTGGCCTCCGAGGTGTTTGAGTTCAGGCTTTCCTTCGCCAGTCCCATCAGATCGTTATACATACGGAAGGGCATGATGGGCTCTGGGAGCTGAGGAGGAGACGGAGACGATGACTGTGATGCTGCTCAAGGTAAACACACCACAACACCGGTGACCTGTGTCAGGTGACTCACCTGTCTGAGGTAGAGCTTCAGCACGTTGCTGATGTCGTGTGGAGACGCCTGAGAGAGCTCCACCAGCTCTTTTCCGTTCTCAAACGCCTGGCACAGCTTCTCCACACGCGTCTTCACTCCATTCACACGATAGATGCCCTGAAGACATGCAAACAAAAGCATTAACCCTATAAAGCTACTATATCTTATTTGACATGCAAAGGTCTGATTGATAGTGATTTATACAGTAAAAGCTCTTTTAGTTTAATTGTGCAAACGCCCACCTTCAGCTGGTGCTTGAAAAGTAAACGGAAGAAGAACTTTAGTAATACTTCTAGATGAACACTTACTGGACTCAAGCAGTTTGGCGAAAATCTGAAATCAGTGAGTCGCAAATCTGATCACCAGGATCTTTTAAGGAACATTTGTTCTCTATATTCATCCTATGTGTGCTCTTAGGTGTACATTTATTACTCTTTGCTACAATAACCATAGTTTAACCATGGTATTTGTAGTAAACTGTGGTTATACAAAAAAAAACACATTTGATATTTCTGTATCAAATAAAGTTCTAATCTGAATCAAATGATTTGTGAACCCACTCCGAAATTCCATTCTGAATCAAATGAAATTTCGATCTGAATGAAAAGATTTGCAAACACACCCTGAAGTTCTGATCTGAATCAAATGAAGTTCTGATCTGAATTAAATGATTTGTGAACCCGCACCAAAATTCCGATCTGAATCAAATGATTTGCGAACCTGCCCCCGAAGTTCCAATCTGAATCACATGAAGTTCGGATCTAAATAAATGATTTGTAAACCCACACCGAAGTTCCGATCTGAATCAAATGAAGTTCTGATCTGAATCAAATGATTTGTGAACTTGCACCAAAGTCCTAATCTGAATCAAATTATTTGCGAACCCGCTCCAAAGTTCCGATCTGAATCAAATGATTTGCAAACCTGCACCGAAGTTTTGATCTGTATCAAATGAAGTTCTGATCTGAATCAAACTAAGTTCTGATCTGAATCAAATAATTTGTGATCCTGCAACGAAGTTCTGATCTGAATCAAATGATTTGCGAACCTGCACCGAAGTTCTGATCTGAATCAATTGAAGTTCTGATCTAAATCAAGTGATTTGCGAATTTGCACTTAAGTTCCGATTTGAATCAAATGAAATTCCGATCCGAATCAAATGATTTGCGAAACATGTACCAAAGTTCTGATCTGAATCAAATGAAGCTCCGATCTGAATAAAATGATCTGCGAACTTGCACCAAAGTTCAGATCTGAATCAAATGATTTGCGAACCTGCATCGAAGTTCAGATCTGAATCAAATAAAGTTCTGATCTGAATCAAGTGATCTGCGAATTTGCACCTAAGTTCTGATTTGAATCAAATGAAATTCTGATCTGAATCAAATGATTTGCAAAACATGTACCAAAGTTCTGATCTGAATCAAATGAAGTTCCAATCTGAATAAAATGATCTGTGAACCCACACTGAAGTTCCAATCTAACCTGTTTACTGCTGATCATGAGCAATGTAATGTTTCAAGCAGCGCTGAAAAGTGATAGAAGTACACAAGGACAACATCAGACGGGCTGCTGCGTTAATTCTGCATAAAAAGATTGAACACTTATTTCATAGACACATTGTCTTTTAATAATTTGAGCAATTTTCAAGTACCTCTTCAGGAATATTGCTATTTTCAAGGGTTTTCCATGCCTTAAATTTCAAGTACTTCAAGCACTTCATACTAACCCTAAATTAACCAATAATTTACATACATATCTCACATGCATTTAATGGACAAATATATTTATTTGCTATTTTACTTTACTTGTTGGTAGCCTAGGTGATAATTAGGACGCTGGCAATGCAAAGGACAGAGATAAACTGACCAATCAGAATGAATATGCAAATCATCATATCAGATAGAAAAGTACAGGGAAGAACAGCTTCATTGTTTTCAAAGCTTTCCTCTCGCACCTTCATTTTGAGAGCTCTCCTCTCGATCTCTGTGATGCATTTCTTAATGATGAAGGGAACGCCATTCACATCACCCTGCAGGACCTGAGAGAAATCACGGCCGAAGAGCTGCAGGCGGCCTTGGAGCTTCTTATGACCGCACTGGATGGCCAGAGACTCCAGACACTTCTTATGACACGCCAGGAAACACTAAAACACAAATGCACGACACACTATTGGATGAGAACAACTACTTTACTGTTTAACACTGTAAAGCTGTTTATTACTGTGAAGCTGCTTTGAAACAATCTGTTTTGTATAAAGCACTATTTAAATAAATGTGACTTGACATTGTACATCATCTGATCTGACCGTACAATAACCTTGTATTACACAATCAGCTGATTTGCAGTTCTATCTGATTTTGTCAACAATATAAATCCACTGAAATGGTCTCACCTCCTCACATTCGGCGCCCTGGAAATAAACATAGCTGTCACACTCTCTGCACTTTGATGGTGTGCGCAGTTTGCGCAGCCGATGGGTTTTTGCAGCTTTGGACAATCCCACATTTCTGAAAGGTCCAGTGGGTGCCGCGCTTTCCGGTTCAATCCCATTTATACCTAAAACACAATCAACACCCAGACACACTCAATATATATCACTAATAAGGATGTAACAATATCAAATCTCATGATACGACAATATTGCGTTACAACATTTATAGAGATATTTATAAAAAAAAAAAAAGACAAAGAATTTTTTATTTTGTACATTTGAAAGTTTCATTATTCTATGTAATGCACTTTGAGAGTTCAAAATAAAGAGCCATGTTCCTAACTAAGTCTTAGTCTAAATTACATTTACACTGTGTCAAATGTATCATTCTATCACTTGCTCATCATTGGATCCTCTGCAGTGAATGGGTGCCGTCAGAATGAGAGTCCTGCTGTTTTTGTGATAAAAACATCCCAATAATCCACACATAATCCACGCCACTCCAGTCCATCATTTAACATCTTGTGAAGCCAAAAGCCATGTATTTGTAAGAAACAAACCCTTTATTAAGACATTTTAACCTCAGGGCCAAAATACGAGTCTATAATCCAACACTGAAAAAAATGCTTTTCTTACTTAGATTTTTTGTCTTGTTTCCAGCTAAAATCTCTAAAAATTCTTAAATCAAGAAGGATTTTCTAGACAAGCAAAAATCTTGTTTTCAGAAAAAAAAGCCACAATTAAGTGAGAGTTTTTGCTTAAAACAAGCTAAATAATCTGCCAATGGGGTAAGCAAAATAATCTTATTTCAAGATGAAAACTAGATTATTTTTCTTACCCCACTGGCAGATTATTTTGCTTGTTTCAAGCAAAAACTCTCTTAATTTTAACTTCTTTTTTCTGAAAACAAGACAACTATGTTTACTTTACTATTACTATTTTTAGATATTATGACTGGAAACAAGACAAAAAATCTAAGTAAGAAAAGTATTTTTTGCAGTGAAAATAATGCATCCTCCAGTGAAGAAGTCTTCTGTTGTCTCTCACATTAAAAATCCATTCAAATATTTGTTTAGAGCTAGTTTTGGCTTGTAAGCAGTGCTTGATCTGTTCAGATTTCTCTCCTGATTCAGACCAGAGCACTTTTCACTGGAGGAAGCGTTATTATGGATTATGAAGTAATTCAGTTATTTCAGTATTTCAGTTAAAAATGTCTTGATGGATTTGTCTCTCATAATCATGGATCTTTTGTCTTCTCAAGATGTTAAATGATGGACTGGAGTGGTGTGGATTATTTGTGGATTATTGTGATGTTTTTATCAGCTGTTTGGACTCTCATTCTGACGGCACCCATTCACTCCAGAGGATCCATTAGTGAGCAAGTGATAGAATAACACATTTCTCCAAATCTAATGAAGAAACAAACTCATCTACATTGTGGAAATTAGGGGTGGGGGGAAAAATTGCAAATCAGTCCTCTAGCCATTTGCATCAATTCACAAATTTCAAAAATCGATTTTCTAGTTAATATAATATTACAACTTTCGTCAACTACATTTTTTTTACAGACGAAAACGATAACGAACTAAAATTCTTTTTGAATGACAAAAACTATGACAAAAATCTACTGGCATTTTCGTCAACAAATAAAAACGAGACAAAAATGTTAGGGAGGGACGATATAGAAAGAGATTCATTCAGAAAATCTGTTGCGTAGATTAAGTTAGATGCATACAAACTGGCGGGACACAAGCTAAAATGCACTTGCTGCACGTCTTACAAAGCGTTAATAAATGTCAATATGTGGGAGAAGTGCAGACATATGGATAAATTTGACGACGCAAGAGAGAACTCAATTCAGTCTTGTTTTCTGAGCGCAGACACCGAAGCAAACACACAGAAAACACATCTTACACTCTTTGCGCTGCATGAACTGAGAAATACACACTAACTGATCTTGAATTGTCAGTTTTTATGAGTTTTCATGTAAACACAGCCGTCTGAAATGAACATAAACAGTAGAGAGAAAGTGAATCAGTACATTGCAACCATTGCATTCGGTTTTAAAGGGATAGCAGCCACATTTAGTTGCTATTGTCCGAGTCACTGATGTTAATCAAGCAACTAAAGAAAGACAGAAAACCACACACTGCTCTTGACTGAATCACTTACGTAGCCCTAACGATTAATCTAAATTCATTTATAGAAATAAACATGTCTGTTCGAAAGAATGAAGAATATGGTAAACAAGTTACTATAAAGAATGCATAATTAGCCGATATAACCATTGGTACTTCAATGAAAAGAAGACCATGTTCTTTATGAGAAGTGGTTTTATTTAATTTTAATATAAAGGCATGTTGTGTATCACCACAGTTAAATTGTGCGTTTTTCATGATTAAACCTTAATATCAAACCTATATAATGAGTTTGGAAATTTTAGAGAAATGCTTAATAAATGCATTGCACTATATCTAAACCCATTAAATCTTAGCCGACTAAATTTACTGTATTTAGTCAACTAAAATCTTATGATATTTAGATGACTAAAACTAAAAACAATTCAGATGACTAAAGTATGACTAAAAATAAATGGCATTTTAGTCAAAAGACTATGACTAATACTAAATTAAAATTTGCTGTTAAAATTAACACTGGTCGGAACAGAACAAAAAATCAGGAGGGAAAAAAGGTAATACATTCTGCCCCATTTCAACAAATAATTGGGTTTGGACACATCCCTAATGGGAAGTCTAAAATATGTTAGATTAATTAGGAAGTTAATAGTTAATAGTAAACACTGATTTCTTGAGTCAGGACTACCTATGCTATAGACTGGTGTGGCTTTGTATTAAAATACAAATGATGTCTAGTGTGCACAAAAAATTTACAGATTTTACAGAATCCAATTCTACCGCAAGAATCGATTTAAATCAAATCGTGAGCTACCAAAAGATTCTCACCCCTAGTGGAAATTATTCATTTTTGCTTGAACTATTCTGCATTTTGCTGCTTGAAATCGGTGACTCACTTTGTTCAAAAGGGGTCATGGAACCGTCCCGCTCCTCCAAGTCTTCATTGGACGACAATGTGGCTGCAGACACTGGCCTTGAAGGTTTTGAGATGTCACCTGAGGCCAAAACATTATTGTTTATATATATATATATAAAGATTTTATTTACTGTAAACCACTGTTTTGGATTTGTTTTATACCTGTGCTGGAGGTTGGGGATCCCAATGCACTTCCAGGACCGACGCTGTCTGTGTCACTCAGGGTGGACGGCCAGGATTTATGAGCTTGATGATGGTCCCTACCTGCATAAACAAAACAAGTAAGTAAACCCACACAACTACTCTACTCATTTTAAAATTACAATACAAAGCAAATATTGTAACTAAGAAGGGACTTTCACACTGATAGCAATCTCTTCTTATGTATAAATTAAGCACTTGTCAGGGTTCCCACTCTAAGCCAAATGTCAAATTCCCTGACTTTTCCCTGACTTTTAATGACTAAAAAGCTGAATTTCCATGACCTATAATGAACGGATCCATCCACATGTAAGCTTTATTTACTTGTTTACAGACGTTTTTAGTACAAAACTATGGAAGCCCGTTTCTGCCACTAAATAAAAAAAAGATAAAGATAAAACTCACAATTTTTACTTTTTTTCTCAGAATTGTAACATATAATTTCATTTCTGAGGAGAAAAAATACTGATATGTTCACATAATTGCGAGTTCATATCACACAATTCTGCCTTAACTCTCAATTGTGAGTTTATATCATGCAATTCTGACTTCATAACTCGCAATTGCGACGTGTTATCTCACAGTTCTGACTTTTTTTTGCAACTGCTAGTTTATATCTCACAATTCAGAGAAACAAAAGTAAGAATTGCGAGTTTGTATCACGCTATTGTGAGAAAATAAGTCAGAATTGTGAGATAAGTCGCAATAACCTTCTTTTTATTTTTTATTTAGTGCCGGAAACAGGCTTTTTCTGTAATATTTCTACAGAGATTAATTTATGTTTATAACAATCTGAAGGATTTTTGTAAGGGTTTGGGGTTTGTAAGAGTTTGTAATCAAGTTCATTCAGGTTTTTTTTATTTCTGCACATTTAGTTTTTGCTTTTCTATTATCTACTTTTCATACCCAGTATTTGAAGTGGTCATTTTGTAGCCAAAGCTCTTGAAATTAATTTTTTTCTGGCATGTTTGCCTTAGTTATCTTAGCCTGGTGACTGCATTTGACTTCAGTGATTGCCAGCTGATGGGCGGATAAGGAATAAAATGGCACTGAAAAATAGCCTAACCATAAAAATAGGCAAAATGTGTAAAACAATGCGATATAAAAAAAATAAAAAATAAATAAAATAAATAAATAAAAACGGTACAGAAAAGTTCAGTTTGATAAACAGAAACTAAAATTTAAAGCAACAAACAAAAATCCCTGATATTCCATGACTTGGACCAAAAAAATATTAAATTCCCTGACTTTCAATGACTGGAATAGACCTTTTAAAATTCCATGATATTCCAGAAATTCCATGACCCGTGGGAACCCTGACTTGTCCTGTATGTTTGTCCCCTAACAGCTGATTTCTATTAATTTATAGTCTGTAAAACTGACCTTGACCTCGCCTCTGTTTAACCACAGTGCCTTCTCCAAATCCCGCCTCCTCTGTTGTGGGTGAAGCTTCAGAGTTGTTCTGCCGCTGGTCATTACAGAGGCTATTGTTACGAGTCCGAACGTGCCTGATAAAAAAAAACAAAAAAAACAACAACTCGATTTCCTTTCTGAACTAATCCTTAACGCTTTGCTTTTCAGGGCTTGACATTAAGCTTTGACATGTGCTTGTCCTTCAGAGAAGTAAATCAGTCACTCACTTGTCCGAGTAAAAACTGTACTCAATGTAAATCCCATAGACTTACACTGACAGAATGTTCAAATGAGCCAAGACAACTCTAACTCCAACTGTTAAAATTCCCAGAATCAAATCCATTCAAACTCATTCAAACTTTAGAGAGTTACTAATGTGCTAATAATGCTAGAAACGTGCTAGTGACATGCTAATCATGTTAGAATCATGTTAGCAACATACCAGCAACTTGCTAATCATGCTAACAATATGCTAATACCATGCTGATCATGCTAGAAACATGCTAGCATCTTGCTAATCATGCTAGGAACATGCTAGCAACTTGCTAGTAACATGCTAATCATGTTAGTAACAAGATAATCATGCTAAATTCGTGTTAGCAACATGGTAGTAACTTGCTAATAATGATAACAACATACTAGCAACTTATTATTCATGCTAGAAACATGCTAGAAACATGTTAGAAACATGCTAATCATGCTAGCAACTTGTTAAATATGCTAGTAAAATGCTAAAATTGTTCCTAACATGGTAGTAACTTGCTAATAATAATAATAACAACAACAACAACATACTAGCAACTTGCTAATCATGCTAATCATGCCAGATACATGGTAGCAACATGCAAATCATGCTAGCAACTTGCTATTTATAGAATCATGCTAGAAACATGCTAATAACCTGCTAATCATGTTAGAAACTTCCTAGTAACAGGCTATTCATACTAGAAACATGCTAGCAACTTGCTATTTATAGAATCATGCTAGAAACATGCTAGAAACATGCTAATCATGCTAGCAACTTGTTAAATATGCTAGTAAAATGCTAAAATTGTTCCTAACATGGTAGTAACTTGCTAATAATAATAACAACAACAACATACTAGCAACTTGCTAATCATGCTAATCATGCCAGATACATGGTAGCAACATGCAAATCATGCTAGCAACTTGCTATTTATAGAATCATGCTAGAAACATGCTAATAACATGCTAATCGTGCTAGCAACTTGCTAAATATGCTAATAAAATGCTAATCATGTTAGAAACATGCTAGTAACTTGCTAAATATGTTAGTAACATGCTAACCACATTAGAAACATGCTAATAACCTGCTAAATATGCTAGCAACATGCTATTCATGCTAGAAACAAGCTAGCAACTTGTTAATCATAGAATCATGCTAGAAACACGCTAATAACATGCTAGCAACTGGCTAAATATGTTAGTAACATGTTAATAATGCTAGTAACATGCTAATCATGCTACAATTGTGTTAGCAACATGATAGTAACTTGCTTATAATGATAACAACATACTAGCAACTTGCTAATCATGCTAGAAACATGATAGCAACATGCAAATCATGCTAGCAACTTGCTATTTATAGAATCATGCTAGAAACATGCTAATATCATGCTGATCATGCTATCAACATGTTAGTAACCTGCTAATCATGCTAGAAACTTCCTAGTAACATGTTATTCATGCTAGAAACATGCTAGCAACTTGTTAATCATAGAATCATGCTAGAATCATGCTAGAAACATGCTAATCATGCTAGCAACATGCTAGCAACTTGCTAAATATGCTAGTAACGTGCTAATCATGTAAGAAACACTAGCAACTTGTTAATCATAGAATCACGCTAGAAACACACTAGAAACATGCTAATCATGCTAGCAACTTGATAAATATGCTAGTAACATGCTAGCAATTTGCTAGTAACATGCTAATCATGTTATAATCATGCTAGCAACTTGTTAATAATGCTAGCAACATGCTAGTAACATGCTAATCATGCTAGATTCATGTTAGCAGCATGTTAGTAACATGCTACTCATGTTAGTAACTTGCTAGTGGTATGCTAATCATACTAGAAACATGCTAGCAACATGCTAATATATCTGTCTGACTATCTATCTATCTACATTTACATTTACATTTAGTCATTTAGCAGACGCTTTATCCAAAGCGACTTACAATAGAAGCAATCAGAGCAACAAGAGAGCGACAGTGTTTAAGTGCTGTGGCAAATTTCAGTTAGATAAACATGATAAATCTTGCAAGGTTTTTTTTTTATTTAATATATATATATATATATATATATATATATATATATAAACTGAAAAGAGTAGGAAAGTGCTAGTGTCAACTGGTCAAGTTCTGGTGAAAAAGATGGGTTTTCAGACGTTTTTTGAAGATGGCCATCTATCTATCTATCTATCTATCTATCTATCTGACTGTATTGCCTTCAAAACATTCATGCTTTAAGCTTTAAAACTACTTTAAACTTTTTAAAACAAACTATATCAGACTGAAAACTATCATACTTTTCAAAATTGTAAAACTTTTTCTAACCTTCCGGTCAGGCTTTCTCAAACCAACTTAAAGTTTGTCTTGACAAACTTTTTTATCTAGTTATTGTTTGTTATTGATGTTTTAATCGGATGAATTGTCCCGGACAAGCAGACAAACGTCAATGTCAAGCCCTGCTTGACTACTAATCTATAATGTGTTCTGATAGGATGTGATCTTACTGGTGGCTGGATGCGGAGTACGGCTCAAACTGGTACTGTATGGGCAGCTCTTTGCGGAGCTGCAGGTTTTTGACGTATGCGGCGTACTGCTGACCCGGATCGAACAGCTTACAGCTCTCACAGAGCGTCTGGAAATGCACCGGCAGCGCTGCTGTCTGCACATGCATCGTCTGATAGTATGAGATGGTGCACTGGACAGAGAGAAAGAGGATGCATTAGACACACAACCGGACCATAAAATCACAAAATCACTCTGTCCAGTCGAAACTAGACTGAAAACCATAAGCACACAATCATCCCCATTCACATGCCAGCTGTTCTGGGAAGTATGAGAGATGACTGAATTTGAGAAGATGGATTTTTTTTTCTTTTTCATTAAATAAATAAATAATACAAAAATTAAAATTAAATTGAAATAAAAAAACAATAACAAATTAATCAAATAAAATGAATAATAATAGGGAATAGGGTTTGTTTGAATTACAATAATAATGTCTTTAATTGTCAAGAAAATATCCTAAAATGATCCTAAAATATTGTATGCAAAAAAAACTAAATAACTAAATAAAATATGTAATTAAAATATACAAAAAAATTAAATAGAAAGTAATAATTTTATTAATACAAATATGTAATAATAAATGGTAAAAAAAAAACTATATACACTACTGTTCAAAAGTTTGGGGTCAGTAAATGTTTATTCATTCTTTTTTTTTTTGAAAGAAATTAATAAATTGTTACATTAATAAAAAGTGACATAATAGATTTACATTGCTAGAAAAGATTTATAGTTTGAATAAATGTTGTTCTTGAAAGAAAAAAATACAGGTTCAAAAAAAAAGACTGGGAAACTGAGTTTGATGAAAAAATCAGCATTGCATCACAGCATTACATTATTAAATTATATTTTAAAGTATATGAAAATAAAAACCATTATTTTCTATTGTAATAACATTTTGTAAAATTACAGTTTATTTTCTGTATTTTTGATAAAATAAATGCAGCCTTGACTTCATAAAAAAAAAATTGCAAGTCTTACTGACCCCAAACTTTTGAACGGTAGTGTGTATATATATATATATATATACAAATGATAAAAAATATAAGTATATATATAAGACTCTCACCGCTCGTAGGATCTGGTCCGTCTGTCTGATGAGCTCTTGGATCTGTTTGAGCACATTCACCTTCATGTCCTCCAGCTCCTGCTGCTGTGTCGTGGCGTCTGCGATACAGGTGCGATATGTTGCCTCTGCCTCCTCCGACTGCAGACACAAACCATCATATATCATGAACATTAGGGGTGTGACGAGACACTTACCCTACGAGCCGAGACAAGACACGAGACTGGGTTCACGAGAACGAGACGACAGGATTTTTTTACTTTTTTAAAGAAATCCTTAATAATGAAATATATAGGGAAAAATAGTATTTTATTCAACTGAAAAACAAAAAAATATAGGTACATTTTGATATGAACTTGTACTTTATGAAATTAAACTTCTATTTTAATTAGGGCTGCACGATTTGGAGAAAAAAATCTAATTGCAATTTTTCTAATCAAAATTGCGATTTAAAATGCGATTTTACTACTACTTAAAAGTGCTACGTAGCACTTTTAAGTAGTAGTAAAATCGCATTTTAAATCAAACCTGTACAGGTTTGATGTGGTTTGATTAAAGTTGCTACATCACGTGGCAATACAACAAATTTATATCAAAACAAAACAAAGCATAATTACAGATGTGTTCGTGAGCCTCACGCCATAAGTCTTCGTTTAGACATAAGGAAATCAAATTGCAGAATGCACACTCAGCACCGCCAAGCGCTTCCTGCGACAGTTAAAACGAAACCGAAAGTAAGACTCGCACGCGCATTGAAAAGCAATTTTAAGAGAGCGACTCCCCAATGCGCGCAAATTAGGCATTTAGGTGCCAAGTCGTCTGCAGGACTTTGCTCTTCTGCAGACACACTTTGTTGGGAAGTTTAGCCGCTGCTCCCGCTCATCTTTTCCAAATGGCATTAACGTTATTTGCTTGTTCAGTCAGTACATGCAGTGTTAAAATGCCCCCTATTGGTTGAACTCACATCAAACATAATATACGCAAGAAGACGTAATATGCACATGAAACAAACTGTCAAAAACAACGTATATGCTTGTTACCATATAGTCAATCGAAATAATCGCAGCTCTTGCGATTTGAAAATCGCACCGTTTTAAATCGCAATTTCGGTTTACAAACGATTAATCGTGCAGGCCTAATTTTAATGAATTATATGCAGTAATAAACATGTAAACTTATGCTACATGATTCTGGATTAATTAAAAAAACTATATTTTTAAAAAAATTGGAGATCACAATTCTCTCATGATTCTGAAGAAAAAAAAAAGATTAGATTAGAAATCTAAACAAAATAACATAATTTACTAGTGATTCTGACACAAAATTCATTCACTTAAGTCTTTTTTAAAAAATATGTTCGATCAAATTAATTAATAAAGACTTAATTTACTATTAGAATGTCCTGAATGAGAGATTCATTGATAAATGTGTTTTTAAACGTGCAGTTGTTGCCACCTCCTGGTGGAAGAGGATAAACATTACAATACATACACGTGTTAAGGTGCTTTCGGTTTGATCGCTATTATAACCTTTTATTCTAGTACTTCTGTTATTTAAATATCTGTAACACAGAAATAATGATCATTTTGTGATTGAAAGACAGGAATAAGATTGTGTTGGCATTCGAACAGTGATTGCAATCTTTTCAGGATTAATTGTGCAGCTCTAATGTAAACACTCCAGGTACTATAACATTCGACACATCAGATCTCGTGAGATATAAAAATATAATAACATAATTGTTTAATAATGTAATATTATTTTACATTTAAATATAAAATATTAAAAACATTATAATATAAAAAAATAAAATAACATAACAGTTTAATAATATAATTTTACATTTAATTTGATTTAAATTTAATATAATAATAAAAATGTATATATAAAACATTTATAATAAGAAATATCCCATTTAATTAAATACAATATTTTCTGTATTATAAAAAAAAAATATATATAAAAATTATTAAAATATATAAAAAATAAATTTAAAAAACTTAATGATCCAAGAATTAGACATCACATTTTGTATTAAAATGTAATTTAATTATATATTATTTTAAAAATATAATAATTCATTTAAATACAATATTTACTGTATTATAAATTATAAAGTTTTTATATTTCATTTATTTTATATAAAAAATCTGTAAAAATCTGTATAATCAATCTATCTATCTATATATATATATATAGATAGATAAATTAAATTTTATTAAAAACATAATATAATAAAAAAATATTATGACATAATAGTTTAATAATATAATATAAAACAATAAAACAAAACCAAAATCAAGTCAAATAAATTAGCAATGATATCTTGCTTAAAGAAAATGATTTTTTGCATAACAAAAACACCCCAAACTCTCATTAAAGTTAATGGCATTAATGCATTACAATAAAAGGTCTTCAATTGTCATGGAAATAATCTTAAAATCCTATGATCCTAAATAAACTTTGGAAAAACTATGCAATTTTCTTGATTCAAATATGATTAAAATATTAGGCTTTAATTTTTACATTTAAATATAATATAATATAACATAATATAATTTAACATATTTATAATATAATAAATATTCTATTTAAATAATTAATTTAAATACAATAGTTACTGTATTATAAAAAATAAAATATAAGGTTTTATAAGAAATAAATAACAATATTAATGATCCAAAAATTAGACTTCACATTTTTTATTAAAATTTAATTTTTAAATAAAAAAAAATGCAGATTGCAAAAAATAACTAAATAAATAAATTAAATATGGTAATAAAAATTATATTAAATGAGTAAATGAATAAATAATACAAAAATTTAAATTAAAATGCAATAATAATTTAATCAAATAAAATTAATAATAACAGGAAAACAATGGTTGTTTAGAATTACAATAAAAATGTCTTTAATTGTCTTAAAAATGTCTTTAATTGTCAAGAAAATATCCTAAAATCATCCTAAAGTATTCTATATGCAAAAAAACCTAAATAACTAAACAAAAAAAAAGTATGCAATTTTCTTGATTCAAATATGATTCAAATATTAGGCTTTCATTTTTACATTTAAATATAATATAATATAATATAATATAATATAACACATTTATAATATAACAAATATTATATTTAAATAATTAATTTAAATCCAATAGTTACTGTATTATAATAAAATGTACGTTTTTTTTTTTTTAAGAAATAAATATAAATATTAATGATCCAAAAATTAGACTTCACATTTTTCATTAAAATTTAATTAAATAAATAAAAAAAAAAATCAGATTTCTATATTGAAGAAATTCTAAAATTCTATATTAAAAGACTGCATGGGAAAAAAATAATAATTAGAATAATTAAACAAATTAAATCTAGGAGACGATAATGGTTGTAATGTTAATCTCTTCAGCAAAATGTAAATTTCCTTGCACGTGAGTGCAAAAGCAGTCACAATGAACACTTCACACAAAATGTGTTGCATTAGCTCATGTTATGTCATTTCCTGTTGAGCTGGCTGACCTTGTTGCGTGCTTCCTCTTCTAGTCGTCTCTTCTTGTCCAGCGCTTTAGTGGTTGAGCCACTTCCTGTTCCGCTTTGTTCTTCTTCAACCTTATTGGCCACCGTCCGAGCTCTCTCATACTCCTCACAGCGGCTCACGTACAGATGACGGGCCTTACGCAGGTTACTGTCAGCATCGGCCTGATGAACACAAACACATATATCTCTAAATGCACATATTTAAGTCATGTCTCTATGATTTAGCAGGGTTTAGATGAGTTATTTAGGTAGTTCAGGGTGGACTGAATCTGTACCAGTTTTCTCTTGGCCCTCTGCCACTGCTCTTTAATGTCTCTGCGCTTCTTCTCATGTTCCTGTCTGCGCTGAGTCATGGGCTGAACAAAAAAAGAGAAAGAATCTTTTAATTTCAGTTGTTTCTTTCATAAGATCTGCTTGGGAAAATCTCACAAAACCGGCAAAGAACACATCCAGGTCACCCAAAACTCCAAAGAAATCAATGAGAAATAAAAATAATGCAAAGCGTATTAGAAAAAATGCAAAAGAAAAAAAAACCTTAATCATTCTTGTATTAGGCATTCATTTTTACATTTAAAATATAATTATAATATAATTATTTATTTTATATATAAACAATAATACTTTAATAATATAATATAATAAATATTATATTTAAATAATTCATTTAAATACAATATTTACTAATAAAATATGTTTTTTATATTTTATTTATTTTATATATAAAACAACTATATATTTAATAAATATATTTAAACATAATATATTTAAAATACATGGTTTTTATATTTCATTTATATATATGCAACATTTATTAATAAAATCTAATATAGTATAATACAATATAATAGTTTTACAATATATTATATTTAAATAATTCATTTAAATACAATATTTACTAATAAAAATTAAACAAATCTCGATGATCCAAAAATTAGACATTACACTTTTTTAATTAAAATATAATATAACATAATAAATGTGCAATATAATACAAATTATATTTAAATAATTAATTAAAATACAATATTTTCTAATAAAATAAAATATGTGGTTTTTATATTTTATTTATTTTATATTAAAAATTATATAATATGTATAATATAATGCATTTACAATATAATAAATATTATATTGAAATAATTATTTTAAATACAACCTTTGCTAATAATGTAAAATATAATAATATTTCATTTATTTTATATAAAGTTGTTTATATAATAAATAAATAATAATATGATATAATTCAAAAAATTACAATATACTAAATATTACATTTAAATAATTAAACTACAGTATTTAATAATAAAAACAAATCTCGATTATCTCCCAAAAATGACATTACATTTTTTTATTAAAATATTATATAATAAAATTCATAATTAATAATATTAATTAAAAATAAAATATCTGTTTTATTATATTTAATTTATTTTATACAATAAATGTTGTTTATATAATAAAAATAGAATAATAAAATAGAACATCATATCATATTTTTAATAAATTATATTTAAATACAATATTTACTAATAAAATAAAATAATATATATATATATATTTTTTTTTTCATTTTATGTTTTTTTTTGTAAAAATATTTTATAATAAAAAAAATAATAATATAATACATGTAAATACAATATCTATATATTTATCCAGCTTTCTAAAAAAATATATATATAAATACTAAATATTAATAATAATAATAATACAAATATTATTATTTAAACACATACATCACTTTTTTAGATATATCTTTTTTTTCTCTTTTGGGGTAAAATGTGCAAAACTATTTCCACACTGTCATCCTGCTGTAATATGTGTTGTCAGATCAGGTGTGGTACCTGTAGAAATGAGTGTGTGTAGATATTGTTTGTGGCTTGCTGTAAACCACTGCTTTGCTCCGAGTCCTGCTCAAGAGCCAAAGAGAAGATCGACAGCAGCGGCATGTGTTCCTGAGAGAGAGAGAGAGGTTTCAGAAACCTGCTCTACTGTATGTACAGTAAGCATAACAGATTCAGTGTCACTTAAAGGAATAGTTGCTATGATAATGATAATAGGAAGGACAGTAATGCACCTGTATGATGTTTTGTTTGCAGGACTGGTAGAGTCTCTGAAGACCTTTAGAAAACTCATTCTCTGTTGAGACACAAAAATACATTACAGTCCAAAAATACATAGTATGGGTCAAAATTATTCATTTTTCTTTTATGCCAAAAATCATTAGAATATTAAGTAAAGATCACGTTCCATGAAGATATCTTGGAAATTTCCTACCATAAATATATAAAAAGTACATTTTTGATTAGTAATATGCATCGCTAAGAACTTCATTTGGACAACATTAAAGGCGATTTTCTCAATATTTTGATTTTTTTTGTACCATCAGATTCCAGATTTTCAAATAATGATGATGTTTCAGATTATGTATAAAAATTACATGAATAAAAATTAAACCTTATGACTAGTTTGTGGTCCAGGGTCACATATAATACATTTATTTATTATAATTGTAATTTTATTCAAAATATTACATTAAAAAATAATAATATAATACTTTAATACAATATAATATAATATACAACTATAAAGTGACAATATAATAAATATTATATTAAAAAATGAATTTAAATACAATATTTACTGTATTATAAAAAACAATATATGGTTTTATATTTTATATAAAAAATACAAAAAATCTCAGTGATGCAAAAATTACACTTTACATTTTGTATACAATTTTTAATTTGATTAAAACCATTATAATACAATATAAAACTAAACATTTACAATATAATAAATATTGTATTCAAATAATTAATTTAAATACAATATTTACTGTATTATGAAAAAAATAAATAAATGGTTTTATTTTATTTATTTTATATAAAAAATACAAAAAAATCTCAATGATCCAAAAACTAGACATTACTTTTTTATTTATTTAATTAGATTTTTTTTTTTTGCTTTTATTAAAAAATATTATAATATAATATAATATAATATAATATAAAAATTACAATATAATACATATGATATTTAAATAATTACATTGAATGTTAATAATTAAATACAATATTTAAATAATAAATATAATAAAAAAAAACAAATATAAATTCTATATATGCTTTTATATTTTATTTATTTTATATAAAAAAAAATACAAAAACATCTCAATGATCCAAAAATTAGACATAATTTTTTTATTCAGTTTTTAATTGTATTAAAATATTATTATTATAATATAAAACAATACATTTACAAAATAATAAATATTATATTTAAATAATTCATTTAAATACAATATGTTCTGTATAAAAAATGTAAAATTAAAATGTAATTTATTTGATATAAAAAAATAAAAATAAATCTCATTTACATTACATTAGACATTTTTTTAATTAAATTTTTGATTTTATTAAAAAAATTATAATATAATATAAAACAAGAAATTTACAATATAATAAATATAATATATCAATAATTACATTTAATTTTAATGATTAAATACAATATTTACTGTATTACCAAAAAATTAAATGCATGGTTTTATGTTTTATTTTTTTTATATTTATAAAAAAATACAAAAAAACTCTCAATTATCCAAAAATTTTTTAATAAATTTTTTAATTTGATTTAAAAATATTATAATATAATATAAAACAATATATTTGCAATATAATAAATATTATATTTAAATAATTTAAATACAATATTTACTGTATTCTAAAAAAATAAATAAATATATGGTTATATATTATTTATTAATTTGTTATATATTAATTATATAATTAATTATTTTATAGAAGAAAAAAAAATAACTAAAATAAAATGACCCAGCCCAGGTGGATGGGTTTCAAATGAATTTATATAAAGAGAAATCTATCTATATTACTGGAAGCCATTTTAACAAAGAGACTGCCATCAGTAGAAAAGCACATGCATGTCAAAAATCAAACAGGTCAAGGGAAAGTCATTACCGAGAGCGATTCTCTTGTCTACGTAGCTGATGATGTCCTTCATGTATTTGGCGATAGATTTAGCATAACTGAGAGCCGAGTCCACGCCGCCTTCACTGCGCTGCAGGAGAATATCAACTTCCTGTGGACTCACTGCAGACACATACAGTAAACATCAGATATCAATGCACAATATGCATTATATGCATTACTTAAGACAATAAAAGAAGGATTGACTCACTGCAGTCCTGGTGCTCGTATTTTCCTCCTCCTTCAGGACCCTGACCTGATGACACCCTGTACAAGTCCTCCATTGACTAAACACACAGGAAACAGGGAAAGCTAGTTATTACATTTTTAAGGAAACAATTTTTTTTTTTTTTTGGTAATGATGTGCATTCTAAAATTAAACTTTGGATTTTGAGACTGAGGTCAGAGTCAGACACATGTGGTGAGATTGTAGTAGCATATATCACTTCCTTCTCTGAGGGCTGTTGGGTAGATTGGGCTCTTCCATTGTAGTATTACTTCACCTTACAGTGGCTGAAAGTACTACTGAGGAGGCAATAACTGAACACACGCTCCTAAAATACTCTCAACATCATATGCAACACCGCAAAGTCACATGCAACTTTTTTGTCAGCCGAATCCCTGTGACCTAAAATATTTTCTTGGAAGTCGCCAAGAGATTTTAAAGTTAATCTTTCAATAATTTAACAACACACTTGCATGTTATTTGCAAATATTGCATGTTTTTTCGGTTTTATTTTAATTTATTTTATTATTTTTTCTAAAAAAAAATAAATAAATAAAAAATAAATAAATAAATAAATTATATTATTTATGTATTTAAACATAAATAATAATTATTATTATTATTATTATATTTTAAATATAATTCATTTTAAAATATTAAAATGTCTTTAATTGTCAAGAAAATATCCTAAAATCATCCTAAAGTATTCTATATGCAAAAAAACCTAAATAACTAAACAAAAAAAAAAAGTATGCAATTTTCTTGATTCAAATATTAGGCTTTCATTTTTACATTTAAATATAATATAATATAACACATTTATAATATAACAAATATTATATTTAAATAATTAATTTAAATCCAATAGTTACTGTATTATAAAAAATAAAATGTACGTTTTTTTTTTTAAGAAATAAATATAAATATTCATATCAATATTAATCTTTCAATAATTTAACAACACACTTGCATGTTATTTGCAAATATTGCATGTTTTTTTCGGTTTTATTTAAATTTATTTTATTATTTTTTCTAAAAATTAAAAACAAAAAATAAAAAAATAAAAAAATACTAAATTATATTATTTATGTATTTAAACATAAATAATAATAATAATAATAATAATTATTATTATTATTATTATATTTTAAATATAAATCATTTTAAAATATAAAAATTGCATAAGCAATTTTTCTCAGCTGCATGACCACATGACGTAGGTAAACAAATATTTCATATTTTTTCTTTGTTTTATTTGAATTTATTTTATTAATAAAGTATTCATTTATTTAAATTCTACATTTAGTATTTAATTAACATGATCAACTTACAAACTTCAGTCAGGGAAAACCTGCGCTAGAATGATTGTATAAAATAATATTATATATTTATATAAAATGTTTATTATAATAATATACACTGTTTTTAAATATTAAATATTTAGTTAAATCCTGCTGTTAATTTTTCTAAGTTTCTCTGTTTTAGTTAGGGTGTATTCTAGTCAATAATTATTATCACTATTATAATTTGTATTTATTATTTTATGACATCAGAATCAAAGGCTAATTTAAACATAATAACAATACTTCAATTAATTGTATACAGTAATTTAACAAAATTGTTTTTACAAACAATAAATAAATAAAATAAATGTAGGAAATTACTCTAGTAATGATGTTAACAATTCATCTTTGACCACAAAAAATAATTACATTTTAACAGATATTAACATAGAAAATAGATATTTTAAACTATAATAATATTTAACTTTTTTACTGTTTTTTAATCAAATAAATGTAGGAAATTACTAGAGTAATGATGTTAAAAATTCAGCTTTGATCACAGAAATAAATTACATTTTAACAGATATTAACATAGAAAATAGATATTTTAAACTATAATAATATTTAACTTTTTTACTGTTTTTTAATCAAATAAATGTAGGAAATTACTAGAGTAATGATGTTAAAAATTCAGCTTTGATCACAGAAATAAATTACATTTTAACAGATATTAACATAGAAAATAGATATTTTAAACTATAATAATATTTAACATTTTTACTGTATTTTTAATCAAATAAATGCAGGAAATTACTAGAGTAATAATGTTAAAAATTCAGCTTTGATCACAGAAAAAATATTACATTTTAACAGATATTAACCTAGAAAATAGATTTTTAAAAAAAAATTTAATATTTAACTTTTTTACTATATTTTTAATAAAATAAACACAGGAAATTACTTAAGTAATGATGTTAAAAATTCAGCTTTGATCACAAAACATTTTATAACATTTTAACAGATATTAACATAGAAAATAGATATTTTAAACTATAATAATATTTCACTTTTTATGGTATTTTTAATCAAATAAATGTAGGAAATTACTAGAGTAATGCTGTAAAAAATCCAGCTTTGCTCACAAAACAATTATTACATTTTAACAGATGTTAACATAGAAAATAGATATTTCAAACTATAATAATATTTCACTTTTTTTTTACTGTATTTGTATTTACATAAATGCAGGAAATCACTGGAGTAATGATGCTGAGAATTCAGCTTTAATCGCAGAAATAAATTACATTTTAACAGATATTAACATAGAAAAATAGATATTTTAAAATATAATAATATTTCACATTTTTACTGTTTTTTCATCAAATAAATGCAGAAAATCACTAGAGTAATGATGTTAAAAATTCAGCTTTGATATACTATGCAATACTATTTCACAATATTAGCATTTTTTCTGTATTTTTGATCAAATAAATGCAGCAAAATAAATCCAATATGAATATAGTCTGAAATTTATAAGAAAATATTATCTGAGAATTACCCATTGTAATGGGTAATTGGTTTTGCACCAAAAATAACTTAACTATATGACTGAAGAGTTATATTTCTATATTTTTATATACGACTTTTGTTAGTAGCTTGTAGTGCAGTCCTTCTTTAAAAAAAGCTTCTTGACTAAAACTGAACTGCTTTAAATAATGTGTAAACGCTTGGTAATCTACAGATTCAGAGTAGTATGACAACTCTATGGTAAAGTGCATTTTAATGAAGGAAGTGCAACTTCTAGTTATTGTAGTTGCTATACTTCTAGTTGTTTCTGGGAAATGATTTGAGTGTCTCTTCTGGACATTAAAATGATTCATTTGTCATCAGTGTCATTCTAAGAAGTGTTTCTTGGAGATTCACGTCGTCAGGGACTCTGTCGAGTCTGTACAGAGGTGTGGAGGAAACAATATGCTTGCAAGACAACGCAGGAAGCGACCCACACACACGCTTCCAACAACATCCGCACACACACACACACACACACACACACACACACACACTCACCCTGCTCTTTTCTGTCGGTGGCAGGGACAGAAGGGTAGTGCTGTCAATCTCCCCCATCAGCAACTCTGAAACACTGACAGAACAAGAAAAAACTGCTCAGATGTCGCAATTATCAACTATGAATAGAAAAGAAAAAAATATCAATATTGCTCATCTAGTAAAAGCTATAAAATGAATATGGAGTGTGAAAGTTGATAAGAAATACTGAGATCTCTGATTCTGATTGCACACAGTATACAGTATTGGCAAGTCTGAGAACAGTTTAAGGCACTGTTGAGATCGCTTCTGAAATTTTTTTCAATTGTACATACATTTAACATTACAATAATATTTAATAACAAATAACAATTTGTTTTAATTATAGATATACTATATGTGTATAGAATTATATAGGGAAATACATATGTACTTTTAATTTTATTAATTAAAATTATATATATATATATATATATCTAATAAGGTATATATATATATATCTTAAATAAAATAAATATTAATCTGTTTAATCAAATAACAATTATATTAGAATGATGTTATATTTGAATAACAGATTTTTTTTACATAAAACTGGTTTTATAAATATTATATTATGTATAAATAAATAATTTTGTAAGTTATATATATATACACTATTTTAAATAAAATGTATTTTTCATTTATAATAAAAAAATCAATTTAATAAAATAAAAATTATATTAGAATGATGTCAAAATAAAAATCTATATTTAAAAATATATATTTTTATATAAAAAAAAAAATAATAAAGTATTTTAAATAATTCAATACAAAAAATAAAAATACATAAATATAATATTTAAAAAACATTATTTAATGTATTTTTTTATTATTTTCAAATAATACGAAAAAAAATAACAGATATATTTTCATTAAGATATTCTATATGTATATATAATTATTTAGGGAAATACATTATGTACATATATAAAATATACACATTTTTATAAACTATAGATAAATATATATTTTTTTATTCATTTCTTTATTTAAAAAAATCAGTTAAATCAAATAAAATTATATTAGAAAGATAATAAGATGAATAAGAGATTTTTACATAAAATTGGTTTCTTGTAAAATTTAATAAAGTATTTTAATTAAATGCAATTTACTAAATAAAAAAATATATAAGAAAATAATATTTAAAAATATATAATTTTCTTTATTATTTTATAATATTATATACATATATATGTATATATAATTATTTAGGGAAATACATATGTACATGTAAACTACACATAATTTGAAATAAAAATGTTTTTTTGTTTCAATAAAATTTTTATATACATTGTTTATTATTTTATAATAATGTTGTATTTGAATAATAGGTATATTATATTTATACAGAATTAAAATAGAATTAATGAGCAATACACACATATATATTTACAATATATATCAAATGTTAGATTACATAAAAATTTAATAATACACACACACACACACACACACACACACATATATATATATATATAAAAATGTATAAAGTAAAAAAGTGTATAAAGTAAAATTAAAAATTAATTCAAAATAAAGTAAATGAAATTGCACATAATTATAGTTGATGTATTACAATTTCATTTAATACAATTACATTTTACTTTATAATAAAGTAAATGAGCAGCTAATCAGAGTGAAAGCAGAGCGTTGGTCTTACTTGCTACTGAAGGCCACAGCAATGGTCTCAATGGCCTTCTCAAAGTCTTTCTTCTGAGCGTCAGTGGTGCTTTCATAACTGAACCCTGACAAAAACACAGAGAACAGAACAACTTCACGGTCACAAACGCTTCTGCTTTGGTAACAAATAAAACTAGAAGTGACATCACATTCAGATGCAAAAGTGGAAACACCTGTATTTCAGTTGTTTGCGTTTGTATATTCTATGAGTTTTTCCTTAGTAAGATCAGATGTTGGTTGCGTGGTATCTGCTCGTATCTGATGTGGCTTTGCTCATCTGATGCTTATGCTGAATTAGTCGCTTCGTGTCATTGCATTACAACCAACAGACAGGAGCTGAAGAAGATGAGTTAAACACGGCAGTTGGACTGACCTTTGACCTTTGAGATAAGGGTTCCTGCAGCGGTGAGCGTTTCCACAGTGTTCAGCAGAGGGTACGTGCTGATTACCTGCCGCAGAACACGCAGAACCTCCCCTAAACACTCGTGAACGGCCGGCCTGCTGCGTGGCTCGTCTTTCACTGCGGAGAGACGAGAAAACATGTTGATTCATGAACATCTGGAAGCATTTAGACATGGGAGTTTTCTTAAATAGTTTGCCGTTTCTAACAAATGACTTGCTTTTAGGGGTGTGCGATATTGACGAAACATAATATCCCGATATCTTCTGTGATCTTATCGATAACTGTGTGCTGTGTGTGTTATTGTGCTTAAGGACTACAGTGCTGGCTCCTAAGGTTTTTGATATTTTTCATATTCTGTGTGGTCAGTTCACAGCAGTGATAGAAAATATTCTTTTACAATACGTTTATGGCCATTTTCACTTTTATAAAGCCATTTATTTCATTTATTTTAACATGTTTTTAGCATGGTTAACAAGTTACTAGCACATTGCTAGCATGATTCTAGCATGATTTGCATGTTACTGACATGATTAACAAGTTGTTAACGTGTTTCTAGTATGATTAGCAAGTTACTAGTATGTTGCTAGCATGATTAGCATGTTACTAGCATGATTAACAAGTTGGTAACATGTTTCTAGCATGATTAGCAAGTTGTTAGCGTGACAGCAAGTCGCTGTTAATAAGTGAGTTGTTGCGATTGAACCGAATCATTTAAGCGGTTGATTAATGCAGGAACGAAACACTGTCATGTTGCTCAGAGACGCAAAACAGTGCTGTGGCTGTGTTTGGAATGATTTTAATTGGTGAAATTGGGCAAAAACAGTTTTTTAATATTAACTTCTTGTTTATTGAACTGTTGTATAAAATCAATATCACATTTGTAGTCATGCTCTTCGTATCACTCTTCGTGTGACAGGGCTCGAAATTAACTTTTTTACTTGGTAGCACTGGTGCTCCCAACTTCAAAAGTTAGGAGCACCAGTAAAAATTTAGGAGCACCCACCAACAATTTGCAAAAAATGTACTTGTCCAGGTAAAAAAAAAAGAAAAAAAAAAAAGCCCTTTTTTCTTTGGCGTAAATGTAATCCATTCCAGTATCACTATTCTATGTGATATTTGCCTTAAACTTTTTAACTTCATGAAGGCCAATATTTTCCTAACCTTACTAAATGTACGTGTCATTATTTACGTCAGATTTGTACTTATCAATACGTTTAGTTAGAATAATTAGACATATTAAATCAATATCAACCAACTCCATTTTTCCAATACAGAGGAAAACAAATCCTAAGTGCATTTAAATGTCTTTACTGTTTAATGAAGATAAGAGGTTCCAAAAAATGCATTTGTGCAATAAAATTGCAAATGCATAATGTTATAAAATTTAAGTTTTAGTTTCTTAAACATATACATGTAAAATGTTGGTAAAATGCAACAATTTTTAAAATATGAAACCGAACTACCAATAGGTGGCGGTAAGAGACTGTCTTAATGAATAAGTCACGGATTCAACCAGTTCGTTCAAACGGTTATTCAGAATGGCTCGAAGATTCGCGACTGTTCTGCTGCGCCTTTGCTTAGAACTATTTTCGTTAGCAAAATGGTCAATGATGTGTCTAAAATGTAAGTCAGTTAATATTAACTACTAGTTTATTGAACTGCTGTTGCATAACATCAATGTCATATCGTAATGGTGCTTGTTAGTGTAATGTTTCTTACCTATATATGTTATATGCAGTTTTTTTTCTACCACAGTATGTTGTTTGTTTCTTTCTGTTTGCTGTTGTGCCTATTAGTTTTGAGCCTCAACTGACGCAACCTTGATCCTGTCCGTTTTCAGTCACCGTTTAATACAGTCAGAATCATCTCAAATTTCGGTGCTGCGCTAGTTATCGTTTGTTATTGATGTTTTGATCGGGTTACTGTCCGGTAGGGCAAGTAAAATTCTCTTTCACCAGTGCCATTATTTGTAACGTTAGGCAGTTTGCAAAAGAAATCTGTCAGCATTCTTTTCATTTTCCCTCTTCTTCAGCCCTTTACATTTCCCGTAGTAGTTAGCAGAGTGATTGACAGCTAATATTAACCAATCTAAAATCTGCACGGCAGACCGGTCACCGTATTAGCATTCAGTACACAGAAGCCACATACTGTGAACGTTTTTAGAGAAATGAAAAGAGGTCGCACGACAACAGTTACATGTACTCGCACAAATGCTCCCAAATATATTTTGAGGTCGCATAGATAAAATTTCGGGAGCATATGCGACCAAAATGGTCGCAATTTCGAGCCCTGTGTGATATTAATTACTATATGAAATGATACGTGTATATTTTCTGCGCCCATATCTTGATATTTAATATAAATATTTAAATATTTAATTAGTGTCTTTTAGCTTGTTACTTGCATCTATGTTCTTATTATTAATATTATTAATAACAAAGAAATGTTGGTACTGTGACAACACTACACTCCTAAAAATAAAGGTGCTTTAAAAGGTTCTTCAGTGGTGCCATAGAAGAACCATTTTTGGCTCCACAAAGAACCATCTCTTTCTTACCTTTTTAAAATCTGAAGAACCTTCTTTCACCACAAAGAACCTTTTGTGAAACAGAAAGGTTCTTCAGATGTTAAAGGTTCTAGACAATAAAGGCATCGTATTTTTAAGAGTGTAGTCTATAACCTGTAAATCATTCTAAAACAGCTTGAACACAATTGCCACAAGTTAGGAAGTAGCCCTGCCTCTTATTTTCACCAAAACCTGTCAGTTATTTGTCCACTTCCTACCCACCCAATCCCACAATGCACTTCATTCTGCTCAATACCACAAGAGGGAACTTACAGCCACACACACATGCACTGATACTACATGTGTGATATTATGGTCAAAAACTAATGAGTTCATCATGTTTAACCGATGCAAATGAACAACTATTTGCCACAGTGTGTGGAAAAACGACATTTTTGGGAAACATAATCATATTGTGTCTGTGCAGCAACTTCTCATTAATGAGTGAATGTGGGACACTTTCAGTGTTATAGCATTCACCCCTTTTTGAGTCATTTCAAAATGACAAAATTCAGATTTTTTTTTAACTTTAAAAAGTATCACAGGTTCCAGAATATATTAAGCACAAGTGATAATAAATCAGCAAATTATAATGATTTGTGAAGGATCATGTGACATTGAAGACTGGAGTAATGATGCTGAAAATGCAGCTTTGCATGACTGGAATAAATCATAATTTAAGGTATATTAAAATAGAAAACTGTTATTTTAAATTGCAATAATATTATTTCACAATATTACTGTTTTTTCTGTGTTTTTCAACAAGTAAATGGTGCAAAAGAAATCCTGTATGAATACTGTATATCATATAATAAAATATAATCTGAGAATTACCAGTATTAACCTCATTGGAATGAATAGAATTTAACTAAATTTGATCAAATTTATAACTCATGAAACGTATGAAACGTGCATATTTATTTGTAACAAAACAACTCAAAATATTACTCTGAAATGTCTTCTTACAGGATACTACTGAAGATACTACTCAAAAATACTGAAGCCTGTATCTGCCACTGAAAAAGAAAGAAAAAAGGTAATTGTGAGTTTTTCTCTCACAATTCTGACTTTTTTTTCAGAATTGCGAGATATAAACTAACAATTATGACTTTTTTTTCACAGAATTTCATGACATAACCTTGCAATTTATAAAACTGCAAGTTATAAAATCAAAATTGTGAGATATAAACTCACACTTGCGAGTTATAAAGTCAGAATAACAGGTTGTAAATTGCAATAAATAAAGTCAGAATAGCAAGAAAAAAACATGCAGTTAGTATCTCGCAATTCTGAGAAAAAAGTCTGAATTGCGAGATATAAACTAGCAATTGTGAGAAAAAAGTCAAAATTGTAAGACATAAACTAGCAATTATGACTTTTTTCTCAGAACTGCATGATATAAAGTTTGTATCTCACAATTCCAAACGTATATATTGCAATTCTGACTTTTTCTCTCAGAATTGAGACATAAAATGACATAAGTCAGAATTGTGAGAGATAAACTAGCAATTACAACTTTTTTTCTCAGAATTGCATGTTATAAACTCACAATTATCAGTTCTAAAATCAGAACTGCAAGTTATAAAGTCAGAATAATAGGATACAAACTCGCAATTACAATAAATAAAATCAGAAAAGCGAGAAAAAAACTTTTTCTTTCAGAATTGTGAGACATTTGCTCGGTATAAAGTCAGAATTGTGACACATAAACTAGCAATTACAACTGTTTTTCTCAGAATTGCATGATATAAACTCGCAATAATCAGTTCTAAAATCAGAATTGCAATAAAGTCAGAACAGTGAGAAAAAAACATGCGATTTTGACCTTTTTTTTCTACCAAATGCAATTTAGTATCTCGGAATTCAGACTTTTTAAGGATTGTGAGTTATAAAGTGAGAATTGCGGGACATAAACTAGCAATTACGACTTTTCTTCTCAGAATTGCAAGTTATAAACACACAATTATCAGTTATAAAATCAGAAATGCAAGTTATAAAATCAGAAAAACAGGATGTAAACTCACAATTGCAATAAATAAAATCACAACAACTTTTTTCTCTCAATTCCAAGTGTATCTCTCGCAATTCAGATTGTTTTCTTAGAATTGTGAGATATAAATTCACAATTGTGAGTTATAAAATACAATTCTAAGTGGGAAAAAAGACTTTATATCTCACAATTCTGATTTAATAACTCACAATTGCAGCTGTGAGTTTATATCAAGCAATTCTGAGAAAAAAAGTCAAAACTCTGAGCTCATATCTTGCAATTCTGACTTTACAACTTGAAATTATGAGTTTATATCTTACAATTCTAACCCGCAATTGCAAGAAAAAAGTCAGAATTGTAAGATAAAAACTCACAATTACACTTTTTTATATCAGTGGCGGAAATGGAAAACAGACCTGCATGTGTTATAAATTGTAATTTATTCCTGTGATCAAAGCTGAATTTTCAGCATCATTACTCTAGTCTTCAGTGTCAAATGATCCCTCAGAAATCATTCTAATATGCTGATTTCCCGCTCAAAAAAATTTCCTATTATGATCACAACTGAAAACGGTTTTGCTGCTTCATATATAACCAAAAATTCACTGTAAATCAATGTCAGCAGCTGTGAACAAAGAAAAACCTGGCGTTATCCCATAACGGTTGGGGAAAAGAGCAAGAGTTTGGCTGCTGGAAGCGTATCCTTTTCAACAGGACAATGAAAGCTGTTGTTGCTCATGACAAAAGTCCTTGTGTGTGCGTCTCCATGCCTAAATGCATGTTCAGAGTGTGGGTGTTCTTAAAAATGCGAAAAACACAAAGCAAAACACAAGAGTGTAACATTTCAAACAGTCGTTCCTCTTTGATGCAGCGCTGGAAAATGCGACTCCTACACACATGTGTAACTCAGACTATTTAATATGTTGTGAAGAAAACACGAGTGTGTAAAACTCCCTAACAGTGATGCAAGTCGCTGGCGTCTTACAGGAGAAAGTGAGGGGAAAGTTTCATGCACATACACTAATGTTCAAAAGTTTGGGATCAGTAAGATAATGCTTTTTAAAGAAGTTTCTTATGCTCATCAAGGCTGTTCATTTGATCAAAAATACAGAAAAACAGTAATATTGTGAAATATTATTAAACAATGTTTTTCTATATTAATATACATTAAAATTTAATTAATATCTGTAATTAAAGTTGAATTTGCATCATCATTACTCCAGTCTTAATTGTCACTTGATCCTTCAGAAATTATTCTAATATGCTGATTTATTATTAGTGTTAAAAACAGTTGTGTTGCTTAATATTTTTTGGAACCTGTGATACTTTAAGGATTCTTTGATCAATAAAAAGGTTAAAAAGAACAGCATTTATTTAAAATAGAAAGATTTTCTAACAATTAGAGGTCGACCGATATATCGGTTTTGCAGATTAATCTGCACCAATAGTTGATTGGCAGAAGTATTGGTTATATGCAAAAATCCATGCCGATAGTTTTTCTGGGTTGCGTCTGTCGCTGAAGCGGCTGAGGAATCTCCGCTGTCATTATACAGTATGAGAGCCATAGATATGTATGATGAGAGCGGCCTCTAGAGGCGGAAATCACTGACAACACCTGCTGTTTGTTTACACACGTGATACTGCGAACACTTCAGATGCGGATTTAAAACATCGACAACGAACTATAGTGCATGTTTCATATCATTACTTAGTAAGTACTTTGTTGACTAGATGCTGCATTAGTAGAGAAAGCACAGCAGTATGTTTGCTATCAAGGCTGAGATGAAGCGAACATTAGCCGCACCTCAAGAGCTTAAAACAATGTGACCAGAACAGTAAGTCCAACCCAAATGTTTAATGTCACGATTGTTACCATCTATTTGCAGTAGTTTATATCCAGCTGATCACATTAATGCATTTGTTAGCCAGCGAGTTGCATATTTAAAGCTAGCAAACTGTGTTCATTCAGCCGACAGAAATGCTGCATCACAGAGTTTTACATTAAATATATCATATCTGTCCCAAATCTATGTAAATGTACGTAAAGACTTCACCACGGGCTGGAAGATTGTGTGTATTGTGCATTTTTAGCAAAACATTTTTTCCTTCTGTTGCTCTAAGTCTGTATGTTTCAAATAGAGAGCTATAATATAGATTGCGCTTTCGCTTTCCGTTTACTCTGTTGTTAAACACCGAACTTCAAACTCATCTATGCCGCTTTTTGATCATTCTTGAAGTAAACTTATGTCCGTTTGGTGATTAAACCGTTTGGTTTTAGACCACTATTTGAACTTAAAATATATAATTAATATTAATACATTTATTCTTTTACAAAGTATGGCCCATTTTTGGCCCTTTTTTAAATAGTACACCACTGTTTTAGTTTTCATTCAGTATCCATTTTAAAAACTAACGGTCAATTAATCAGTATCGGCCAGTGTGGTCCAGCCTAGCTATCGCTATCGGTAAAATCAGATATCGATCGACCCTCTACTAACAATATACACTACTGTTTAATTTTTCAATTTTAAAATGTTTTGAAAAAGAATTAAGACTTTTATTCACCAAGGATGTGTTAAATTAATAAAAAAAATGATAGCATAGATTGAAATGTGTTAGAAAAGATTTATATTTTGAATAAATGCTGTTTAACTTGTTTTTCCATCAAAGAATCCTGAAAAAAAATATCACAGGTTCCAAAAAATATTTGGCAGCACAACTGTTTCCAACATAAATCTGCAAATTATAATGATGTCTGAAAGATCATGTGACACGTAAGCATGAAAATTCAGCATTGCATCACAGGAATACATTTTATAAAGAATATTAAAATAAAACCCATTATTGTACATTGCAATAACATTTTTGCAATATTACAGTTTTTTTTCTGTAGGTTTGATCAAATAAATGCAGCCTTGATGAGCATAAGAGACTTCTTTAACCCTTTAAATGTCACTCCAATTTTTGAACAAAGATGTGAAAATGCACCATCAAATGTATTTTTTTATGATTCATAAACGCAAATATTTTGTAATATGATTTTGATGTACTTTTTCCATGGTAATGCATTGTCTGATTTTAAAATGGTTTTCAAAGGATGAATTCTGAGAGTTTATGTTTTCATATAATAAATCATTTCTTATTATTTTTAAAGCGTCATATTATTATCTATCTATTTATTAATCTATTACTTTTCCTACATAGTCTGTGACACACAACAGTGGTAAAATATCTATTTAGGAGACTTAGACCTTTCCAACAATATATAGTTTGTCATGATTAGATTAGTATTTTTTTGTAATATGGTAAAGTAACTTCCCACTGAGGGGATGGGAGACAGTTAAATAGTTAAAAAACATTACAAGTCTTACTGATCCCAAACTTTTGAGCGGTAGTGTACATGTTGATGCACGCATGTCGTGCATATTTGAACAGATTCCCTAAAGCGCATTACTCAAACTGTCCATCTGAAACTGACACGTCACTGTCCGGCTCTTCTCATATGAATCTGCAGGTCATGAGATGATGACAAAGACGAACATCATGCCATCTTCCCAAAAAAGCCCCCACTTCTCACCGGCGTCATCTTGAGCGTGATTAAAAGCTGACTGCTTGTTTTATGTAAGGAGAAACTGTAAAGGCCTGTACAGGCCTGCATGCTGCAGCCGTTTTGCGGCGGTGAGCTGTGAATGAATCGTCTTCTGTGGCTTTTACAGCTCTGCCACGGCTGAGAGAAGCTCCACTGCTAAGGAAATGCAATGAACTCCTACACACGTGTGTAGCTTAGACAAATTATCATGTTGTGAAGTAAACACAAGCGGTGTTTGCCGTGCAAAACTCCCTACCATGATGCCAGAGCGTTCTGGGAGGCTGCAAAATAGTAATAGTGACGCAAGTCAATGGTATTTCAATTTTGAAAACTAACCTTACTGTACTTTGTGACTTCCCAAAGGAAGATGTTATCGCTCAGAGTTCGCGCTTTCATTCTCTGTTACACTCTATTTAAGATCAATCTTATCTTAGATGCCTCTCCTAAAAATTAATGAGGAAAAATTCGGATATTTTAATATACTACATTTTCTTTTGTTTTGGTTTCCCAAACTGGGGTTCTTGTGTTGATACAAGCTATAATAAAGAAAATCATAAAAATAAAGTCATTTAAAAAACAAACAAATAAAATTAAATTAAATATTTTATTTGATTACCCAAATGTCATGTGACCATTAAGCAACATCAGAAAAACAATGTAGTTGTTATTTTTATTTGCAATTTTCATTTTAATTATAGGTTCCTTTTTAGTTTTTTTGTCAATTTTTTTTATATTATTAATTTGGATAATTTTTTTTTTTTATTTCAGTATACTTTTACTAATAAAAATGTTATTTTATAATAAAATATTAAAACCCATGAACAGACAACCTTCTATTTTATGTGATATGTGATATATATATATATATATATATATATATATAACACATAACATTTATTTATTTATTTATGTTTGCTTTTTTGTTAAATTTTGGTATTTTGGTAAATAAAAATGTTATTATTTAGGATTATTATTATTATTTGATTTTTTTTTTCATTATTTCAGTATACTTTTTTTTTTTACTAATAAAATAAAATTGTCGTATTAGTTTATTTTAATTATATATATAACAATATATATACAGGGGTTGGACAATGAAACTGAAACACTTGGTTTTAGACCACAATTAGTAAACGAAAACGAAACCGAAAGCAAAACGCGCGCACGCATTCAAAAGCAATTTTAATATCCCGCGTTCAGAGAGCGACTATCCCAATGCGCGCAAATTAGGCTAGCCTATATATACACATGTATCCACTGTTCTCCTTTGTAAGTCGCTTTGGATAAAAGCGTCTGCTAAATGTCTAAATGTAAATGTAAATGTAATGTATATTTAAAAAGTTTGAAAATCACTGACCTAGAGAAATGTGCGGTGTCTGTGTGGAAGCTGAACAGACATGCTGCAGGACAGATGGATGCGCCGGTGCGGTAATTTGCTCTTAGAATAGCCTACTCCCTCATGTTTGGGCATACAGGTAAAAGTAAAACATAGTTCGAATCTGTAAAGATGTGTATTCATGTACACTCACAATAAAAACGAAACATTGCGCTTTTGTAAAATAATGAAAGCAAACAGGATGTTTCTTTTCTGTGAACTTGAGTGCGAAACTCAGTGTATATCTTTGGCTTTCAGACATTAAAATAGATCTATAGAGAGTAAAATTTCTACTTTCTCAGATTTTGGATGCCTACATATGAAACATTCAGGCGCATCACAACTGCGGAGATGACGAGTCGCCGATTTCATCTCTTAAGCCGAAAACAAAGAAAGCATTACTTTATCAATATATTATTAATATTTTAATGCAGTCTACTTATTGTTTTTCCCTGACACATTTATAATCATAACTTCTGCGGTGCGCTGTGGCAAGCTTTATGCGTGCTTGAGTGCTTATTAGGATATGTAGGCAATTTAAAGGCTCATTATAATGATTTAAATGGTTTATTAATAAACATACTATTAGTCGACTAATGCTTAAAATGAACGACTACTAGTCGACCAGAAAAATCCTACCCTAATTATCATCCTTATACATGGCACCACCTTTAGGGTACAATGTCTGAACCATTGGGTGCACATAGTCAACCTTCACACTTTGCTCTTACTGGTGAAATGTGTAATAAGTGAAACCTTCAACACTATATTGGCCAGTGTTTCAGTTTCATTGTCCAACCCCTCTATATATCTATATATATATATGTGTGTTGTTAAACAGTGTTCTTTTAGTTTTATTTATATACTATTAACTATTATGTTTTAGTTTATATTTTGAATTAGCTTTTATTTTAACATTTAACATTTTAATTTTAATTAGTTTTTTTTTTTTGTAATTCTGTTGTGTTTTTAGTCTTTTCCCCCCTAAATATTAGGGTAGACAGAGTACAGTTGGTACACTTTTTGCTTTTTCCTTTACCACACCAAAACTAGGGACCGAAAAAAAGTGATTTTTCATATGACATTTCCTTTACTTGTCTACTAAAATATTAATATTTATTAACATCCATAAGCAGGTCACATTTGCCACAATTAGCTCATGAACACAAGAAACGTTATGTCTCAACTGTACCCCGCTGACCACCTTGAACATTTCTCTAGATTTTATGATGACTTTGCATGACACAAAGTCATTAATGTTTAAGAAAATGTAGTTAACTTTAACAGTCATGTAAGGATGAGAAGCTATTCAATGTGGAAGAGATGTGGTGAAGTGAAAAACTTCCCTTGGAAAAAAAAACTTTCACCGATATCTTTAGACCGGAGAAGCGCACAAACTTCAAATTTCCCACGCTCAAAGAGGGCACTAATACACATGTGTGAAGCAAATATCACTCATCACACTTGTTGCGCAATCAAGTTATTTAAGGTGTTTCAACTGTACCCAGTCTACCCTACTATTTAGGTTTAGTTTTCATTTCAGTTTTTTTTTTACCTGAATGTTATGTGATCATTAACCAATATCAGAGACTAGTGAACATGTGAATGTGTTGTTAAACAGTATTATTTAATTATTATTTATATACTGTTATGTCTTTTTTTTAAATATTAATATTTAGGTTTCATTTTAATTTTACTTTAAATTTTGTTTACCGAATGTGTTGTTTTATTATTATTTATATTACTATTATGTTTTTTTATATATATTTTGAATGAGCTTTTATTTTAATATTTTCAATTTTCATTTTAATTATTGTTAATTTATAAGTAATTATGTTTTTTTTTTTTGTCTTTTTATTATAGCTAATTTGGTTGTAATTTTGTTATGTGTGTGGTTTTTTTGCCTTTATATATATATATATATATACTATTTAGGTTTAATTATCATTTCAGTTTCAGTTTCGTTCACTGAATGTTTTTTTTAACAGTGTTATTTTATTATTATTTATATACCATTATGTGTGTTTTCTTTGTCTTTTTTTAATTACTATTACTATTTAGGTTTCATTTTAATTTTAGTTTCAGTTTTGTTTAATGAATGTGCTGTTTAAGAGTGTTATTTTATTATTATTTATAAACTATTACGTTTTTGTTTATATTTTGAATTTGCTTTTTATTTTTATATTTAAAATTTTAGTAATTTTGTTGTGTCTTTTGGTCTTTTTTTCCACCAAATATTACTATTTAGGTTTAACTTTCATTTCAGTTTCAGATTTTATTTTTTACCTGTATGTTATGTAACCATTAACCAACATCAGAGACCCGTGAACATGCAAATATGTTGTTTTCGATATTATATTTATATTTATTTATTATTACATTATATACTATAATTAGTATTAAATTTTTTTTTGTGCTTTTGTCATTATTAAAAAAAAATTATATTATATATATATATTTTATTATTACTATGCTTAATTTATTTTTTATTTTTGCTTCAGTTTTTATTAATTTTAGTGCTTCATCTCAAACTGACTGCAGTTCTAATTTTCATTTAGTTAGTTTTTTCATCTAACACTCTAATTTTATTTTATTTTCAACAAAATAGTTTGTCATTGTTTTAGTTAACCCTGTTTTAGAAAATATTAAAACATAATCTTAAAACCTCAGGGAGACTTCAAGAAAATATTTCATTTCAAAGTGATACGTCTAACAAAAAAAGTTTGGGAAAGAAAGATCTACCAAGAGATGACATTGGAAACATCACTATTGCAACTCTATAAGCAGGGCAGATGTAAACAGGAAGCAGAGCTGATGAAAATAGCGACACTTTAAGGAAGTCCACAAGGCCTGAGGAGACTCAACTCACTTCTGCTCTTTATAAGCAGACAGTGCTGACGTGATTCATCTGTCTCCTGCCCTCTGCGGTGAATAAAAGCAGACAAGGTGCACTTCGTTCGATTTACGAGAGATGCAAAAACCGACAGCGAAGGACGTCATTATCTAAAGTCGAATGCGATTTGAGATCTGATCTGATTTGAGAGGAATTCAGCAATTAAATGACTCAAAGTTATGCCAATTTGCATGTTTACATTTCAAAACATCCTTCAAAACGTCTCAGCTTGTCAACAGGGCTTCCTAAATTCATGCACCACCTATATCCGATCACATTTCACGAAATGAGTGTACACGAAGTCTAAAAGAGGAATATCAAAAGCCGCACTATAACCACAATTCTGCATGAGGTGAGCAGCAGCATCATGAGAAAAAGCACTCTGTAGGTGGCTGGCCTTCTCTCTCTGTAAGGTTTTGCCCGTGAAGCGCTCTTCTAAGGGAAGGTGGAGGGGTGAAGCCCAGCGGACGTGTGTAATCTCAAACTGAAGGCTGCAAAGAAAACATCTGACGCACAGTTCCTCTTCCTTCCTCTCTTTCACCATGGAAACCCAAAGAAATAGCACGCATTACAAATGACCATTCCTGAACAAGACTCAAGAGGAATCTGAAGACTCTGTGCCAGTTACATCTGATATGATTTAAAGGATTAGTTCACTTTCAGAACAAAATTTCAGGATTTCTCGTCATATAATGGATATGTATGGTGCCCCCAAGTTTAAACTCCCAAAATGCAGTTTCAATGCAGCTTCAAAGGGCTCTAAACGATCCCAGTCGAGGAAGAAGGGTCTTATCTAGTGAAACGATTGGTTATTTTTTAACAAATTGACCATTTTTATACTTTTTAACCTCAAATGCTCGTCTTGTCTCATCTCTGTGATGCGCATGCGTAGTCTGGGGGTATGTCCAAAAACTCCCATGTTAGCAATGCACTGGTTCCCCTCAACAAAAAAGGCAATAGGATTTTCCCATAGGCTTTTGTTTTTGTGTTCAACCATAGTTCATGAAATTTACACATTTTGTCCATCTAGATAATTTTCACTTGTACGAATTTTGGAGCCTAAATACAAACGGCAGAACTAAAAAGCTAAACTTAGGCTATAAACGAACTACACCACGGTCGCTCGCGTTAAACTTATTTTTAAAAACATGTTCAGTAAAAAGGATTTACTCTGTGGATGAATTTTATTCATGTTACATGAACCTTTTCATATAAAACTGGAATAAATACAAAACTAGAGCCAAACTAAAATTGAAATAAAACATTAATAATAAACCGTGAGGAGTGAATAAATAAACGATCATAACCAAAACACATTTGAAACCACGTATTTCTGTCAAAATGAGGTGCATCAAAAGTAAATAAATCCTTAATTGATATGAATATCTGAATGAAAAACGAGTCTCCATGTAGTATTTAATAATAATCTAGTGCATGAAATTATTAAATAACAGCAGAGTGAGCAAATTTTTGATTATTGTGAAATTAAATTTATTTTAGTGAATAATGTACCACATTTCAGCTATCATTTTGTTAGGGTGGTTACACAAAATGTTATTTTATCCTTGCTTCTAGAAAATCCTCAGTCTTTCTGTTTTCTGACAGCTTCATGCGGCCGTAAACATTTCATTTTAACGTGGCTTCAAGCACTATGCTTCATTAAAGTTTCACCGCGACCACGTAAAGCCGCTAAATGTGCCGTTTACACTGGAATAAACACAAAACTAGAGCCAAACTAAAACTGAAAATTTTAAAAATGAATGAAATTAATTAAATTAAACATTAATAATAAACAATAAGGAGTGAATAAATTAAATAATCATAACTAAAACACATACGAAACCAAGTATTTTGGTACATTTCGAAATGAGGTGCATTAAAAGTCAAAAACGAGTCTCCATGTAGTATTTAATAAAAATCTAGTGCATGAAATGATTAAATAACAGCAGAGTGAGCAAGTTTTTGATTATGGTAAAATGCTTTCTGCTTTCCAACAGCTTCATGCGGCCGTAAACATTTCATTTTAACCTGGCTTCAAGCACTATGCATCACTAAAGTTTCACCGCGACCACGTAAAGCCGGTAAATGCGGTGTTTATATGGAATAATCGTAATATGAGTTTACCTTCTGGTACAAACCCAGAGTGTCCACTGGTTCAGCAATAAAACGAGCATCTTCCATACGAAACTTGTGGTTGCGTTTCGGGCAAAGCACACAAAAAAAGCATTGTCAAACAACTATTTAAAATACGGGGATCTAGTAATTGGTTATTCTACAAGTATCCTATACTACAAATTATACAAAAATGATAAAATACTATAAATTGATCAACTGTTCGGCGTGATGGCGTATAATGTCTCCGACAGACAGCGCCTGTAGTCCCATTTAGCAACTTGTTAGCAACCGTCTTTTTAAAGGAACGTAACAGTTAAAAAAAAAATCAGGAGTGTGGTGCAACTGGTGTGTTTTATGTCGTAGAATGAAACGTGAAAGTATCTTGAGCTTGTGTTAACCACGGACCTTATTTAAGGGATTTAACCAAAATCCCATTCAAAAAACCCATTGACTTTGGGACGATGGAACCGAAAGTGCTAAAATGCTAACTCGCTTCCGGGTTCCACCACTCTATTATTGTTTTATGTAAAGGTGCATGCTAGGGTTGGCAGGTTGTCACAATAAAACCTGGCCAATTGCTACTCAAAACTAGCCCAATCACGTTTTGAGCGGGGTCCCCCGTTGAAAATCGCTTTCCGGGGTGTGAAATACAGACTTTTTCGCCAGGGTCTTCCTGGCAAATTCGGATACCAGGGGCTAAATATGACGTTATTGTGATCGCTTCAACCTGAAACATCAAAAACAACTGCAGACTTGGCAACACAGTGTTGGCTAACTTGCTATACTACTCCTCTCTGTGCCAATCACAACAGGTTTGGCCAGCTGACCAATCAGAGCAGAGTAGGCTAATGGAAGGGGAGGGGTTTATAGACGCTCAAAACAGATTCAAATGAACCGTTTCGAAATCATGGACAAATGACTATGTATAAATGTACAATTCTGGGAAAATTACAATGTTTTCTGATCTTAGATGCAATTAAACCTGTTTTAGGGGACTCCAATACAATAGCAGGACATTAAAAAAAAAAAAAAAAACATATGTCTTGCTAGAATATTTTAATCAATTATTTATTTAAAAATTAAATACTGTAAATATTGTGTATAATATATAATTTAAATTTTAAATGATGTTTACTATTACAAATTATCACAAACATTTTTAATTGCAACTTGAGAAAATACTGTATAAAATACAGTACACGTTAGACAGATTTTTTATTTATTTAAATATTAAATGTATTTATTTTAAAGTAAAATTATTTAAATGTTAATTATTTAGAAATATTAAATTATTTAAAAATGACATTTTATTTATTTAAATGTAATATTTTCAATTGCAATTTAAGTAAATATCATGTATATATTATTTTGCACAATATTAACTAATAATACAAATCTTTATTATCTTTATTATTTATTTAAATACCAAAATGCTTCAGTTTTTTTATTTGCAATTGAATTGAATTTGAATTGTAATTTGACTAAATATTACATATGATATATAATATAATATATATAATATTACATTATTTAATTATATATTAAATATTTACAATACATTTCTATCTACAATACATTTTCTTTATTCAACATTTACTAAAAGTATTATATTTCATTTTTATTAATTTATTTAAATATTAAATTGTATACTTCTCTTTAATTATGTATTTGTTTACTTATATATTACATATTTACAATGTTTAATTGCTAATACTGTCTACAAAAATTCTCTAACATTAACTAAAAGTATTATATATTTTTTTTTTATTTAAATATTAAATAATTAAATATTTAAAATTGCAATTTAAGTTGCAATTTAAGTTTAAGTTTATTACAGAAATATTTTACACAATATTTATTAACATTACAAAAATGCTGTCTTTAATATTTATTCAAATATTTTACTTTTTTATTCCAATTTGACTAAATATTATATACAATAATTTTTTACACAGTATTTACTAATATTACAATCAAATGCATTATCTTAACTTAACTATTAAATATTTACCATTTTTAATTGCAAATACTGTCTACAAAAATTCTCTTTACCTAACATTTACTAAAAGTATTATATATATATTTTTTTTATTTAAACATTAAAAAAATCAATTTTAAAATTGCAATTTAAGTTAATATTACAGAAATATTTTACACAATATTTACTAACATTACAAAAATGCTGTCTTTAATTGTTATTTAAATATTTCAACATTTGTATTCCAATTTGACTAAATATTACATACAATACTTTTTTACACAGTATTTACTAATATTACAATCAAAAGTATTATCTTTAATATTAATTATTTAATAATTTATTTACTTAACTATTAAATATGTACAATTTTTAATTGCAAATTCTGTCTAAAAAATTATCTTTATCTAACATTCACTAAAAGTATTATATTTATTTAAATATTAAATAATTACATTTTAAAATTTTAAATTGCAATTTAAGTTAATATTACAGAAATATTTCGCACAATATTTACTAACATTACAAAAATGCTGTCTTTAACCTTTATTTAAATATTTCAACATTTTTTTTATTCCGTTTTCACTAAATATTGTATACAATATTTTTTAACACAGTATTTACTAATATTACAATCAAAAGTTGGTGTTTTTTTTACTTTAATATTAAATATTTACCATTTTTAATTGCAAATACTGTCTACAATAAATTCTCCTTATCCAACATTTCCTAAAAGTATTTTTTATTTATTTAAATATTAAATAATTAAATATTTTTCATTGCAATTTGAGTAAATATTTCCTGCAATTAAATCAAAAAACAGAAAATGTGTCATATTCAACTTAATCATTACTTTGGCCTACAGACTTCATTTACAAAACACACAGAAAACAATTTTATAGACCCAAAATGATTTCTAGAAATCCCTTTTCGACCCGAACCCATCCAAAAATCTCCTACCTTCTCCCAGCACCATGTCCTTCAGCTTCTCCACAGCCTCTGCGAAGCGGGCGACATCTCTTAGAAGCGTGGGGATGTCCTCCACCTCGATGACTGACGTTTCCCCAGCCTCCGCCGCATGTCCGTAGGTGAGAGCGGTCCGTACGTAGCCCTTATGGTAGCCCCACGTCCCCGACGTCTGGAAGGCGAAGCCGGCGGCGCTGGCGTGGCGACTGAGACCCGCGGGCCGCTTGAGAGTCCCGACAGGTGAACTGCACCCCGCTAGCTTTGAGTGGGAGGACGGCGTTGCTGGACAGGATAAGGGGCTCGAATCCGGAGGGGCCAACATGCAGGGGCCATCGATAGTGTCATTGAGAGAGTGTTCCTGAAGGATGGACAACTGGGTTTAACATGGGATGGAAAGAGAGGGATGATGGGTGATTATGAAGATGAATAATATGAGCAGGGTTAATGATACAGGGGAAAATAAGTTTGTTATGAAAATGGAGGTCGCAGTGCTGAGGTGATTGAGTCAGAATCTGCTTTATTTGATAAATATTTAACACCATACCAGTAGCAAAGACTATTTTATGACAAACATATAATAAATCTAACAAAAAAATCCTAAATAAATAAATGTTATTTTAGAATAATCGAGACACTATTACAGTTTTTATGAATATTTTAGATAGGTTTTAAATGTAATTAATACTATATATTTATTTAGTAATATTTTAATATTTAATTTTAAAGTTTTTGTAATTTTGTTGTTTTAGCAATTTTTAATAGTTAGTCTATAGAGCTTTTATTAATTCTATTTCAAAATTAATTTGAGTTATTCAGTATATTGTTAATCTAAATGAAACCAAGGCTATTTTATGACAAACATATAGCATTTAGATGATAATAAACCTAACAAAAAAACATAAATAGTGTTATTTTAGAATCATTGAGATACTATTATAGTTTTTATTCATATTTTAATGTTTTTTTAATTTAATTAATACTATTTGTTTAATTAATAATATTTTAATATTTAATTTTAAAGTTTTTGTAAATTTGTTGTTTTAGTCATTTTTAATAGTCTATAGAGATTGTATTAATTCTATTTAAAAATTAATTTGAGTTATTCAGTATATTGTTAATCTAAATGAAACCAAGTCTATTTTATGACAAACATAGAGTATTTAGATGATAATAAACCTAACAAAAAAAAACAACTAAATGAACCAGTATTATTTTAGAATCATCAAGATACTATTATAGTTTTTATTAATATTTTTAATGTTTTTTTATTTAATTAATACTATATATTTAATTAAGAATATTTTAATATTTAATTTTAAAACTTTTGTAATTGTGTTGTTTTTGTCTTTTTTAGTAGTTTATGTCTATAGAGCTTTTATTAATTTTATTTAAAATGTAATTTTAGTTGTTTAGTAAATAGTTAATCTAAATGAAATCAGCAAATAGGCTTTTATATATTTTATATATTTTTTATAATATATACATATATATATATATATATATCAAATATATTTTATGTTATATGTTTTAGTTTTAATTAATTATACAAAACTGCAATAAATATATAAATTATACAAAATAATATTTTTATATTTTATTTAATTTTAATTTAATATTTAAGTTTCAGTAATTTTGTTGCTTTTGTCATTATTCAATAGTAAAATAATATGCCATTTTTAAAATATCCCAAGTTTTTTCAACTATATAATGTTTACTATTTCAAAATAATGACATTTAAATTTTATATAAATATAAAAAAAACTGAAAAGAATTGCAATTTGAAAATTTGGTATACAATAAATTCTTATACACAATATTCACTGACATTGCACTCAAAATAATTTGTATTTATTTAAATATTATATATTTTATTTAAATATTAAATTATTTAGATATTTTAAAAAGATATTTAAATATTACATTTTTATTTAACTATTAAATAATATTGTAATTGCAATTTGAGTAAATGTGTACAAATTAATTATTTGACACCATACATATACCAATATTACAGCCAATCATAATATATTATTTTTTATTTTTTAATTTAAATAATAAATATTTTAATCTTTTTAATCGCAATGTGAGTAAATATTGTGTATAAATAATTTTACATAATATTTATTAATATTATATATCTTTATTTAAATATCAAAATTGTATTTCTTATTTATTTAATATTTATTGTTTATTTAAATATGAAATATTAATTATTTAGATATTAAATAAAATATGAAAACATTTAAATATTAAATTTTAGTGTTTTTAAATATTAAATTATATTTCAATTGCAATTTGAATAAATATTGTGCGAAAATTAATTATTTGACACCATATATATCAACATTACAGCCAAATGTATTTTTTATTAGCATTTAAATAATACATATTTTAATAATTTTTATTTGCAATGTGAGTAAATATTGTGTACAAATAAATTATTTACATAATATTTATTAATATTACATATCTTTATTGTTTATTTAAATATCAAAATGTTCAATATTTTTATTCGCAATTTGGGTTAATATTACAGAAATATTTTAGACAGTGTTTACTATAACAAAATTTCTCGAGCTCAACCATATGGTTCAATTAGATTTAAGAAAGTAATAAAAGTTGTATTAAGAGCAACAGTGAAGCCCTTTTCTGTTCAATTCTTGTTTCCAACTGGAACTGTAGCGTTACAGCTAAACTGCTGCTTGTTCTGATATGACTCTTGCATGACTTCCTCTCAGTTTATTTCTGGTAACTGTTTGCGAAACAAAGAGCAAGACTTACGCCTTAAGTGTTCTTCACCAGGCATTGTTCAGCAGTGACAGTTTTACAGCAACGTTAATCAACAATACACAGCATTAAACAATGAATTACACTTCAATACTAATTCGCCGATTCTTTTAAATGATTCAATCGAAACGATTCGCGGTGTGTTCGCGGTGATCCAGTTCACTGAAATGAATCATCTGAACAAACCAACTCGTTAAAATGAATCGTACTTCCCACACATGTCCAATATCGATAAAGAATAAAGTACTTCACCCTTCTAAACATAATTCTGTTTTGAACTAACGTTACATGAGGAAAGCAATTGGATGAATGCTAATCAATTTGCTAACCGTTTAAAATAAAGCAACTGCTGTAACTTTAACGTTAAACGCGTAAGATTAACTGTGTTTTCTCGTTTAAACACGTTTACAGTAGTAGAATCTACCTATCGCTAAACCAAACTCGGTGTTTAATTTTCCTCAGAGAAGGGCTGTTGGTCTTACCGCAGGGTTTTGCGCTGAGTTGCTCTTTTTGGCGGATGAAGGCGTTTTATTCGTCGGCTCCTTCTTCTTTCGAGAGAACATGTTCACGCCGTTTGCTCCAGTTGCCTGAAATCGCACCGCAAAGTTTGAGGAATGAGCCAAATAGTTGTGAAAATGTCTCCACAGGCTTTTCTGCGACTGACAGTTACTTCCCCATCATGATAGTTCAGTTACTCGTGCCCGCGATGCGCGCACTCTCTTCCTGCTGCGGCAGCGTACGCAACGCAAAAACGCGCGACTGTCTCAAAGACGCTGCTGGCACCTGCCGGAGAGCCACTAAACAAACATCACCTGACAGCAGCATGACAGTTACAGAAATTCAGATATGACTCACGGACAGGTTTATTTAGTCCTCTGCGTCAATGTCAATGACTTTAAGGGGAAAAAAAAAGCCATTTCTGAGTGTTATTTTTGGGACAAATTGGAAACTCAAATTGTCATGTGACGACTCTTAACACGTTTAGACAGTCTAAGACTTTTTATTTTAAATAAAATGTTATTTTTTCACATTATTTTTCAAAATGTGTACAAAAAAAAACTAATTTAAACAGTTTACAGTGATGGTATGAGATGGTAATACCATAATAGATAAGGTGAATTATTACCATTTTAATATTCTATGGTTTTGGTACTCCAATTTGTTTATTTGTTTGTTTACAGGGGCAATGCACATTAATAAACGTAACTGCAAATGAGCCAGAATTAGCCAAAAAGGTTATTTTTCATCTGTAGAGCCTTGACAGAATGTTAAAGTCACCCTAAAAACAAATACATAATATCATTACATACAAATACACATCTAAGAAAAGAGAAAATAAAAAAAAATACATAGAGAAAAAAAAATTAGCTGCAAAGGTGGCACAAAAGTGCTTCTGAAGTGGCATTTATGTGTCTTTTACCGTTTAACGCTGCTCAGAAGTGTCATAAATGCTTTTATACAGCAATTACAACTGTATGCTTGAATAATAGGGGCTGAACAGGAATACTTTAGTCTGACTTTTAAGCAGCATTGCATCTTTACATTTTATTTTAAGCAGGCATAGAGCAGCCTTAACTCAACATCTTTATATTCTAAAGTATTAACATGGTATTTCTTGGTTAGCCCTTTACCTATTCCCCTGAAAAAACATCCATGCCAAATTTACACCACAAAGGTGGCACAGAAGTGCTTTTGAAGTGGCATAAAGGTGTCTTTACATTGTTATTGCTGCTCAGATGTGGCATAAATGCTTTTATACAGCAAATACAACAGTGTATTTGCATAATGGGGCTGGGCAGGAATACTTTATTCTGGGTTTATGCAGTATTGCAATCTTTACACTTTTTGAGCAAGCTTAGAGCAGCTTTAACTCAGCATGTTCATATTCTAAGGTATTAACATGGTATCTCTTGGTTAGCGCTTTACCTATTCCCCTGAAAAAGCACCCATGCCAAATTTACACCACAAAGGTGGCACATAAGCACTTCTGAAGTGGCATAAAGGTGTCTTTACACAGTTTAATGCTGCTTAGAGGTGGCATAAATGCATTTACACAGCAATTAGAATAGTATATTTTGATGTTAGGGTCTAAGCAGGAAAACGTTAGTCTGGCTTTTATGCAGCATTGTGTTTTTACATTTTAAGCAGGCACAGAGCAGCCTTAACTCAGCATATTCATATTCTAAGGTATTAACATGGTATGTCTTGATTAATGTTTCACCTATTCCCCTAAAAAAACACATATGCCAAATTTACACCACAAAGGTGGCACAGAAGCGCTTCTGAAGTGGCATTTAGGTGTCTTTACACAGTTTGATGCTGCTCAGAGGTGGCATAAATGCATTTACACAGCAAATACAACAGTATACTTGAATAATAGGGGCTGAGCAAGAATACTTTACTCTGGCTTTGTGCAGCATTGCATCTTGACACTTTATTTTGAGCAGGCACAGAGCAGCATCAACTCAGCATGTTCATATTCTAAGGTAATAACGTGGTATTTCTTGGTTAGAGCCTCACCTATTCCCTTAAAAAACATCTATGCCAAATTTACACCACAAAGGTGGCACAGAAACAGTGTCTTTTTATACAGATTGTTTAATGCTGCTCAGAGGTGGTATAAATGCATTTACACAGGAATTGTAATATACTGTTGTACTAAGGGCTAGTAATCTGGCTTTTATGTGGCATTACGCTTTACTGAGAGTTTTAAGCAGGTACAGAGAGCTGTGTAAAATGCTTCTTGAATTAAAACTGACACAAGAATTTGAACAAACTCTTAAAATTTTATTGTTTGTTAAAAATTATATTGCAGTACAATATATTCCTTCTGTTAAATGTAGAAAACGTTCAGAATGAGTCAAAAGGCACATTTGTTTACACTATTTACAGTTTTGTCTAAACTCATAAATATTGGGATAAAACAAAGAAGCCCAAAGTAAAAGTGCTGAACAGAATTCTAACTGGAAACATTAATAATATAACAATAATAATAACAACAACAGCAACAACAACAATACATACAATCAGTAGCAGTTTTAATCAATGTTTTGTTTTTATTATTAAAGTGTTCACTTGTGATTTCTTTGTACTGGGTTTTTACACACAAAAAATGCTTAAACTGAGTAACTGGAGCCAATCACAGCCTCCTGTGAACCGGATTGCTTTTGTTCATATTACCAATCCAGTTTTGAAACTGCTTGCATACAAAAAAATCATATCAAAAGGAGAGAACTTGTAGTAATACTCGAGCAAGATTCCTAAATTCGCATTTTCTCTCATATACTTCAAGTCTAGAATACGGTAACCAGGCCTGTAGAATACAGTAGTCAGTATCACGCGTCTCTATCCGCGACGGCGCTTTCTTTCCCTCGACTTTTCCTGAGATTAAGCACGACCGAACGGAGCCTGCAAAAACTGCACAGAAAACTTTGGTGCGAAGGGAATCTAGACGCCCGACCCAAAAGAGAAAAAAAGCTGAATTTCGAGTGAAGGAATAAAAAGTAACACGCAGATGCCGGACAGCAGCGCAGCGCAGGGCAGGGCAGGGCAGTGCAGCTCGATTTGGTGGCAGGAACGCAGGCTTGGATTCTGTGTTTTGGGAGCGGGAGAAATCAAATAAAACCCTGACAAGGCATTGGAAAAGTGTTTCAACTTCTACACATGATTATAACAAAGTCTACCTCTACTAATAATGTCCCTTGGATATAAATAGCAACAATAATAACAGTATTAATAACAATAATAATAATAATACGAACAGCAATAGCAAAGACGCCAATACATTTGCTTCCATTCCAACTACACGAGAATACAAGACCAAAGGAAAAAACATTGACCTCATACAAACAAACAAATCTGTTTATTCCGCATAACAAATATAATATTCTTCCAACACAATTCAAAAATATCACTTCTGAACAGATAGATATAAAGAGAATCGCGAGTTGTTCGTGGGGCAGTATTCGATTTTTTTTTTTTGTTAATAATATGCGTTTGGTTTTTATTGCTAAGTCTCGTTCTCGCTCCACAGAGGTCCAGTGGTTTCAGCGCTCGTTCACAACTAAGTCTGCTAATAAATAATTTGGTTATGGATTCCCAAAGCTCCGTTTTATACGTTTTATAAAATAATCTTTTGTTTGGACAGTGACGAGTCTATACGATACCTGAGAAAGTATGCCGGCGAGCGCCACCATCACTAGATCGTGAACGAATCTGTCCCTGTGTTCGGATATATTACTGAAACGTAGAAAGAAATGAGAAATTCACAGGGTTAAGGGGTCAAACAGCAGTTTCAGAATCATGCGATCGGGTCCGTACGCCCCCCAAGCACAGAACTCTGGGTAGAAGAGACCGACGCCGGAGGAAATAAATAATATAGCACTACTCTGTCTAGAAATATATATATATATATATGATATACGTACACAAGACTGCATCTGAAGGAGATAAAGGCACTGCTTTAACAGAAGGCTTTTATTTTCGAAAAAGATAAACTCCCTAGAACAGGAAACAGTATACACCAATATCTTAATAAATAAACATCTCTTTTACCTCGATGACTGATCTGATGCGATGAAATGGCAGGTGGAAAAGCCCTATTGCTTTAAATAAGGCAAACAAAAACCAAACGATTTCAAGTGCCCGTGTATTTTTAAAAGGAGTTCACTTACGAAACATAAATGTACAGATGACGCACCCCGTTGTCACCCAAGATGTTCATGTCTGTCTTGTTTTTTGAGGAAAACATTTCAGGATTTCTCTCCATATAGTGGACTTCTATGGGGCCCCCGAGTTTCCAAAACACAGCTTTGCGGCTCTGAATGATCCCAGCAGAGGAAGAAGGGTCTTATCTAGTGAAGCTATCTGTCATTTTCAAAAAAAATGTACAATTTATATACTTTTTAACCTCAAATGCTCACTCTGAGTTAGGGGTCGACCAATGCGTTTTTCAGGACCGATGCCGATTATTACAGATCAAGTAAACCGATAACCGATATTTTGAACCGATATATATGTCTGGTATAAAGATGAAAATGAATGTCAAAAATAACAGGGGCTCTGACAAAACCTGCCTTCCCTGGTGTTGGTTAAGTGTAGTACTCCCAGTATCTCTGCATCCATATACAATAAGGGTAATATAAAGAGAGAATTAAAATTAAGGGCCACTGTATGCTTACAGCTAAACAGCTTGAGGAAATGCAAGTATTTTGCTTCAATAATTTACATGTTAGAAATGTATGTGTAAAACCATAACCTCTTATAATTCCTCAATTATTTTTAAGGTTTGTAAATATTCTCATGGACCAGGTGGTCTTTAAAACAGGTCTGTTCATTTATACAATGAATTAGTCCTGCAACTAAAATTATTAAGACTACAGTCATTAATGAAAACTGAGCATGTTTTCAAAAACAACCTGTTTAACGCGAAATACGTTTCTTCTCATGTTTTTCACTACGGGCCACAATAGAAATACTAAGGGAATCATTTTAGACAGTTATATACCATTATCAGCACGCTGGAGTACATTTGTCTCGTCGTCTCTTTGCAAATATGCGCCGTAAATGCATCATTAGAAAGCTCCAGTTAGTATTTTTATTTTCACTTTATATAGTGGATTGACTGAAGTTAAGACGTTCACCGGCATAACTATTACACAATGTTTACACGTTGCTTGTGTGATAAACACTGGCTTGCCTTCATGGTTTCAAACTGAAATATTTCCAATATTGTGACGCAACTGCAAAGCCTTATGCGCATGTATCTTAAATGCCGGGAGATGTGAAAGATGAAAGTGAAACGTCTCTATGCTTCTGCGCGCTTTGGAAACAGTGCGCATGTAACAAATTGAGTTGTTTTGTTTCTTCTTCTTGTGGTTTTAAACAGCTTGAATATGTAAACTGGAAAATTAATCTGCGAATCACATGATGAACGGTGGGGTCTGGACCTGGGCTGCGTTTCAAAAAAGCATCCTAAGCCTAAGTTGTACGCAAAACCACTGTCAACAGGAGACAAATCAGATCAGGGACCTCTCTAGGCCACAGAGTGGTGACTTCCGACAGGCTGCATCAGAGCCAAATAGAGCGTTTGAAAATTAAATCATTTTATTGGCGAATCAGTTTTGAAAATGACCAATACCGATTATCATAAAAATGCTTAATATCGGCGCCGATAATTGGCCAAAACAGTCGACCCCTACTCTGTGTGTTCCAGTTTCCCATCTCGTTTTCATCTTCAATTTCAAAATTGCCCTACAACGCTGTTTTACCTTTTTTTTGTACGGTCTTCTTTGATATGTTCACTTTCTAAACACCGGGTGAGTACTTCTGGCAATCTTGAAGTTGGGGAAGAAAGCGAGATGATTTTTTTTTCAACATACCCTAACTGTAGTGATCACACAGACTACGCATGCGCATCACAGAGACGACACAAGATTAAAAGTATATAAATTGTCAATTTGTTTAGAAATTTTGCTAGATAAGACCTTTCTTCATCGGCTGGGATCGTTTAGAGCCCTTTGAATCTCAATTTCTCCTCTAACTGTAAAATCATCCTACATCGCTGCAGAAGTACCAACTAAGTGTTTACAAAGTGATTGCGCAAAAATGCGCAAATGCCCTTTACAAAAAAAAAAAAGGTAAAACATCACATTTTTCATCACATCGAGTGCGAAATTTTTGAGTTGGGTCAATCACGTTTACACACTGCCTCCGAAACGTTCATCCATCATAAAAAAGTTCAGTTCAGGTTCAATTTTCTGCTTTTTCGTAATTGTAGCAAGCATTCTGATGCAAAAGGATGACACAGACGAACACATTTTTTTTCTTTTTTTTTTAGAAAATGGCCGATCGTTTTGCTAGATAAGACCTTTCTTCATCAGCTGGGACTGTTTAGAGCCCTTTGAAGCATCTCAATTTCTCCTCCAACTTTAAAATCTCCCTACATCGCTGCATAAGGACCAACCAAGTGTTTACAAAATGATCAAAGTGGTCAAACGCCCTTTACAAAAAAAAAGGATAAAACAGTGATTTAGGGTGATTTTAAAGTTGGAGAGGAGTTTTTCAATATGCCTTAACGTTTTTCGTCATTGCATATTAAGTGTAAAATTTTTGATTTGTGTCAATCACGTTTACACACTGCCTCCGAAATGTTCACCCATCATAAAGAAGTTTAGTTCAGGTTAGATTTTCTGCTTTTTTTCGTAATTGTAGCAAGCATTCTGATGCGAAATGATGACAAAGACGATTTTTTTTCTTTTTAGAAAATGGCCGATCGTTTTGCTAGATAAGACCTTTCTTCATTGTCTGGGATCGTTTAGAGACCTTTGAAGCATCTCAATTTCTCCTCCAACTTTAAAATCTTCCTACATCACTGCGTAAGGACCAACCGAGTACAAAGTGATCAAAGTGGTCAAAAAAAAAAAAGGATAAAACAGTGATTTAGGGTGATTTTAAAGTTGGAGAAGAGTTTTTCAATATGCTTTAACGTTTTTTGTCATTGCATATTGAGTGTAAAATTTTTGAGTTGTGTCAATCACGTTTACACACTGCCTCTGAAACTTTTTTTTTTTTTTAGAAAATGGCTGATCGTTTTGTTAGATAAGAGCCTTCTTTCATCGGCTGAAGCATCTCAATTTCTCCTCCAACTTTAAAAATGTCCTACATCGCTGCAGAAGTACCGACTAAGTGTTTACAAAGTGATCGTGCAAAAATGATCAAACGGCCTTTGCAAAAAAACAGCAATATAGGGTGATTTTAAAGTTGGAGAAGAGTTTTTCGACATACCTTAAAGTTTTTAGTCATTGCACACTTAGTGTGAAATTTTTGCACGTAAAAAAATTAATACAACCTCACGTTGTGTCAATCACGTTTACACACGGCCTCCGAAACTTTCATCCATCATAAAAAAGTTCAGATCAGGTTCGATTTTCTGCGTTTTTGCATCCGTAGCAAGCATTTTGATGCGAAAGGATGACACTGCAGAATTTTTTTTTTCCTTTTTTAGAAAATGGCCAGTTGTTCTGCTAGATAAGAACCTTCTTCGTCGGCTGGGATCATTTAGAGCCCTTTGAAGCTGTATTGAAACTGCATTTTGGAAACCCCATAGAAGTCTACTATAAAGAGATAATTCCTGAAATGTTGTCCTCAAAAAAACTATTTCTTTATGACTGAAGAAAGAAAGACATCATCTGTAAGTGTTTTGCTTTGAAAGTGAACTACTCCTTTAAAGTCGTCTTCGTCAACGAACCGAACGCAACTCTTAGCTTATGGACTGAGAATGACTTGGGAAAGAACTCTCCTGTCTGTGCGTGTTTGAGCCTCTAGGTGGCGTCCCAGTCCACGGATTTGAACTGGATGACGGACTGCCGGTGATCCGAGGGCATCCCGTGGATCATGTGATCGAGCGTCTCCAGGGCGTCCATGCCGCCGTGGCCGTTTGGTAACAGATGCGTCTGTTCGGAGGAAGAGGATGAAGGTGTGAAGTGGGAGGAGGAGGAGCTAGAGTCTGAGAGGGAGGAGCTTGTAGGCGCTGATGCGAAGAGGGAGGAGGCGTAAGGAGGAGGGGGCGGAGTCGAGGATGGCAAGGCTTGTGAGGAGAACGGGTACTGAAGCGAATCGGGCGACGGGTAACCAAAGTCCAAGTCTTCGAAATCGAACTCATCGTTTGTTCTTTCTGTAACGGGCTGAGCGGCATGCGATTGCATGGCTTGGGTTTGCAACGGCTGCGCATTTGGCTTCGACAGCTGCGTGTGTGCGCCAAACAAATGTGCGTTGGAAGTGTGCGCGAGGCGCGGGGATTGCGCCGACGCGCCGGTTTGCTGTCGCATCTGCGTGAGAAGCCGCAGCATGAGCGACGTGTCTTGCCCTCGGTTTAGCTGCGACAGAAGTGCGCTGTACTGCGCAGGCGGCTGCGCATGCGAGGCACTCTGCTGCTGTTGCTGCGTCAGCACCCCGAACGCCGAATGATTTTGCTTTAGTGTGTGAACGTGCTGCTGCGGGACGTGCGTCGGCGGCACACGTGTGTTCGGGGTCAAAGCCACCTGCCTGTGTCTCTGCTGCTCTTGGGAGATCAAATTTTCCAGGTTGAATGTCTCGGGAACGGTCGCGCCTGGCCGTCCTCTCACGCCGTTTAGGTCTGGCACTGGCGTTTTGATATCTGGCGACGGACAGGGGCTGATGGTCAGATCCAAGACCTCGCTGATGGCTTCGCTCTTCGGCTTCGCCGCAGGGGGGAGAATGGATCGTTGGTAGTGAAGGTGGTTCTGAAGGGAGTGGGAAGGGTTTGCGATGAGCTTGCGGGCGTTGATCATCTTGGCCAGCATCTCTTGACGTAGACGCTGGTCGTTTGCAAACTGTTCTCTCTCCCGGCGAGCCTTCTTCACCTCCTCGTCCATCCGAGAGAGTTCGGCGCGCACGCGGGATACGCAGTTCTCTGGGATTTTTATACCTGAGACACACACAAGATTGTTAATTTACCTCTTGAAGAGACACACTATATTGTCAAAAGTATTGCACAGGTTTGACTACTTTAGTAATTTCCATGAGTACTAATCTTAATGTTTAAACATATAATGATATTCTAGCGAATTGTGTCCTAATTTCATAGCAAGTTTGAACAGGTCCCTTTTTTTCTCTAACATGACAATGCCTCTGTGTATAAGGCAAGGTTCATAGAGAAATGTTTGATTGGTCTGCATAAAGCCAAGTCCTAATCCCAGCTGACTTTAAATGCAGACCTTGAGGCAAAACCTCTTCACCAAACATCAATGACTTGTGCATACACTATATGGACAAAAGTATTGGGACATCCCCTTCTTTAGAACAGAAAAAGGCACTGATGGAAGCATAATTCATGTGTTTAAAAATTGTATTTCCATCTCTGTTGCTTCAGTTTTGGAAGTGTCTAAAATGATTGTACTCATATGCAAAAGTCATTGGTGTTTGGTGATGAGCTTTTGGCTCAAGGTCTGCATTTAAAGTCAGCTGGGATTAGGACTTGACTTTATGAAGACCAGTCAAGTTCTTCCACACTGACTGAATTAAACATTTCTCTATGAACCTTGTCTTATACACAGAGACATTGTCATGTTAGAATAAAAAGGGTCCTGTCTAACTTTTTCTTTTGCAATTCCCTAGAATATCATTATATGCTTAAACATTAAGATTAGTACTCATGGAAATTACTAAAGGAGTCAAATCTGTTCATTAGAAGGGGATGTCCCAATACTTTTGGCAAAATAGTGTAAAAAGACACATAAGACCCGTTCACACCAACAACGACAACAACTATATTAGCGTCCTCACTAAAGTTGTTTATTAAAAGTGTGTTTCTGATTGCCTGTCAATGTTTTTATTGCTAATCAGTTGAAAAATTTTTCTGAAAGTGATTTCAACAATATGTTTCCTTCGTGCCGTTATTGTTACAGCAGTTTTGATGTGAACAGGTCTTAAATCTCAATTGTGCTAATCAATACTCAGGGACAAGTTTTAAGATAAATCTGTGATATTCAGTTTTAAAGCTGCACAATAATAGTTAAACATCTCTGAACTGTAAGATTTTTTATGTTTTGTAAATAAGTCTCTTCTGCTCCCTAAGACTGCATTTATTTGATCAGAAATACAGCAAAAACAGTCAAATTTTAAAATATTTTTATTATGAAAAATACCTGTTTCTATATGAATATCTGTTAAAATGTAATTTTTTCCTGTGATCAAAGCTGAATTTTCAGCATCATTACTCCAGACTTCAGTGTCACATGATCCTTCAGAAATCATTCTAATATGCTGATTTGCTGCTCAAGAAACATTTATTATTATTATTATTATTATATTAAAATTATTAAATATTTTAAATATTATTATAATATTTAAAACAGTTGAGTAATTTTTCTGATTTGATTAACAGAAAGATCCAAAGATCCACATTTATCTGAAATAAAAAGCTTTTATAACATTATACACTAAATCATTAAAAAGCTTGGCGTCAGTATAAATTTTTTGTTAGCAAGGATGCCTTAAATTGACCAAAAGAGATGATAAAGTAGTTAATAATGTTACAAAAGATTTCCATTTCAAATAAATGCTGTTCTTCTGAACTTTCTGTTCATCAAAAAACTGAAAAAAATTATACTCAGCTGTTTTAAAAATAAAATAAATGTTTTTTTGAGCAGCAAATCAGAATATTAGAATGATTAGACTCGATGTGATTGGAGCAATGACGCTAAAAATTGAGCTTTGAAATCACAGGAATAAATTACATTTTATAATATATTCAAATAGAAAACAGTTATTTTGAATAGTAAAAAAAATTTACATTTAACTGCTTTTCCTGTACTTCAGATCAAATGAATGTACGCTTGGTGAGCAGAAGAAAAAAAAAAAAAAAAAAAAATGTTTGACCGGTAGTGTATATATATTTATTTTTGCATGGTTGCCAGGTTGGGATTTAAAATCCTGACATTGGCATAAATATCCAGGTGATTTAAAGCTGATAAGGGGATTTAATATCTTGAGATCTGGCAACCACAACTATGAACGCTTGTTGAAGTTTGTTACCAATGTAAGATAATACAAACGGCAAATTAAAATAAAAAGTGTTCAGGATAAATAACCAGTGAGCAAATATTGCAGATGATTATGCTTAAATCAAGAGAAGCAGAAATTGTGATGTGCCCTGTTCATTGCAATAATTAGTTTGTTTGAGGAGTAACAGACAACAAAACATCAACTCACCAACTTGCTTGCTGTTCTGTTTGGTTTTGAGCCGGACGATCTGCAGGATGCTGGAGTTGGTGATGTCCGAGACGATGTCAGACACTCGTTTCCAAACCCTCAGCAGCGCTCCGCACAGCATGTGATACTGCCTGAGACGCATCCCCAGAAAACACTCCTGGCCCTGCTCAATCAGCTTACACTTACCCTTCCTATGAGAAACACACAAACACACAACGCTATTAAAGTACTTAATGTTACTGTGTGACATTTTGTGAGTGAAATCCAATTATTCAAAAGATTTTTGTTTGACTTCAACTAGCGAAGAAATGTCCTTATGCAATAGCTAAAAGCTAAAGATCTACAATGAACAGGTCATGCAATTTGGCGGTTTTAAATTTAATTTAAATTTAAACTGTTAATTACTAACTAAAATAAAGCTTAAATGCAACAAAATATGCAATCTAAAAATACTACATTGAAATATAGGAAAAAATAAACCTAAAAAAAAAAAAAAACAAGTTATTGGTTATTTATTAAATTATTAATTAAAATAAAATACTTAAATCTAAACATAACTATAAAAAAATAAAAAGGACAAAAGCACATAACAAAATGACTTAAACTCACTCGTTAAAAAAAATGCTTAAATAATGCCACAGTATAAAATAATATGAAACAAAAATATTGTATTAAAATAATATGACAAACAAATAAACCTAAAAACTACTATATTTACTGCAATTACTGAAACTTAGATATAAATTAAAGCTAAATATTAATATTTAAAAAAAACACACATAAAATGTCTCAAATTAAAACTGAAAATTTGCTAATAAAATTTCATTCAAAACATTAATATTTTAATAGTTTATCTTAAAATACTACATTGAAATATATGAAAAAATAAACCTAAAAAAATAATTACCAAGTAGTATGTTTCAGTTATTTATTAAATTAATAATTAAAATAAAATACTCAAATCTAAACATAACTATAAAAAAAAATAATAAAAAGGACAAAAGCACATAAAATGACTTGTCAAAAACTCACTTGTTAAAAAACTGCTTAAAAATTGCTTAAATAATGCCACAGTATACTATTATATGAAATAAAAATATTGTATAAAAATATGAAAACAAATAAACCTAAAAACTGCTATATTTACCGCAATTACTGAAACTCAGAAACTCAACTCTAAAGCTAAATTTAAACCAAAAAAAAATGTCTCAAATTAAAACTGAAAATTTGCTAATAAAATCTCATTCAAAACATTAATATATTAATAGTTTATAAACAATACTAAAACACACTGATTTGTAGCACACTAAACATCCACATGTGAACATGGGCCACAAAACCAGTCGTAAGGGTCATTTTGTTTTGAATTTGAGATTTATACATCATCTGAAAGCTGAATAAATAGGACAATATTTGGCCGAGATACAACAATTTGAAAATCTGGAATCTCTGCAAAAAAATAACACAAATAAAAAATTAAGAAAATGGCCTTTAAAGTTGTCCAAATGAAGTTGCTAGCAATGCATATTATTAATCATAAATTAAGTTTTGATATATTTATGGTAGGAAATTTACAAAATACCTTTATGGAACATGGCATAAAAGAAAAATCAATCCTTTTGACCCATACAATGTATTTTTGGCTATTGCAATGAATATACCTGCGCTACTTAAGACTGGTTTTATAAAATAATCCATAAAGAAGAAGTCGGGTGGAACACAAACAGGGTTTGTTCATTTGCTATCTGTTCTGACATATAGCAAATGAACAAACCCTGTTTGCTTTCAGCTTTGGATGTTTATTTCATCTCTGTTAAGTCTTGCAGAGCAACAGTAAATGTGACCACACCTTTAAACACACACGTAACCAGTTTACAGATAGTTGTAAACAACAACAACAAAAAACTTAGCTAAGAATTTGTATAAATAGTATCACTCACCAGTTGGCATGCGTGCAGTTGGTGAAAGAAAAGTCAAACTGACTTTTCCAGAAATCCTTTGCTTCATCAGGTATCACCTTCAGAACGAGAAGAAACAGACTTGTAGAACACGCTATCAGAGCACTGAGGGTGGATTTTTGTCACTTGATGCAAAAATGCCATCAAAAGTGACAAAAACGCTCCTAAATTCATCAAAATGTGACAAGTTTACAATATTGTATTTTGGGGTTAGTTACATCGCCGCTCAAAAGTTTGGCATCAGTAAGATTTTTTTATGTTTTTCTTTAAAAAGTCTCCTGTGTTCATCAAAGTTCTATTTATTTTATCAAAAATACAGAAAAAGTAACATCATTGCAATTGAAAATAAAAGTTTTTAATTTTAATATACTTTAAAATATCATTTATTTCTGTGGCACAAAGCTGAATTTTCATCAGCCATTACTCCAGTCTTCAGTGTCACATGATCCTTCAGAAATCATTCTAATATGCTGATTTATTACTTTTATTATCAATGTTGGAAGCACTTTTTTTGGAACCTGTGATACATTTTTTCAGGATTCTTTGATGAATAAAAATGAAAAAAGAACAGCATTTAGTCAAAATAGAAATCTTTACTATCAGTTTTTTATCAATTTAACACATCCTTGCTGAATAAAAGTATTTTTTTTAAATAAAAATATTACTGATCCCAAACTTTCAATAAGGTGTTTATTGTTAGAAATGTTTTCTATTTTAAATAAATGATGTTCTTTTTAACGTTTTATTTATCAAAGAATCCTGAAAAAAGCATAACAGGTTGCAAAAAAATTTCCAACACTGATAAATCAGCACATTAGAATTTTGATTTCTGAAGGATCATGTGACACTGAATACTGGAGTAATGATGCTGAAAATTCAGCTTTGCATCACAGGAAAAAATTATATTTTAAAGTATATTAAAATAGAAAACCACTATTTCAGAATAGAATTTTTTTTTCTGTATTTTTAACATCAAATGAATGCAGCCTTGATGACCAGAAAAGTACAGCAACGCATTGCTGCCACATACATATTTTTTCCATTCAATTATGTTTTCCACTAAATTATTTATCTTTTCTTATAAAAACTACATAATTATCTCGTTAAAACAACATCTTTTCTCGTTATAACAAGATGTTTTTTCATTTAAACATCTTTTCTTACAAAAACGACATAATTATAACATCTTGTTATTACGAGAAAAGTTGTTTTAACAAGATAATTGTTTTTACGAGAAAATGTTGTTTTAACGAGAAAACATCTCGTTATAATGAAAAAGATGTCATTTTAACGAGATAATCATGTTGTTTTTACGAGAAAACATCTTGCTTTTGTAAGAAAAGATGTTGTTCTAACGAAAAACATCTCATTATAACGAGAAAAGATGTCGTTTTAGCGAGATAATTGTCGTTTTTATGAGAAAACATCTTGCTTTTACTAGAGAAACGATGTTGTTTTAACAAGAAAACATCTTGTTATAACGAGAAAAGATCCCGTTAGTACGACATAATTGTGAGGAAAAATCATATGTATGTGGCAGCAATGAGTCAACGTAGAAAAGTTCTTTTAAAAAGCATTTAAAACCTTACTGATCCCAAACTTTTGAGCAGCAGTGTATGTGTTTTATGTTTAATGTATTCACCATCTGAAAGGAGATTGAATTGAAGTGGTTTAATAGAAACATAAAACAATCAGTAATCTCTGAAAACACTCCTAGTAACTCTAAACTTGAATTGCATTAAACTACAATCTTGACTGAACTCAAGTTTGGACCAAACAATCAATCAAACTCAAACATCCATGTGTGTTCATGACCAGTGTTGGGGGTAACTTGATTTACATAACTCATTACGTAATAATATTACTTTTTTTCAAGTAACTAGTAATGTAACGCATTACTTTTTCATGTGCAAGAAAATATCTGAGTTACTTTTTCAAAAAAGTAATGCCAGTTACTTTTTGTTTTCTTTATGCATTTAATCCCATTTTATTAACCAATGTCTTTGCTGCTGATCTTTGTTGATCTAATACATCAGTACACTGCAAAAATACTTTTCTTACTTAGATTTTTTGTCTTGTTTACAGCCTATATATATATATATATATATAAAATCTTAAATGAAGTAGATTATTTTTTTGCTGTCAGAAAAAACCAAGTCAACATAAGTGACTTTTTGCTTAGAAGAAGCAAAATAATCTGCCAATGGGGTAAGCAAAAAAATCTTATTTCAAACAGAAAACAAGAAAATTTGGCTTACCCCATTTGGGAGATTATTTTGCTTGTTTCAAGCACAAACACTTCAATTTTGACAAGAATTTTTACTTCTCTAGAAAAACCTTTTTGATTGAAGAAATATATATTATAAATATATTATTAAAAGATATTTTGGCCAGAAACAAGACAAAAAAAAATCTAAAAAAATAAAAGCATTTTTTGAAGTGTACCAATAAGCAAAACTTACTTAGATGAACTAACATTTGTGTTTTTTTTTCTCATTGCTGAAGAGTGTTGAACTTTTCCTACAGTTCCACTGTAAAGACGGGAATCTATTTTTCCTTTAGCCTTATTCACTTCATTTCATTTTGGTGTGAAAGGACTTTTACATTAGCTAATTAAATCTTTTAATATTAAAAACAAACAAGCTCTGCCCAGATTTAAAAAGTAACGCAAAAGTAACACATTACTTTCCAAAAAAAGTAACTAAGTAACATAATTAGTTACTTTTTTAGGGAGTAAAGCAATATTGTAATGCATTACTTTTAAAAGTAACTTTCCCCAACACTGTTCATGACAGACCCGCTCTCTACCATTGGATGTCACTGTGCAACAACAGCTCTGCAGAAGACTTAACATTATATCCAGGATTCTGCTTGTGTCTGATGGATTTTGCACGTTGTACCTTGTAGTATCTCAGCAGCAGGTTGTCCAGGTTCTCAGGATGAGCCTGTTTGCCAATGTTGGGCTTATACAGGATGAGATTGCGACCCCGACCCTGCTCAGCAAGCAGGACGCAAGGCTGACTCCCGCGCAGCTAAACACACAAATATGGTATTAAATCACTCAAAGACGGTTGGTAATTTGACCTTTAAATGATTCCGACTACATAAACCTAGCAAACATGAGTTCTAGTCAGACATGAGTGTGTGATGATGTGTCGTGTACCTTGTTTGAGAGGTAAAAGCCTTCGTAGTCCCCAGTGAGTTTCTCTGCTTTACTGCAGGCCTCTTCCCAGGGCATCCCACGATCCACACTGATCTGAAAACAGCCACAACACAACGTCAGGACATTTCTAATACTAATAAAAAAATGAAGAATATTATACAAATATATAAGTGACCGTGTATCACAAAAACAGTCTTAAGTAGCACAAGCAATAGCCAAAAATACACTGTATGGGTCAAAGTCAAGTGCCAAAATCATTAGGATATTAAGTAAAGATTGTGTTCCAAGAAGATACTTTGTAAGTTTCCTACTATAAATAAATAAAAACTTCATTTTTGATTAGTAATATGCATTGCTAAGGATTTTATTTGGACATCCTTAAAAGGCATTTTTCTCAATATTTAGATGTTTTTGCACCCTCAGATTGCAGATTTTCAAATAGTTGTCAAATATCAACAAAATGCTGTCACATCACACATCACTGGAAACCTTATTTATTCAGCTTTCAGATGATGTATAAACATCAATTTTGAAAATTTGACACTTATGACTGATTTTGTGGTCCAGGGTCACATATATGGCCATAGCCACATTTATTTGGTAAAAAATGCAATAAAAACTAGAAAATTGTGAAATATTATTCAATTTAAAACAGCTGCTTTCTATGTGAATATCTGTTAAAATGTAATTTATTTCTTTGATCAAAGCTGAATTTTCAGCATCATTACTCCAGTCTTCAGTGTCACATGATCCTTCAGAAATCATTCTAATATGCTGATTTGCTGCTCAATAAACATTTCTGATTATCATCAATGTTGAAAACTGTTGTGCTGCCCAATATTTTAGTGGAAACTGTGATACATTTTAATTTTTCAGTATTCACAGATGAACAGAAGGTTAAAAAGAACAGAATTTATTTAAAATAGAAATATTCTGTAACATTATAAATGTCTTTACTGTCACTTTTGATTAATTTCGTGCATTCTTTCCTCACATATACCTTATAGAGGATGACCTGGCCCTCCTGAGGGTTTCCTGGAGTTAGAAACTTCTCTTGTGTTTCCTCGTGAATCTCATCATTACCAGGAGCAAGATCTGAACACACAGAATATGACAACATTAACCGCAGACACACATACAGCTCATTTACTGCTTTGAAAACAAACCAGATCGTCATACAGTTGAGGTCAAAGATTTTGAAGAATCAAAATGTTTATTATTTTACCAAAATAAAAGGGATCATACAAAATGCATGTTATTTATTTAGTACTGACCTGAATAAGATATATATACACATAAAAGACATTTACATATAGCCCACAACAGAAAATAATAGTTAAATTTATAAAATGACCCTGTTCAAAAGTTTACATCCCCTTGATTCTTAATACTGTGTTGTTACCTGAATGATCCACAGCTGTGTTTTTTTGTTGAGTGACAGTTGTTCTTGTTTGTCCTGAACAGTTAAACTGTCTGCTGTTCTTCAGAAAAATCCTTCAGGTCTTACAAGCATTTTTGTGTATTTGAAATTTTTTCCAACAAAGACTATGATTTGAGATCCATCTTTTTACACTAAGGACAACTGAGGGACTCATATGCAACTATTACAGAAGGTTCAAACACTCACTGATGCTCCAGAAGGAAAAACAAAGCATTAAGAGCCAGAGGGTGAAAACTTTTGAACAAAATGAGGATGTGTACATTTTTCTTATTTTGCCTAAATATCATATATATTTTTTTAATTTAGTCCTTCAGAAGCTTCAGAAGGTACTTAAATGTTTCCCAGAAGACAAAGTTAAATTTACCATGATCCTCATATTCAAAAAGTTTTCACCCCCGGCTCTTAATGCATGTGTTTTCCTTCTGGAGCATCAGTGAGTGTTCGAACCTTCTGTAATAGTTGCATATGAGTCCCTCAGTTGTCCTCGGTGTAAAAAGATGGATCTCAAAATCATACAGTCATTGTTGGAAAGGGTTCAAATACACAAAAAATCTGAAAAAACAAAATTTGTGGGAGCTGAAGAATTTTTCTGATGAACAGCAGTCATTTTAACTGTTCAGGACAAACAAGGGACTCATGAACAACTATCACTAAACAGAAAACAAGTCATTTTTATAAATTCAATACATTTGTTCAGAACAACTTTTTTGTGAAATATCTTATTCAGGTCAGTACTAAATCAAAAAATGAAATGTATTTTTTAAGTTCCCTCTTATTTTGGTCAAATAATTTACATTTAGCAGATTCTGCAAGGTGTATGTAAACTTTTGACCTCAACTGTAAATATAACAGCACAATTCCTGCACTAATATCATGAAGCTCATTGAGTTCCTCACCCAATATCCCCATGTCATATTTTCCCTCTTTTTTGTCCTTGTTGATCAAGTAGTCGAAGTTATCGGTGAAGTACTGGAACAGAGAGTTCTGCTGATGGACTTCCAAACCCAAAATACGGTTCAGAAACTTAGTGATGGTGCAGTCTGGGATACAGGACAGAAAAAGGCAATTAGCCACTCGGCCGGATGAAAATTAATTGATACAATCATTGCATTGCTTGCAAGTCATTTACGTAATACAAAAAAACATTTTGGCATAGAAATGTGATGCAACTATCAGTCAAGCACTGACAGGAATTACATCAGTAACACATAACCAGAGCAAATGTACATTTTTCATAGTCATATTTTTAGCACTAATAAATATACTTAAGCAGAAGTATCATTTAATTAATCAGACAAATCACAGAAATGAGCACTAAAACACCCATTATAAATGAGATCGTTGTGTTGTTACTGTATTACATTTACCTTTCTCTGTATTCAGACCCAGACGAGGCTCCCTACAGAAGATTCCCACATCAATCATGCCTTTCTTCATTTCTGAAACACACACATGAATATTAATATTAAAAATACAGTAAAATTTGTGAAATATTGTTTTTGGCTGCTTTCTATGCGAACCTATTTTAAAATATAATTTATTTCTTTGATCAAAGCTGGATTTTTCAGCATCTTTAGTGTCAAATGATCTTTCAGAAATCATTCTAATATGCAGATTTGCTGCTCAATAAACATTTCGGATTATTAGCAATGTTAAAAACAGTTGTGCTGCACAATATTTTTGTGGAAACCGTGATGGTTTTTATTTTTCAGGATTCACAGATGAATAGAACGTTTAAAAGGAACAGCATTTATTTAAATAGAAAGATTTTGTAACATTATAAATGTCTTTACTGTCACTTTTGATCAAACTGGCATGATCTGCATGACTGAAGCACATCAGAACTGCTGATATTACCTCTAAAGAACATGATGGGTCCTCCTGGGTAGCCCTTCGGTGGAGGGACTTTGTTATCGATGTGCCCGAGGATGGCTTTAGTGATCTTATCCAAAGCTTTGGTGCCATACTAAGACAGACAGAAAGTAAAAAATGGTTAAATTCCTTGGTTTGACTTTGATTTTACCCTAACTGGGCTCTTTTCACATTGTATATGTAGGGTTGTGGTATATCAGCGCGAAAATATTTCATCCAACTGTGAACCATATTGCAGTTCATATAATTCTTCCGAGTTTAGAATACATCAACCAAACAAATCAAAGTCTTAAGTCAAATGAGGCTATGTCCACTCTAGTGTTATTATTAAAACTATTACTTTTTTTGGTAGTTGAAATAAAACTTTACACTATAAAATAAAATAAAAAAAGATGAAAAACTAAAATTAAACAACAAAAATGTAAATGTTTAAACTGAAACAGTATGAAATTATTAATAAATACATATTTAAAAATAATGTTTTTAAAAAAGTAAAAATTACAAAAGGTCTCTTTCTATGTGAATTTATTTTAAAATATAATTTATTTCTTTTATTCCAGTCTTCAGTCTCACGTTTCTTAAGAAATCATTCTAATATGCTGATTTGCTGCTCAAGAAATATTTCTAGCAATGTTGAAAACAGTTGTGCTGCCAAATAATTTTGTGGAAACTGATGTGTTTTTTTTTCCAGGATTCTTTGATAAATAATTATGAAAAAAGCAAAAAACTAAAATTAAATGTAAATGTAAATGCCTAACTGAAAAAAGTACTAAAATTATAAATACATGCCATAAAAATAAAAATGTTTAAAAAAAAAAAAAAAAAAAAAATCAATAAAAGTTGCAAAAGATATCTCTGCTATGGAAATTTATTTTAAAATATAATTTATTTCTTTAATAAAACCATCTACAGTGTCACATGATTTTTCAAAATGCTGATTTGCTGCTTTTAAATTAAATAAAAAAAATGTAAATGTTTAATGCTAACTAAAACAAAACAATATTAAATAATTTATTATTATTAAAATTAATGTTTTAAAAAATATAAAAATGATAAAAAAGGACTGAATTAAAATGAAAACTGAAAATAGAAAAATAAAAGCTAATTCAAAATATTAATAAATACTATAATAGTATATAAACTACACTAAAATAACACCCTAATAAAGCCATGCAGAATAACAGAGGAGAGTCTATTATATTTTGGTTGATAAAAAAGGAAAAATGCACCTACTTTGTTCTCAAAGTTGTACTGGCTCAGGTCTCTGGATTCAGTGGCTCGTCGATCCCCATGTGTCAGCGCCCCCTAGAAAACACAACACATTTTAATGCGGATGCATTTTCATTAAGTTCACAAGCTGCAATGATTTTTGACACATAGCTGTATATTAATGTGATTAATATGAGCAATGCAAGTCAACGTTCTAATAAAGACATTACAAAATAAGAGTCCTATCATATTTCAGGCTTAAGTCTTTTTCTGGATATTATTATTATTTTGGTTACACAATAAACTGTATCTGGCAATTATAGTCTGAAGCAGAAATATTTAAAAAAATCTTATGCACTTTTTTGTTTTTAAATAAATTACATTTGTTGCTTGTCTCCTCATAACCCTCCATTAAAGAAAAATGTATATTTATTTCAGTTGCAGTTTTAGTCATTTTTAGGTGTTCGTTTTTTTTTCTATTTCTATTTAGATTTTTTAGTTTTTTATTCATTTCAGTTGTAATTTTAGCAATTTTAGTACTTCCAACAATTTTCTATTTAAGGCAGTTGCCTAATTTTCACATTTTTATTTACTTTTTTTAATTTAGCTTTATTTATTTATATATTTATTTTTACATTTTCCAAATTCTTTGGGGTAAAAGTAAGCACCCTAAAAAGTTCTTACTGGCTGAGACTGTCACTTCAAGCAACATTTGCTTTTAGTATGACATGAAAAATGACTTAACAGAGAAAGCTTTGAGTCAAACCTTGTTAGAATGCATTATCGTGTGCAGTGCGCATGTGTTAGTGAATATAACATCTGAAAAACAGACTGTGGTTAGACTTTACCAGGCTCTCCAATCTCTTGGCGACGATAGAGGCGAAGCGTCTCTCTCCAGCCAGCTCAGAGATGAGGAAGATGTACTCTGGAGCCGTAACCTGATTTGACCGATGCGTTCGACCTGATAAGACACAGCCACAATATTAGCAACCTCCACAATGCCCCTCAAACACACAAACAAACAAACACACACTCACCGAACTGCTGGATGGCACGGTCGGCGCTCCAAGGCAGCTCTAAGGTCATGTGAACTCGTCTCCTGCGGTTCTGCACGCGTTTATCCGCTTGTAGAGAGATGCCCGAACTAGCCGCTTCAGAGATGATGGCGATCAGCTGAGAGAGAATAAGAACATTAGTACGAATATTCAGAATGGCGCTGGGTTGGATCTGGAGCTGGTGTTCTGTGTTTGTAGGTGAGAGGTCTACCTTCTCTCCGGTCATGAAGCGCTCTTTCTCTCTGACGTTGACGTGGTCGATGGTCAGGCCCTGTTCCGCTCTGGTCTCGTACCGTACGCTGCCATCAGGACGCCGCACCACACGTCCCTTACGACCCGTCATCTACACACATGCACAAAAAATATATTTAGCATTAAACTAATTAATGTATATTAGTCTGATATACAGTCTAATATATAATATTGTCATTTTTTATTAAGCTTATATTTTTTCTTTTGTTTTTATTTATATTTATTTGAGTTGTAATTTTAGTATTTCAACTTTAAATTTCTAGCGTTTTATATTTACATTTATTTCCATTGTACTTTCCGTAATTTTAGTAGCATTTCTCATTTTCATTTCTTTCAGTTGAAGTTTTAGTAATTTGTTAGGTGTTTTCAACATTTTTATTAGCTTTTTTATATTTCTATTCCTCTTTTTTTATTTTAGTTGTAATTTTAGCAATTTTAGTACTTCCAACAATTTTCTATTTAAGGCAGTTGCCTAATTTTTTAATTGGTAAGGGTTTTTTTTTTATTTCTATTTAGCTTTATTTATATATTGCTATTTATTTCCATTGTACTTTCAGTTGTTTTAGTAACATTTTTCATTTTCATTTGCTTTTTGAATTTAAATTTATATCAATTTCACTTTTAGTCATTTTGTTTGTTTTTGTCAATTTTATTCTTTTTTTGTATTTGTATTTAGCTTTTTTATTTCAGTTGTAATATAGCAGTTTTAGTATTTCCAACAATTTTCAATTTTTTTCTATTTTATTTGTTTTTTAATTTCTATTTAGCTTTTTTTCTATATTTATTTCCATTGTACTTTCAGTAATTTTAGTAACTTTTTATTTTCACTTTTAATTTTAATTTATATTTCAGTTGTAGTTTTATTAATTTTGTCAGGTGTCATTTTTATTCATTTTTAAATATTTCTATTAAGCTGTTTGTTTTTTATTTATTTCAGTTGTAATTTCAGCTATTTTTACTTCCAACAATTTTCTATTTAAGGCAGTTGCCTAATTTTCTATTTTTTTTTCAATTTCTATTAAGCTTTATTTTTATATCCATTGTACTTTCAGTAATTTTAGTAACATTTCTCATTTCAAGTTAAAATCTATTTAATTTATATTTATTCCAGTTGTAGTTTTAGTAATTTTGTTAGTTTTTTTTGTAATTTTTATACGTTTTTTTATACGTTGTTTTATTTATTTCAGCTATCACTTAAGCAATTTTAGTTCTTCCAACAATTTTCTATTTAAGGCAGTTGCCAAATTTTCTAAGTTTTATTTAAGTGTTTTTTTTCCTATTTAGCTTTATTTATATATTTTTTATTTATTTCCATTGTACTTTTAGTAATTCAACATCAATTTTTTTTATTTCAGGTTTTATTTCAGGGAAACATTTCTAACCTTCAGCAAGTTTATAAAGTTTTGCGTAATATTAATTTATTTTATTATTAATAATGTATTAATAATGTATATATATATATATATATATATATATATATATATATTTATATTTATACATTTATGTTATATATATATTTATACATTTATATTATATTATATTATATATATATATATATATATATATATATATATATATATACACACACACATTCTAGTTTATAATACTTTTAGTTTATAAAACAACACTGAAACTTTGAATAAAAACTGATGTCATGAAGTGTTCACTGCAGCAGCCTGGGAACTAGTAAACATGCCATAATTAAGTCTGACAGTTTGACAAAACCTTGTATGAAATTTCCATCAGGCAGTCTGTGAATGCTTGGATGTACCATCTGAGGCTGAGATTTAGTGTTAGTCAGTAATATGCAAATTCTAATGTCACTATCTCTAGTTAGTATTCATGTAGCTAATTCAAACACACTGGTTAGGGACAAAAACAATGCATCACAATGACTCCTCACCTCGGACACCTTCTCCGGTCCTCCAAACCTGTCGATGAGCTCGTCGAGAGTGTTGAGCGGCAGCTCCTTCCCCAGCTCTGCTATTTTACCCAGCAGCCTCTGCTTGAGCTCTTCTAGTTTAGCTGAAAACACACACAGGATGACTTCAGCAGAGTCTTAATCACTCCTTTGTGGTTTAGCCGTCTAGACTGAAATTAGCCCTGATTTAATAAGCGCGAGCTGCATCTGCAGTGACCGTGTCAGTGTTTCATTTCCTGAACGAACAGGACGGCAAAAGCAAATTCTTCCACATCACACAGTGACTATCCTGCATTTAACTGAACCTACCAGCAGGTCCGTTGATGTGGTTCACGAAGATCACATCGTCGTTGTCCTGTAGTGATTCGGGGGAGGAGTTGGAGACGCTGTCCATCTCGTCAGAGTCGGAATCGGAGTCGTCGCTGATTTTAATAACTCCGCCGACTTCCACACAGTGCTTCGGGAATTTTGAAAGACGGCCTCTGGGTTTTCCTTCAGAAGGCAAAGAAAAGATTTATGATGCACAAAAACCCACAGAGGCACAATAATGCTTGACACAGCACAAATCCTCAAAGGAGAAGAGCATGTGACTCACGTTTCCTCTTGCTTGCGGCGCTTTTCTCTCTTTTGGGTTTTTCTGTTGGAAAGTGTTTCTGAACTAACGACTGGAAAACACCCCTACAGGACAAAAACACATAACATATCTCAATCAAGCTCACCTACAGTGGCCACAGAGCCATTTATCCTTTTTATTTTGATCATAACATTATACAATATTAAATTAAATTAAACTGAGACACTTTTTTTTGCATGGCCTTTGATTTGGGAGCCTTTTACAAATGTTGTTTTACTTATATGTAGGTTTGTGTGTGCATTTAATTTTTAATGTTGTGAAGCACTTTGGGCCACAGCGTTGCATTTAAATGTGCTACATAACATAAATGAAGTTGAAGTAAACTAATTAAATTAAATTAATATAATATGATAAGAGCTAAAAGGATTAAGCCAAATCTTATATAACGATATAGTAATTTTTTGTTATTTTATCTTTGTTATAAATAATAAGAAAATGGATGGAAGTAACAAATTAAAGGACAAATACAACAAAACAAAGACACAAATTAAATAAATAGGGTCCTATGAAATTTGTTTCATTCCCAAATTCATTTAAATTTTTCTGTTTAATTTTTTTTTTCTAGACTATTTTAATGGTTACATAAATAATTTAACAACGATTTCTTAAAAAGGCCCTATAAAATAATTTTTTTCTCAAATTCTGTTTTATTTTGATCAAATTCTGTGAATCTGTTTTCTATTACTTTTCTTCACTACATTTTAACAGTTTCATTCAATTTTAATAATCAAAAGCATGTCTAATTAATTTCTAAAGATTCGATTTTCTAAAGAATTATTTGTTATAATTTTTTTTTTTTTTTTTCAGAAATAGCAATAGTATTTACAATTTTCTTATAAATAAATTCTGGTAAATATTACTGTTTTAATAGTATTTTTATTAGTAGTAGTAGTAGTAGTACTATTAAGTACATTAAGTAACATTTCTTAAGTTAAACCCAACTTTTATTTTGACGGGTTGCTGCTTTTCTGTTTGTAAGAGGCTGAAAACACAACAAGTGAATGTGCAGGATTCATATTTAAATAGGCAAAATCTGTGATATTCTGTGTTATACAGTAAATTCTGTTTTTCTGACTGTATCCTGCGATTCTGTCCATGTTTTCCATTTCGCTTTAATCATAGGACCCTAAATAAAAAGTATTAATATGGCTCTCATCAAAATGCTTTCTTAAAGTACTAGCGGTACTAGTAAAATGTGGAATTGTACCCTTTTTTTAAAGCAGGGTATTGTGATACCTTTTTAGTACCAGTATATCGTGCAACACTAGATTCTGACTGGTTTATTGGGGATTTGCTGGAGATTTCAGTTTTTTCTTTATTAAAGAAGACAGAAGTACTAGTGGACTTTGAGACACTCACTCAGCAGCGGAGACGAATCTGTCCAGGTGTCCGTCGTTCTCGTCCAGGACCTCTCGAGTACGAGCCTCTCCTGTGGACTGCAGGCCAATCACGATGCACTGATTGAAAAGACACGGAAAAGAGGCGGAGTCACTATCGCTTTGTATCAGTTTAACACATCCTTGCTAAAGAAAACTAATAATTTCTTTAAAAAAAAAAAGAAAGAACTAAAATGTACTGACCCCAAAACATTTGAACAGTAGTGTATATTGTTAAAAAAGATTTCTATTTTAAATAAAAGCTGTTCTTCTGAACTTTTTATTCATCAAAGAATCCAGAAAAAAGCATTACAGGTTCCAAAACAATATTAAGCAACATAACCGTTTCCAACACTAATAACAAATCAGCTTATTAGAATGATTTCTGAAGGATCATGTGACACTGAATACAGGAGTAATTATCACAGAAATAAGATTTGTAATGCATTTTAAAATAGAAGCACGTTATTTTGCATTGTAATAATATTACTACTGTAAAAAAAAATATTTATTAATATCAAATATGTAATACTTTTTTAATATAAGAAAAATTAAAAAAATATGAACAGAATATTTTATTTTTTTGATGTTACAATACAGCAAAAACATTTATATACGTTTATATATGTAATAAAAAAATAATTAAATTATATATGTAATATATTTTATAATATAAGAAAATAGAACAGAATAACTGTTAATGTTTTTTTCATTGTGTAAACTCAGAATTATTGTTATTATTATTATTATTATTATTACTACTAATAAATGTTAAAAAATGAGAAATATATTACTGTATTTTATATATTACTATATATTATCTTAATATGCATTATATTTTGTAATATAAGAAAAACAATTAATTTAAGAACAGAGTAATTTTTTTTGTTGTATTTATTAATTTACAATACAGCTATAAACTTAAAATACTAATTACTTAATTACTTCACAGCAGTCGGTTTTTAAGTGTTTCTAACGGTAATAAAATAAATAATAAAAACAAACAAACAAACAAAAACACAACGACCGGACAACAAATAACCCATAACATCTATCACACACAATAGAGAGGAGAAATAAAAGGGATAATTGCACTAAGCAATAATGCGATTTCAGTTTAATTTTGATGAATCATGCTGCTATTAGTAGGTAAAGATATTTAAAACCCAGTAAAACCTTTTCATGGGTTTTAAATAAACAAAAGCACAAATCTTTCTGACTCACCTTTCCGTGCTGCATCTCAGTATGAGCGAGTTCAACCAGACGACGGACTTTAGCGGCGATGCAGAGGTACTTAAAAAACCTCTGGTGTGACGACCAGAACTGACCCCACAGAGACTTACGAGAGGCCAGACCCAGCGTATCTGCGGCTCTGGTGAACAGCTCGAGAGCCTCGGCCCACTAAACAAAGAAAAATAGACTTTAACTTCCATCTGAAACTTTATATGTGACAAAATCAGGGTTTGATTACAGAAAATCTCAGAGATCTCAGTTATAAAATAATATTGTTATTATCCTTGAAATTCTAATAAACTAATGAAACAAAATGGTACAAATAAAGTGCAGCACAAAAGCATGCAATGACTGTGGCAACTTTAACATTTGAAAGTATACTATTACAAAGAGAGTTTCTCCTCCATTTCTGTCACTGATAGAGTTTTGGTCCCTCTTTGTCGCTTCTGGTGTGCTTAGTTGGGGACACTTAATTTCCAGTGATATCATCGACTTGTTTGCACAGATACTATTTGATACTATTTCCTATTTAATACTGTAAAGCTGCTTTGACACACTCTGTGTTCTTAAAAGCGCTACATAAATAAAGGTGACTTGACTTGACTTATTGCTTTCCTTATTCAAACTTTTTTTTCATGAATATATGATTAACCTGAAGAATGAAAGCTATATCCTACACATACGCAAAAGACTATTTAAATATGAATCCTGTGCGTTCCGCGTGTCTCTGCGTTTATAAATGGTGCATTATAAAAAAAAAAACTTAAAAAAAAGAAGAAATAATGACACTATTTTTTTTGTTTTAATTTGAATAGTAAATCCCCTATACTTGCCAAAAAATACAATGTTTAATTTTCATGAATTCAAAGATAATTAAAATTTAATTAAAAGATGTTTCTGTTGATAACCAGAAAAATATAAACGCACAGAATTTCTGAGGGAGTAAAAATTCACAATGCTATTGTAAGAATAAACAAAAATTATGCATTCAAATAATTAGACATGCTAAATGCAATAAAACATAAGGTGAGAAAAAAATACAACATTTCATAGGGCCCTAAACATGTAATTTTTTGTTAAAACTTTAATAAATAGATTTTAAACTGTGTAAGTTTAATGATTTGAATTAATTAGACATGCTTTTTGATTAATAAGATTTTATTTAACCACTAAAAAGGAGTCCAGAAAAATTAAAACTGAAAAAAAAAAATAAAAAAAAATAAAAACTGAATTCAAAACAATTAAAACGAAGGAAAAAATAAAGGAATTTAGAAAAAATAAAACGGAAATTGAGAAAAAATAAAATGGATTTCATAGGGCCATACATCAAGTCAGACTTTATATGCATTCCCAAAAGCACGTGATTGGAAACCCAAACAAACACCACATGCATGCAATAAAAGACACAACAATATATTGCAAGCACTATCTTACGCTTACGAAAGATAGGTGAAATGGCTCTGTATTTATATCAGACGTGCTGCATTGTTAATTTTCCGCGAAAACAAAAATTTGAAAATAATGAAAATAAAAGTTTTAAAAAATTCAAGTACTTTTCAAGTACCTTCTCAAAAATACAGCTGTTTTAAAGGGTTTTCCTAGACTTAAATTTCAAAAAGTCAAAATCAAGTGGTTTAAGCACCTTGTACAAACCCTGCAAAATGATTCGGCCACAAGTTTGTCTCTTACCAGTCTAGCTGCTTTGTTGTAGACCAGTTTGAACTCTTCGTCCAGTGTAATCTCCTCTATACGAAAGGAGACGCCAGAAAAGCTCAGCTGCCTTGCGATATACATGCCACTCACTTTCATGTCCATAGCTACAATCTCCATGGCACCAACGCCTCTGGAACATGAACAAATGTTTCGTCAGATAAAAGTAACATCACTGGAGAAATCAAAGCCTCGATCTCAGACACTGAGCATGACCTCTGACCTCTTCTCAATAGCATGCAGGAAGTCGTCAAACGCCTTGAACGGCGTTCCTTGCCCCCAGATCCCCAGTCGGCTCATGTATATCATATTCTTTGGCTCAGAAGCACCTAGAGAATGAAAATGATGAAGACGGAAAAAGTCAGATCTCATTAATCCGCAAAAGGCTAAGAGATCAGATGCATGAGACTTTAATGAACCCATTTTAATGGGATTTGGCTATGGCAAACTTTCAGATGATGTATAAATCTCAATTTCAAATTGACCCTTATGACTGGTTTTGTGGTCCAGGGTCACATATATTTAATTTTATTACAAAAAAACAAACAAAACAAACTATTTCAGCTAGTCATCAAGGCAACATTTTTCATTTTCATGTAGCTACACTTGATGAACTAAAATATCTTAAACAAAAAATTAATAGTAAGCATATAGACATACGCAATACTAAAACTAACAAAAATGACAAAAAAAAATAACATTAATAAAACATAATTAAAATAAAAATGGAAAATATAAAAATATGCACAGCAAGTCTGCATTTATTTAATCAAAAACTGTTAAAATATATATATATAATTACAATTTAAAAATATATATATATTTGAATACATTATAAAAGAATAATAATAATGTGAAATATATATATTTTTTATTTTACTATATTTTAAAATATTAAAGCAAATTATTCAAAGTAATTTCTTCCTGTGATGGCAAAGCTGAATACAGGCTTTTTTTTGTGAAAGAAAAAAGGGCAAATAATTTTAGTTATTTAATTATTTTTCAGTTAATGTATATATATGTATGTATATACATATAATAAAACATTTTTTTTTTAAATTTAAACTAGTCATCAAGGCAACATTTTTTATTTTCATTTAAACTTGATGTACTACAGTATCTAAAATTAAATTAATAAAAAGTATATAGACATATGTAACACAAACAAAAATAACTAAAAACAACAACTTTAATAAAACATTATAATTCAAATTAAAACTCAAAATATAAAAATATGCACATCAAGGCTGCATTTAATCAAAAACAGTAAAAAATAATAATATTGTGAAATATTATTACAATTAAAAAAATCTATTTTAATATATTATATACAAAATAATAATAATAAATATTATTAAACATTTTTTTCATATATATGTTAAAATATTTATGTAAAATTAAAATTAAATTGTTCCTGTGATGGCAAAGCTAAAAAAAATTTATACTTTTACTTCGCAGGGACACATTAAATTCATCTAAAGTGATAAACATAATTTATAATGTTACAAAAGATTTCTATTTCAAATAAATGCTGTTCTTTTAAACTTTCTGTTCATTAAATAAAATATATCACAGATTCCATAAAAATATAAAAGCAGCACAACTGTTTTTAACATTGATAATAATCAGAAATGTTTCTTAAGCGGCAAATCAGCATATTAGAATGATTTCTAAATGATCATGTGACGCTGAAGACTGGACTGATTTTAAATTGTAATAATATTTTACAATATTACTGTTTTTGGTGAGCAGAAGAGTTATCTTAAAAAAATTAAATAAATAAATATATTCGAAAATCTTACAAACACTGACCTGTGGCACTAGCATACACCACTCTCGCTCGGGGCAGTTTGCTCTGCAGGTCCAGGACGGCTTTACCCATCTTGGTGGAGGTCGCATTTTTAGCCTTATGGCACTCATCAAACACAATCTGAGGTTAAAGGTCAAGGGTCAACAGCACTGCTACAATACTTTTGCTCATGCATATTAAGAGATGCTCTGACGAATGACGGTGTGCACTGTGTTGATATACAGAGGTTAGCCAATCATGACAGAGATCATTTGCATATTATGTTAACAGAGGTTGACCGATATTGGATTTTACTGAAAGCGATAGCTAGGTTGGACCACACTGGCCGAAAACTGATTAATCAACCGATTAAATATTGGTCTACTATTTACAAAAAAGGGACTGAACTATACTTTGTAAGAAAATGTATTAATATTAATTATATATTGAGCATTAAAGTTAGTTTATAGTTCATTAATGTTAACAGAATGTTAACATTTTTGCTGACAACCGACCCAATCAGCCAATCAACTATCAGCAAAACCGATACATCGGTCGACCTCTATTATGTTAAGTCTTCAAGGTACAGAAGCAAAAACAACATGCAACCTTATAAATAAGTTGTTGATCGATAATTTATGTCACAGAGAGGTTTACAAATACTGCTGATTGATCATTTCCAGCAACAACGTAAAGTCATTGCTTTATAAAAGAATTCATGCAGAAGCTACAATGCTGTAAGTGAAGGATACAACTCCATCAAAGTTAGGTTTGCACCAGTCCAGGATTTGTTTGAGTCTGGTGCGGTGCTGCCCGCCGGCCTGGCTCTCTCCAATCAGCGCTGAGTATGTGGCGAATAAAACGCCCTCTGAGGTAGCCGTATCTCCGTATTTAATCTGTGTGAAAGAGAAAAACCAGACATAGACATTTAATGACCCAACAAGAAATAAACAAGGTGACCGAAGTCTCAATTTTGACCGACCAGAGCACAAGAAAGCAAAATAAGACCTTAACTGTAATGAACATTACAAGTAGACTTTTTGCATATTATTAGTTCACACAAATATAAATGTTTCAAGCTGTTTTATTCCAGTATATTTTAAAGAGTAAATGAAATCTTGGCATACAACTTCTGCAAAATGCGTACAGCAAAAAACAAGATGTTTATAAAAGTAAGCTGCATTATTGGCTGGGTGATAGTGTTGTTGTCATGAGTTATTTTTATGCAGAAAATAGCTACTGTCTAATGGATTCACAAATATCTTTGTCAACCGAAGCCCTCTGACATAAAATTTCACATAAGATTTAAAGTTAATATTTCAATCATTTAACACATTTGTTCAAGGCAGTGTTGTTCACTAAAACAAAACTAAAACTATTAAAAATCAAGGCAGTTGACAGAAATATAGAATAAGTAGATGAAAAATATAAACGATAATTTGAAATGTTGCCTTAGCAAATAACTGAAATAAAGTAAGCATTAAAATGACTAAAACTGAAATAAAAATAAATGAAAGCTAAACAGAAATATTTAAAAGAATATTTAAATATTTTAAAAAAATAAGAAAAATATAAAAGTACATCTGAAAATCTGAAAAAAAAAAAAAAAAAAAACACTTTAATAGTATATGGTTCACAGTTCTCAGATGCTGGTTAATGGTCACATAAAATGTAGGTAAACAAATAAAATACAATATTTTTTCACTACTCTCCTGTTATCATTTAAAAAGTTAACTAAAATTTAGCAAAAAAAATAAATAAATAAATAAATACTTGTGTAAAATTATGTGTGTGTGTGTATATATATATATATATATATATATATATATATATATATATATATATATATATATATATATATATATATATACACACACCTCTATATAATTTTATTTTATTATTTATATACATTTTACGTTATGATTTAATTAATCATATGTGACCCAGGACCACCAAACCAGTCAAGGGTAATTTTTTAACAATTGCATACAAAACATTTAAATACTGAGAAAATCACCTTTAAAGTTGTCCAAATTAAGTTCTTAGCAATGCATATTACTAATCAAAAATTACATTTGAATATGATGGATCTTAAATTAATATCCTAATGATTTTTGGCATAAAAGAAAAATCAATCATTTTAACCCAATTTATTGTTGGCCATTGCTACAAATATACCCATGCTATTTAAGATTGGTTTTACGGTCCAGGGTCTCATATGTACAATACAAATGAAAATAAAGCAGTGATAAATCAGTTCACAAACCTTATTTAATGCAAACACAGGGATGTTGGGAGCATCTATGTCTTTGAGATCTCTCTCAGCATCGTACTTCAGGTCATTTGAAACACTGAACCTAAAATACCCAGAAAAATTCCTCCGTTATGCATAAATCCATCAGAATGAATCAAAAGGCAGATGAGTTTGACCAAACGTGAGCATATAGCCGGATGTTTACCATAGCGCTCTCTTCCTTCCCTTTAAGAAATTCTCCAGTATGATTCCGGCCACAGTGCGGCCTTTCCCGACACCGGCTCCGTCTCCGATCAGAAACCCGGCTCGCTGACCGTTCTGAAGAATCACCTCGTGTTGCTGAAGAGACCACAAGCGGGAAGATGATTATATATACTCACAGTAAACTCATTCGTGAGTGGAATGAGAAGAGCAGAAAGCATGAGTACCTGGCAAGCGTAGATGATGGCCTCTAGCTGCAGGGCGGACAGCAGGCCGGAGTTAATGGTGCTGTCTGGAATGGACAGTGTGTAAGTGATGTCAGGAGGAGGAACGCTGGACAGTGTGTTGGTCTCCACCACGATGTCAGGATGAGAGATTCCTATAGTAGCTGCACATGTGAACAGAGCGATTATTTGCCATGGAAGCGCCACAAAATATGAACTCAAGCTGAATTTGTGCAGCAAGAGAGAATGATTTTTATTCATTTTAAAAACCTGTGCAATATAAAATCAATACCATATGTCAGAGATGTCAAAACTTTACTATGAAAGAATTTTTAATTTTTCTGGGTTCTATTTTTTTCTGTTTTAATTTTTCTTTACTTCTTTTTAATGGATACACTAAATATTACTCATCAAAAAGCATGTTTAATTAATTAAAATCAAATGTCACATCAATTTGTAAAGTATAACAAAAATGACATGTGTAGGGCCCTATGATTCTTTCCCCCACCATATGTTTTATTATTAATAATTCTTTGTTATTAGAAACCCAAATTACCTTGAAATAAATCATGTATCTCAGATTATTTTAACACACAAAATAAATTAATACTAACAATATACCAATAATAACCAAGAAAAAAAATATGCATAATGTAGGACTTTAATTCTAAACAAGTCCAAAATACACCCGGACTCTTATTTTGAAATGTTTTTAAATTTGAGATCAAAATACATTTGATATAAAAATACAAATTTGGCTCATACTGCCCACTCATCTTTTTATTGTTTCCCAAATTCTGCTTTATTTTTCAGTTTTTTTCTTTACTCCTCCTTAATGGATAAATTAAATATTATTTATCAAAATGCATGTTTAATTAATTAAAATCATGAAATTTATACAATTTCACATCATTTATTTAAAGTATAACAAAAATGACATTTGTAGGGCCCTATGAATTTACTCCCCCCCCCCCCCCACCACCATAGGTTTTAATATTAATAATTCTTTGTTTTAGCATGTCTAATTATTTGAATGCATAAAAACAACTTAATTCATTAATTTATTTATTCTTAAAATAGCCTTTTGAAATGTTTTCAGAAATTCTGTGTTGTGTATTTAAATTGTTCTGGTTATCAAATGAAAGCATAAAACATTAATTTCATTTATCTTTTAACTACTGAAAATGAAACTTTATTTTTTTTAATTAAAACATGTTTGTGTGATTATTCCTTAACAAATAAGTTTTTAATAATTTTAGTAGTAGTAGTATGTTGTTCTACTGAACAATTATTGTGCCAGTATCACTTCAAAATGCTTTTCTTACTTAGATTTTTTTTTGTCTGGTTTCCAGCCAAAATATCTAAAAATTCTTAAATCAAGAAGGATTTTCTAGACAAGTAAAAATTGTCTTGTTTTCAGAAAAAAGAGCTCAAAATTAAGTGAGTATCTGCTTGAAACAAGCAAAATAATTTGCCAATGGGGTAAGCAAAATACACTAGTTTTCTGCTTGAAATAAGTTAATTTTGCTTAATTTGGACAATAATTTTTGCTTGTCTAGAAAATCCTTCTTGATTTAATTAATAATTTTAATTAATAATTTTTAGATATTTTGGCTAGAAACAAGACAAAAAAATGTAAGAAAAGTATTTTTTGCAGTGAATATATTTCTGGCACAATGTCTTCAAGTTAAACCAAACTTTTATTTTGACTGGCTGCAGTGAATACCGTTACATTTCTGTATGTATATGGTATGACGATAGTTTCTCTCAAAAGAAATGGTAAAGTGCTCATGAAGTGGCTCTCAGAGCAGTTCTGGAGATGTTGTTCATGTATTTATGTCCTTATTTAATGAGGCGACAGACACTGAAATCAACGTGAGCATCATGCGTGCTTCAGTATGTTTGTAGTAAACAAAACCCTGTATCTAAAATGCTGGATTCATATTTAAATAGTTGTTTTGCTGCTTATTGATAATCCATCCTAGTCCATTTTACGATTTGGCTGAAGTGTAATGACCTACTTTTGATTAATTCATTCAAAGTTGACAAGTTCAATGATATTCCACGTTATCCATTTTTATGACTGGATTCCGTTCGTGTTTTCCGCAACGCAGAAATCATAGGGCCCTATAGATGATACGGCATGTCTATTTACATTTGGATGGCTTGTATTCGGCATATGTGTCCGCGTGCCCCAACTCCTCCATCTCTTCCTCATCTGCCTCCTCCTCTTCCTCCAGCGGCGGCGGTGGCGGCAGAGGAGCAGCAGCAGCAGCAGCAGCCTGTAGAAATGAAGGAACGAAGCGGCAGAAAACAAAAGATGATGTAATGTGGTGAAACAGCAGATAGACTATTGGAGAAAAGGAGAGAATCTACCTTAAATCCTGCGACTGACGCAGACAGGATAGCACTGAAGTCATCCAACCTACCAGGAAACTGCTGAAGAACACGGACACAGAGATGTTGAAATGACACAAGAGAAATTAGACTCTAAATGCTAATATTATCAACTACATGCATGAACTTTACTGGTGGTGGTGAGTATTAAAGGATAGTTCAACCAAAAATGACATTTTTGTCATGATGTACTCAACCAAGTTGCTCCAAACTTGAGTTTCTTTCTTCTTTTGAACACTTTTGAAGATATTTCGAAGAATGTTGGTAACCATTCGGTAGCCATTGACTTCCACAGTATGGAAACATACTACTATGGCTACTGTTCTGGAACAACTTGAGGGCGAGTAAATGAGGACAATTTGTATTTTTGTGTGAACTACACAAAGAAAACTACAACAATGACATTATTATAATTTAAAATACATACTTTTTAAAATTTTATTATTCAAATAGAACAAAATATATAAAATAATATATAATATAAAATATATACAAAATAATAATATATAAAATATTACAATATAAATACAGAAATATTAAGATTGTACTGTAAAATAAAAAAAATACTACATGTATTTTATCACAACAGTAAATTTCCAAATACTATTATTTATTGGTTTTGTACAGATAGTATAAAATGAAATTTTATTCAAGCTCTACTTTTTTGATTTTCAAGGAAACTGAGATCTCACTTATCAAACAACTTTCAAATTTAGAGATCAAACTTATCAAACACTTTTCTTTCAAATTCTAAAAAAAGATAAAAGGGAAAAATAAACATATACTAATAAAACAAAATAGTAACCACAAATTATCCATGTTTTTTTCTACACTAACCAGTTTAACCATGGTATTTGTAGTAAAACTGTGGTTATACAAAAAAACATTTGTGTATACTTTCATTACTTTTTCATTTTTAAAAAAAACTGTACTGCCTTAATTTTTAATAAAAAATAAGTAAGAAAAAAAGATTTGTGAATCCACTCCGAAGTCCTGAACCGAATCAAATGATTCACAAACCTACACCGAAGTCTCGATCTGAATCAAGAGATTCGCGATCCACACTTCAAAGTTCTGATCTGAATCAAAAGATTTGCGATCTGAAAACCCTGATCTGAATAAAGATTCAGAAGCCATCGTTTCAGATCATGATTCAGAGCATGGAACCCTTTCTGAGGTTCCAATCTGAATTAAATGATCTGTGATACGCAAAGTTTAAATCCAAATCAAAAGATATGCTTTTATAGAAAAAATGAAACAAATTTCACAGATAATCAGATATCAGGAATATTGCTATTTTCAAGGGTTTTCTAGGCCTTGAATTCAAGATTCAAATTTATGTACTTCAAGCACCTCATATAATGGTGGCCACACAAAATACTGACATTTTCAATATTGACAATATTTGGACATTTTCACTTAGGGGTGTACTCACTTTTGTGTCCAGCGCTTTAGACATTAATGGCTGTGTGTTGAGTTATTTTGAGGGGACAGCAAATTTACACTGTTATACAAGCTGTACACTCACTACTTTATGTTGTCACATGAAAAAATATAATAAAATATTTACAAAACTGTGAAGGGTGTACTGACTTCTGTGAGATACTGTACATTAGTCCTATAAGACCTTTAACCTTTAAGTTAAGTTTTGTGCAATAAAACCATATGATTTCTTGCTTTTGATTCTTTATTTGAACTAATTATTTTTGCCTCATTGCTATTAAATATGTATTTTAAGTAATTTTAAAGGCAATTGTTCACTTACATCTATGTTTATTACCACAAAAAATTATTATAATCATAGGGCCCTATGAAATCAGTTTTTTTTCCAGTTTTAATTTTTCTACGCTCTGTTTTAATGGTAAAAAATATATATATATATATATATATATATATATATATATATATATATATTAGGTAAAATTGTAGATTTTTTTGTGGGAAGTTAGTTTAGATTAATCAATATACAAAATAATATAATCTCCTATTTGCATACGCTTTAAAAATTATCTAAGGCTGTCAAAAGACTATGAAATTGCCTTGTATTATTCTTGTATGGACTCATACAGTTGCATTTTTTAAGACTGCACGAGATAAGAACACATTTTTATCATTTCTTGGGTCAAGGATACATATTTTCCCATAAAAAGGAATGCCTGAGATGGCTTCCTGTTCTTCGATTCACAGTAAGGATGTTTTCCTGTCACGTATGACACTTGCACACTTTGATGGTAAAGATGTTCACATGCCGGGCAAAATCTGTGCAATTTGCAAATCTCCAGCTGTGTTGATTGGATTATGCTCAGGCTGTTTACGCCGATAAAGGAAAGCGGTTTAATGCATTTACATGACCACAAGCTTTGTTGGCTTAGCAAGCGTAACAGGTTTAAAAATGTGTATGCAAACATCCGTGGGACCACTGAAACTGTCAGATATGTAAATATCTGTGAGAAAAGCAGTGTATGAATACCTGTCTCTGACTGTGTCCAGGTATATCCCAGTACATCTGTGGCGCGGGGCCCTCTGCGGGTAACTGTGCCAGACTGTCGGTGCCAAATCCTGAAGGGTCTGGATACCCCGACAGAGAATCAGATGGCGAGGAGAACAGCGATGTGTTGGACAGCTCGTCTATGCACAGGTCCTAAAAATAACCACAAAAACATGTTCAGAAGTTGACGATTCAGTCACTAATATTATTATACTGAAATACACAAAGCGGTTTTATTTTATAGTATATAGTACATATAACTATATATGATATAGTTATTTTGCCAAAGTGTGTGGCTAAACGTGTATTTATTTATACTTTCTTCAGAGGAAACACAAAAGAAAAACATTTCTATAATGTACGGTTCACCAGGGTTACTATAGTTAATTAATACTAAAACTGTTTTTAAAAATTTACAAACTTCTACTGAAATAAAATCAAACAAAAATTCTAAAATAAAATATAATATACAAACCTTTAATTAAAATGTTAAAAAGTATATAAATTTCAAAAAGTATATAATTTTTTTTTTTTTTTTAAATAACCGATTGTTTCGGTTCCTCGGCTGGGATCATTTAGAGCCCTTTGAAGCTGCACTAAAACTGCATTATGGAAGTTCAAACTTGGGGGCACCATTCATATCCATTATATGGAGAGAAATCATGAAATGTTTTCCTCAAAAAACATAATTTCTTTACGACTGAAGAAAAAAAAAGACATCTTGAACATCTTGGATCAAATTATTGTTCTGAAAGTGAGCTAATCCTTTAAGCTACAGAACATCTGGGGTCTTTCACAAACCCAGAATCCTTTAACAATCAAATGAAATCCCCTTCCAGATACTGTAATCTCCTGTTTGCAGATGTTACGGCCTTGTGAAAGTGCTCTACTTAATGGATCTTTCCATTTTAAGATATAAAAATGATCTGAGGCCTTGTATTGTTCTGGAAACTACTCTGTATCCAACAGCAAGATGTCCAGTTGCGTAATTTTTCCATTTGTGAGAGTGAAACGGGCCATTTAGTGGAGATAAAGCAGGGTCAGGACTGAACGACGGGACAATAACAGTAAATTCTGTTACAGTTGGACAGGAAGGAATGAGGAGCAGGGCACGAGGTCAGAAATTGCCAAACACATCAGAACTCATGTTTGTAGAGGCGGATGCTGAAATAAAGCAAGTAAACTGTACAGTAGCAGCTGGATCACACACTGTTTCTATATTGATATCATGCGAAATCACGTCACAACAGCTGGAAGGAAAGCTGCATGTCACCTCATAATGTTTACTAATAAGAGACCAAGGATCCTCATTATTCTCAATGCAAATACATCTGTATAAATCTCCCTTTCCATGGGACTTTTCAGAAAGCATATGATTATGCAAAACAGAGATTAGAAACACCACTTGACTTTCATGACAAATTCATGAATTCATGACAAATGTACAACATTTCTAAATATTTTTTAATACTGTTCTACTGTGAATAAAATATGGGTTTATGAGATTTGCAAATCACTGCATTCTGTTTTTATTTATATTTTACACAGCATCCCAAATTATTTTGAATTGAGGTTGTAAAAAACACTGCTGTTCACTCTTTTCTATGCAGTTACAATAAATGAGGATAACACGAAACAAAGAGATTAGAAACACAATGATCTGACCGTGATATAATAATAAAAAGTAGTTTAAATAAATAAAATTACTCGGTTCTACTGTAAATAAAATTTACAACAAAGAGAAAATATTGCTGCTAAAATAGCATTACAAATCAAATAAACAAGAGGGAAAAAGAAAATATTTTATGTAACCAATAAAGTGTAGCAGCACTAAATAAATAAATAAATAAGAGAAAAATACAAGATTTCAGGTAACCAATCAAGAGCTTTAGCACAAAATAAATAAACACAAACAAACAAACAGGAAAATAAAAGATTTCTGGAAAGAAAGAAAGAAAGAAAGAAAGAGAAAAGATTTCAGGTTACCAATTAAAAGTAGCATCCCAAAATAAATACATAAGAAAAAAAAATTAAATATTTCAGGTTACCAATAAAAAGCAGCAGCACTAAATAAATAAATAAACAAAGAGGAAAATAAAAGATTTCTTGTAATTAATCAACAGTAACATCACAAATTAAATAAGGAAACCCATAAATAAACAAATGATTTCATAGCATCACAAAATAAATAAGAGAAAATTAAATATTTAAGGTAAACAAATAAAAGTAGCAGTATTGAATAAATAAATAAATAAATAAATAAATAAAGAGAGAAAATGAAAGATTTTAGACAACCAATCAAGAGTATTAACACAAAAGAAAGAAAGAAAGAAAGAAAAAGAAAGAAAGAAAGAAAGAAAGAAAGAAAGAAAGAAGAAGGAGGAAAATAAAAGATTCCTTGTAACCAATCAACAGAAACATCACAAATTAAATAAATAAAGAAGCCAATAAATAAACAAACGATTTCTTGTTACCAATTAACAGTAGCATCAATCAATCAATCAATCAATCAATCAATAAATTAGATAATGTAAATATTTAAGGTAACCAATTAAGAGTAGGAGCACTAAATAAATGAATAAGAGAGAAAAATAAAATATTTCAGGTAACCAATCAAGAGCTTCCACACAAAATACACACAAACATAAACAAACAAACAAACAAACAAAGAGGAAAATAAAAGATTTCTGGTAACCAATCACTAGCATCACAAATTAAATGAATACAGAAAGAGAGAAAGAGAGAAAGAAAGAAAGAAAGAAAGAAATAGATAAAGATAAACAGGTAACCAATCAAGAGTAGCATCATATAACAGGGCTCTTACACCTTTTCCAAAGTAAAATTCAAGCACTTTCAATGTGCATTTTTTTAAGGTTTTTAAGCACTTTACAACTGTGGTAAAAAAAATTAACTATCAAGTAAGTGAATTATTATGAAACTAATGCAACTGCATTTTTAAGCACTTTCAAGCACCAAAATCCAAGCATTTTTCAAACCTTGAAAACACCAAGTAAAAATTCAAACAAAGAATTCAAGCCCCCTTACGAACCCTGAAATAAATTAATAAACAAACTAAACATATCAAAAAGAGTTCAGGTAACAAATCAGATTTAACCAAACCTGAGCTGTACAAGGGTTGTCTTATCTCAAAGTATGAAACCCCACTGGGTCTGACCAGTGTGTGGTGAAAGACACACTAAACTACACCCTTCCAACAGGTAACATTGACTCAAACACAATCCAGCCTGTGTTTGCTCTGGGGTGTGGTGGTCTTCGCTCAGGAAATGATGCTTTTGTGTCCACATTTACAGGCAGTCGAGCCTAATTTTACCACATGTGCTTTAACAGCAGTGTGGTTCTTGAACGTATGCAAATGGAGAGTAATAATGAATATGAGCCTGAACAGCAATATTATAAGCAGCATATAACTGGTATTTCCATTTGCAAACATTTCAGTTCAGTCAGTGTTAGTTATGCGTCTAAGATCTGAACAAAGACAAGAAGATAAAGCTGGAAACTTTCAGCTGGCAAACCTATCTTAACTAGTTTCCATGTTCTCATGCACAGAGAGAGCATAAACTCTTTCCTCCATATAAAATCACTTTCCACGTGTCACAGAGCGATAGTGTACATGGAGAACACACTGCAGTGAATATTGTCATAATGTGGCATACTAAAGGAGGGTTGTGAAACAGTGCACAGCATGCAGCACTAACCATTTCAGTCCGGGGTTATTATAATTAACTAAAACCATAGAATTTTTGGTTAGATTTACTAGAGCCAATTCTCACGAAGGGAAGTAATTTGCATTGATTTCTCTGTGGTTCTGGTGAGTTCAACCTTGACCAATAATATAACAAAAAGCAAAAGAGATGGGATCTACTCTTACCTGGGAGAAATCTCCATTCCGCACAAGGTCATGAAAGTCTATGTCGGACAGGTCCAGATTCACAGACGACGGGTTCGGCTGGAGCTGCCTGATAAATCAGTAGAGTACAGAGATCAGGAACAATCACACACTGGGCAAAACGTCTCTAAAACCTTCAAATACTAGAAAACAGATCCATTCCGAATATTTTAGGGGTGTAACTGTACACCACTACACATATATGTGACCCTGGACCACAAAACCAGTATTAAGTAGCACAGGTATATCTGTAGCGATAGCCAAAAATACAATTTAATTATCGATTTTTCTTCTTTTTTCCTTCAAAAATCATTAGGATATTATGTAAAGATCATGTTCCATGAAGATATTTTGTAAATTTCCTACCAAAAATACATCACAACTTAATTTGGACAACTTTAAAGGCAATTTTCTCAATAATAATCTTTTTTTGCACCCTCAGATTCTAGATTTTTAAATGTCCTATCAAATCATACATCAAGGGAAAGCTTACTTATTCAGCTTTCAGATGACGTATAAATCTCAATTTCAAAAAATTGACCCTTATGTGGTCCATGGTCACTTATCTAAATTATAATGAACCCATATTGATTCTTAAATCCCAATACTGATCTTTTAATCTATGCTGAATAAAACATAACTAGACATTATATGTGACCAAGAACCACAAAACCAGTCATAAGTGTACATTTTTCGAAATTGAGATTTATAAATCATCTGAAAGTTGAATAAATAAGCTTTCCACTGGTATATGGTTTGTTATGATAGGACAATATTTGGTCGAGATACAACAATTTGAAAACCTGGAATTTAAGGATGCAAAATACAAATATTGAGAAAATCGCCTGTGAAGTTGTCCAAATTAAGTTCTTAGCAATGCATATTACTTATCAATAATCAAGTTTTGATATATTTACCATAGGACATTGAGAAAATATCTTAATGGAACATGATCTTTACTTAATATCCTAATGATTTTTGTCATAAAAGAAAAATCAATAATTTTGACCCATACAATGTATTTTTGGCTACTGCTACAAACATACCCCAGCGACTTAAGACTGGTTTTGTGGTCCAGGGTCACATATAGCAGACGTAAAGTGTAAAGATTACTTTAGATAAGTAAGAAGCGTCATCTTTCAAATTCTGTCAAATTTATCAGGAAATTCAAGCAATAAATGTCTTTTTGTTTTGGCTATTATATCTAAATAAAAAAATAAACAGCATCTAAAGTTAACTGTGTGCTCTGTTGTTAATTGTAACAAAATATTTTAGAATATTTTATATCAGTTACAGAATCAACATCTTGGAAGGTTTTCATAAACTAACTCATGACAAAATACGTATGTTTTCATATTTAATGGACCACAATATTACAACTGACCTGCGACTGAAAGTCAGAATGCAATGAAAATTCTCCTAAATATAAAATACTTTCTAAATGCATATTATAGATCTTATTGTGAACAATTAATCCATGCATATCAGGGCTCCAGACCGCAACAATTTTTTCTAAATTTTGTGAGCGGTCACACTGGCGTGACCACAGCGTTGATCAATTAATAAGCACTGGCATTTATGTTTCATATGAGAAACATCAAACGGGAAACGAAAGCGAAACAAAATCCCGCTGCTCGTTTGAGATGCGAAGCACAGACCTTTTATCAGCTCGGCCTCTGACCGCAACGCAAACGAACTTGTCAGAAAACCGAAAGTAGTAACGATAACTATACCATGGTGTTGTGTCAGAAATAGTCGAATATGATTACGTTATTTATTTCAGGGTTTGCACAACCTTTTGAGAGAGAAACTGAAGTACTTTTCAATGACTTTCAAGCTTTTTACACAACTATTTCCAGCAATTTAAAGCTCTCCAATTTGAATGTTGTATTTAAAGGGATGACCAAAAATACTTTGTAGTAAACATGTAAAATCACAATTATAACCAGCAGATAGATGCAGAACTTATTGGCTTATTAGTCAACGCTACCCAGCACTACCAAAGCTGCTCCTGGCGCCACCATCTGTAGAACTTAGTAGCGCTGGTGCCACTGCCCTCAAATATTAGTCTGGATTAAAGGTCGACCGATATTGGATTTTACTGATACCGATAGCTAGGTTGGACCACACTGGCCGATACCGATTAATCAACCGATAGTTTTTACAATGGATACTGAATGGAAACTAAAACTGGTCTACTATTTAAAAAAAAAGGCTGACCCATACTTTGTAAAAGAATTAATGCATTAATGTTAATTATATATTTAAAAATAACAGTAAATGTTGAAATGAACACACTAACAAGGAACAATACTTACATTCCACAGCTTTTATTAATCTTAGTGAATACTACAAATGGACTGTTATTGTGAAGTGTTATAATTTCAAGTCTTTAAACATCTACACAAAAGCCATAGTATTAAAATTACATCAAATGGATATTGTACCTAGTTTAACTGCTTTCTATATCTAATCAAAATAACAAAATATTTTAGTCACAAACCGAGCAAAAGCCTGTTTATTTAATCACCGGACATAAGTTTACTTCAAGAATTATCAAAAAGCGGCATAGATGAGTTTGAAGTTCGGTGTTTAACAACAGAGCAAATGGAAAGAGAATGCGCAATCTATATTATAGCTCTCTATATGAAACATACAGATTTTAGTAGAGCCTCAGGAAAAAAACAAATGTTTTGCTAAAAATGCACAATACACACAATCTTCCAGCCCATGGTGAAGTCTCTATGTACATTTACATAGATTTGGGACAGATATGATGTGTTTAATGTAAACTCTGTGATGGCGCTCTGTGATGCGGCATTTCTGTCGGCTGAATGAACAGTTTGCCGTCTCACATCACTAGCTTTAAATATGCAGCTTGCTAGCTAACAAATGCATTAATGTGATCAGCTGGATATAAACTAATGCAAATAGATGTCATTAGTGATGCAAATAGTGACATTCAACATTTGGGTTGGACTGTTTTGGTCACATTGTTTTAACCTCTGTTAAAACAATGTGACCATTGTCACTGCTGTGCTTTCTCTACTAATGCAGCATCTAGTCAACAAAGTACTTACTAAGTAATGATATGAAAACTTGCACTATAGTTCATTGTCGATTTTTTAAATCCGCATTTGAAGTGTCCCATGTGTGTAAACAAACAGCACGTGTTGTCAGTGATTTCCGCCTCTAGAGGCCGCTCTCACCATACATATCTATGGCTCTCATACTGTATAATGACAGCGGAGCCTTCTCAGCCGCAACCCAGAAAAACTATTGGCACCGTTTTTTGCAGAAAACCGATAGTTTTGCCAATCAACTATCGGTGCAGATTAATCGGCAAACCCGATATATCGGTCGACCTCTAATCTGGAGCTCTGCATATGATTGAACTATTTAATCAGAATGTCATAACCATATCTTCAAGTGAAACGGCTGCTGACGCATGTAGATTGAACAGTCAGCGAGAAAAAAAAAACACTATTGCGTTGATTATTTATAGTCAATACATTATTATTAATATTAAATGCATAAATGCACAAACACTTTTTGTTTTTGTTTGTTGAGGGGGAAAATACACAAAGTGTGCACGACTCACCTCCCAGATTGCATAGGATAGTGCTGGTTGTATTGAGTTTGCTGTGGGTACGTCCATGAGTTAGACGGATACAGCTGACTCTGGGGAAACAGGAAACAAACAGCCCATTTGACACAGGAAGTGGCCCTTTGGAAACACTGTTCAGCAGATAACCCATCACCTCAAATATTTACTGGCAGTGCTGATGATTTAGTGACTCATCTTGACACGGTGGGTGAGACCTGACACAAACGTGTGCACATACAGGGTGAAGATAAACAGTTCACCAAATAAACCACCATAAAACAGGTGAGAGAGATTATTACCAATGGCTGCTAAAGCACTCCAGGTCCATCCCATTTTGGACAAGGTTCATGACCAGCTAGATTTATAATGATGAAGAAGACAAAACTGTTCAAGCTCAAAACTGCAGATTTAATCAGATTAAGGGAATTTGTCATCATGACAGTGACATTAGAAAGTGCAGCATCAAATAGACCCTAATCTAACTTCAATTTCAATTGTCTAATTTCAAGTTTGCATTTGGTTTAGGTTTATAAGTGAAAAAGCCTGTTTTTAGGATCATTAAGATATGACATTTTCATGATTTTTTAATTTATTTATTTTATTTTTTTTTACAAAATTTGGGTTTTTTGGGTTCAAAAAATAAAAAATAAAATAAAATAAAAAAAAATATATATATATATATATATATATATATATATATATATATATATATATATATATATATATATATAAAACAACAGAAATGTTTATATTTAGGACCAGATGTTTTGCACTATGACATTTACATGACCAATTTTCCCCAAAATTTGGGAAATTCATGAAAAAAATTCTGTACTGAACATTTGTGTTTCCTAAGTGGATTTCACAAAACAAACAAAAAAAGAAATAATTTAATTAAAGCAAATTAAATAACTAAATTCAATTTCATGAGAAATTAAAAATTAATACAAAAAAATAAATAAATAAAAAATTACAAATGCATTTTGTGACATTTTCATGACCAATTTTCCCTAAAATTTGGGTTCAAGTTTGTAATTCATGGAAAATTTATATAACTATAATTACATATATATATAATGTATATAAAATAAAATTTTGCACTGTGACATTTTAATGACCAATTTTCCCCAAAATGTGGGGAATAAATAAATAACATAAAATAACTCAATTAAATTTTACAAGAAATTAAACTTAACAGTAAAATTATACAATATATATAAAAATAGAAAAAACTATTTTAGGTTAGATTTTAGATATATAGCTTGTTTTTCCCTATGAGTTTGTTCTATTCACTCAAAGACTAAATTAAATGAAAAAACATGTATTAATTAGTTAATAAATAAAATAAAAGAACTAAATGAAAACTCACAAGAAATTAAACTTAACTGTAAAATTACACAAAAGAAAAGCCTATTGTGACATTTTCATGACATTTCTTTCCACAAAATTAGTTTTTTCTTTTTCACAAGATATTAAACTTAACAGTAACATTACACAAAATATATAAAAACCGAAAAGCCTATTTTAGGCTGTTTTAGACACATAGCTTTTTTTTCCCCTATGAGCTTGTTCTATTCATTCAAAGATGAAAAAGAAATCGCCAATTTTTGGTTTGGTCTTAACATTTGGGTCTCAGGTTCAGGAATCAGGTTCAAACATGTGCAGACCTTTAGCCTGAGACTCCTTCTATAGGGGTAACCGTAACATTTACAGTAAACAGTGTGCCTTAATGTAAAACGTGTGTGGTTCTTCAGACATTTTAAGGTGCAATACGTACCTCCATGGAACTTGTGAGAGGAGGACTGGGAGCGCTGAACTTCGGGCTCCCCAGTTGAGGGCCCTCAGGGTGCAGATAGTCCTCCGTGTCCATGACAACAGACGTGGCAAGAGTGGGCATCAGGCTCCGAGCAGAAACATGGTCAAGTGTCAAACCCCTGTCATTCTCCAGCCATCTCTAAAAGAGAAAGAGAGAGATAAGAGTCAGCATGACAACCATCATTAATAACCTATTTGTAACAGTGTTTATAATTCAGACTGATGAGTCCTGCTGGAAAGTTGTATTGGTGGATGATAAAGCAGAATGTATGATCGTATGATGCTGGTGATGCTATAGGCATCCACAACTGATTAGCTGAACATTCACTAGCTGTGATAACTAGCATGATAAAATGTACAGATACAAATAATGCATGCATTTGTTTTAAAATATTTTGTTTTATTTTGAATTTTTATTTATTCAATGCATTAATAAATTGTTATCTTATCAGATGATCTGAATGCAAAAAACTGATCTTTTGACTTATCTTGATTTATTATACACCACCAGTCAAAAGTTTTTAGATTTTTGATGTTTTTTTAAAGATATTTCTTCTGCTCACCAAGCCTGTATTTATTTGATCCAAAGTACAGCAAAAACAGTTTCATTTTGAAATATTTTTACCATTTAAAATAACCGCTTTCTATTTGAATATATTTTAAAATGTAATGTATTCCTGTGATTTCAAAGCTGAATTTTCAGCATAATTACTCCAGTCTTTAGTGTCACATGATTCTTCAGAAATCATTCTAATATGCTGATTTGCTGCTCAATCAACATTTATTATTATTATCACCATTTAAAACAAATTAGTTCATTTTTTCAGAATTTTTTGATGAATAGAAAGATCAGCATTTGTCTGAAATAAAAAAGCTTTTGTAACATTATACACTATACCATTTAAAAGCTTATGATTTGATATATGAGTTTGAGTTAATATATTTATATTTGGGGGAATTATATAAAGCGAAAATCAATACTTTTATTTAGCAAGGATGCCTTAAATTGATCAAAAGTGATTTCTAAGACATTTATAATGTTGCAAAAGATTTCAATTTCAGATAAATGCTGTTTGTCTGAACTTTCTATTCAACATGAAAACCTAAAAATATTCCACTCAGCTGTTTTCAACATAATAACAATAAAACATGTTTTTGAGCAGCAAATTAGCATATTAGAATGATTTCTGAAGGATCATGTGAGTGCAGAAGTGATGCTAAAAGTTCAGCTTTGAAATCACAGGAATAAATTACATTTTTAAATTTATTTGCATAGAAAGCAGTTATTTTAAACAGTACAAATATTTCCCAATATTACTGCCATTGCTGTACTTTTGATCAAATAAATACAGGCTTGGTGAGCAGAAGAGACTTCTTTGAAAAAACCCTAAAAAATCCTACTGTTCAAAAACGTTTGACTGGTATATTAAATATGCAATAAAGTGGTTATTTCCGATAGAAAGCTAACTAGATAGAATAGACAGAATGCGAGATAGAGATATGTCAAAACTAATGGGTTAATATATAATATATTAAATATGTGATACAGGCCTGGTCTGTGTGACAGTTTGAAGGTGAATTAAACTTTAAGTTATGTGCCAGTTTTATTCTGACCTCTATAATACAACCTCACCCTTACTAAAAGATAATATCGAACTAAAAACGCTTAACTATACACCAGATCATGATCAAATTATCTGTCTGAGCGTTTGTCAATCCGAAAACCATTAACCAAACAGCAATAACCCCTCAAGCACATCGCCTTGATATGACTACCTGCTCGCACTGATTATTAAAGATTAACATAATTGATTTATTAACGAATTTATCAACTGTATGCGTGTTTTTCTGCCTGACTCAATGGAGCGCTATTGTTTGATTCGTGCTAACATGCTAACCTGACAGAAAACTCACTCACCGCGCGGTAATTAAACCCCCCTGTCCGCGAAACCCCTTCACGAGCACTAACGACCACTCAATCTGGGTTTTTCTTGATCGGTAAGGGCGAATTGGAGGGGTTAATCCATATTTTTCTACCCCTGTACGGTTGTTTACCTACTTCCTGGTCGACGTCGCCATCTTGATCTAAAAGAAGGAGGTCTCTTCCGCTGACGTCACCGCGGATGGCGAACGGAACGCTTGCGGATATTTTACGCTAGGTGAATTTTGTAAAGACGAAAATGATACTATATATGTTTTTCTTTCACATTATATCTGCAAATAAAACTAGCAAAATAAAGAAAAAGAAGAAGGAAAAATGTAAATAATAAGTCATTTGATTTACTATATCCCCCTGTTTAAAAATAGAGATTTGTGAAAGTATATTTTATCCGTGTGTCTTATTTATTTATTGTAAAGACATTTGCAGTCAATAATAATAATATATTTATTAAAATAATAATATGGTAATTGCTATTTATGGAAAAGTAGACTGTAAATTCATAAACAGTTGACAGTTTTTTAAATAATTTATTTGAATTATTTTTAAATTATTTTACATTTTATTTTATTTCTGTATTTTTTAATGTTGTATGTTTATTTCTTTTTTTGATGACAGTGGTTGTTAATACCAATTTATCATGTTTTTAACTGTAACCACAACTGTATGTGTGTGTGTGTGTGTGTGTGTGTGTGTGTACTGCATGTATTAGTAGATACATAGATACATTAATAGATGTATAAAAATATATCTATATATTGCTAATATTTATCTGCATTTACAGTATGATTAAAATAACAATAATAATAGTAATAATATTTATGGAAAAGTGCACTGTAAAATCATAAACAGCTGTCAGAATTATGTTTTTATTTATTTATTTTATTATTTTTTAAATCATTCATTTTAATTAGTTTTTATTATTTATTTTATATTTTATTTTATTTTTTAAATTATTCATTTTAATTAGTTTTTATTATTTATTTTATATTTCATTTTTTTATATTTTATTTTATTTATTTATTTATTTTATATATTTTTTAAATCATTAATTTTAATTATTTTCAATTATTTATTTTATATTTTATTGACTTTATTTTATATTTTATAACTTTAAACAGTTGCCAGAATTACATGTTTATTTTTTTAATTAATTAATTAATTAATTAATTTATGTATTTGTTTTTAATCAACTCATTCATTTTAGTTTTTTATTCTATTTTAATTTAATTTAGTTTATTTTATTTATTATTTAATGTTTATTTATTTATTGATGACAGCGGTGGCTAATACCACTTCATCATATTTTTTTAGTGAAAAACAGTAGTGATTGTGATATTTTGGTGGTTTTGTTAGCAGGATAAATGTCTGTAAAGTCAGAAGTGTTGCACCTCCATATGACGGTTTATTGAAGGGACTCTTTCTTTAAACTAATGGGCGGTAATAGTTCAGAGTCCATGGACTTTGAAAGGTTTGCCCTGATTTCATGTTGATTCCATCATCATCAGTGTTGAGTGAACTACAGACACACACCGACACACAGCAACTTCAACACTTCAACCTCAGGGAAATCAAGACACAGGATGCGTTTTTGCAGTTTCTAGATATTTATTTTAATAGCTATTTAACAGCTATTTATTCTTTTTTAGATATATATATATTGCTTGTGTGATTTTGCTAGAGTAGTTAAAGTGAACTCAGCTGATTTCATATTTGTGGATTCTTGATTTCTCAAATGGATTTTCCTCCAGAGATCAGTGTTTTTATTCTGTCTCAGACAGCACCTTTTATCCTCTACACAATCAACCATGTGTCCTTCTTACAAGAGTAAGTTTTCCTCTTATGTCATTATGTTTTACAATAATGCATGTTAAAGAGCATTGCACTGACATTAAACTATGCAAACTCCATTGTGTTTTACAAGTTCGTTTTGTGTTTAAAATGTGATTTTAAAACGTTGTTATGAGGTTTTAATGGCGTGATTTGACCAAAAGAGGGCAATCAACCTCTACTTTATTTCATCAAGTCATTCTGAGGTGATCAATGAATGAGCTGACATTGCTTCATAGATTTCATTGGTGAATCCCACATCATGATATCATTAAAATTCAGTACAGTTACACTTTCAAAATTCTCATTACCGTAATGAAGAAAAAATATATTATTTAAATTTTAAATTTGTACACCATGGAAATATTTTTATTTAAACATTAAATATATTCATATTTATTATATAAAATATTTTGTACTGCTTTTAAATAATGCTAATTTATGCTGATTTTATTTTTTTCTAAATTGTATTGCATTTTACTGTAATTCAATCAAATTTACTCTAATATAAATATAATATATATTATCATGCAAATATGTTTTATTTAAATATTGTATATATAATATATAATAGTATATATAATAGTAAATATTTTGTAGGTTTAATTTATGCTGCAATTTTAATTTTCAAAACATTGTATTGCAAAATTTTTGTGTAATATAATAAAAATTTACTGTATTACAATCATAAGAATTTTTTTTTTTTTAATAGAATTTTTTTACACTTGTTTTGGGGATATATATGACCTGAATATGTTTTAAGATTTAGTTTGTCATTGATCATATCTATCTATTTATCTATCTATCTACCTATCTATCTATCTATCTATCTATCTATCTATACATCTATCTATCTATCTCTCTCTATATATAAATATTACTTACTAAATAAATGTATATTTATTATATTAAATATTCTGATAAAATAAAAAGTATTGCAGCATTTTAGCATAATGCAGTAAAAACGACTGTATTAAAGTCATAACAATTTAATGGAAATTAAATTTTACAATAATGAGAATGACAAATAGTTATAAAACTAGCTCTAAAAGACTTTCTTTCCTTTATGCAAGTTCTAACATATTTTATTTACAATTTTCCAGTAATATGACCTGAATAAATTGTTGAATCTCATTAATCTTATTTCCAAGTTAAAACTACAGCTTTATTCTTCATCAGTCTGGAAAAAGATATATTATTTAAATTGTAAATTATTTATACAGTACATCATACACATTTTTATGTTTAAATATTAAATATATTAGATTTATTGAATATATTAATATTTATTATATCAAATGTTGTACTAGTTTTGATTAAAAAAAACGTGTTGCCGCATTTTTAGTGTAATTCTATTAGAATTGACTGCATTACAGTCATAAGAATTTAATGAAAATCAACTTTGATAATTACACGTGGTCTTAAAACAGGCTTCACTTTCCTTATGCAAATTATAATGAACTTCTTATTTTTCACTTGTTTTTTGGGGTGAAATATGACTAAGGTTTTCTCTGATAACTCATTTCCACGCTTGGACTACAGACTTACATTATGAATGAAATGATGTGTTTTCTCGTTCAGTCCACAGGTTCTACTGGCCATAGGCATTACGGTTCTCACAACGATACTCTTCCTGGCAAACCTTAGTGTCAAGAGTAAAAAATCAACCGACCCTCTCTTCTATGGTAAGAACAGTACTGACAGATAAAGATGCAATATAAAAATATAAAAATACCCCAACATTCTACAGACACACTGAAATAAAATGGGTATACACTATAAAAATTATTGTACAATTTGTAAATAAAAGTTACTGGAGTTTTTCCAGGGTTTTGAAATTTAAGGCCTGGAAAAACCTGGAAAATAGCAATATTTCTGAAGAGGTATTAAAAAGTGCTTAAATTAATGAATATCTTTCACACAAATTCAGAAAACATGACACTTTATTCGCTTTTCAGTTAATGTCATGAAACCAGTGAACTAAGAAAGTAGTAGTACTGACAGTGGCATGTAAACATGGCTGAAGATGCTAAAAGAGAAACAGACAGACCGAATCAACTGAGTGAGTCATTTACGCTGGAGCCGCTCCTACTGATTCAAACTCGTGACTGTGATCATTCATTTCAAGCGATTCACTAGCGAAAAAATATCAAATTAAAGGATCCATTCATTTTTGAACTTCGACATCGCTTGTAACAATTTCAAAAAGCACGTAGTGATGGGTGAAACAGATTTGTCAAAACTCTGAATCAGTTAAACCATTGCGTCGCAAAATGATTCACTGTTTCGAAGCGCTGTTCCAATCGGATCGCGAATCATTTGATTCAGATCGGGACTTTAAATTGCTTATCTCGAATCAGATCATCAGCAGGACTCGAAACTCTGATCGCGAATCATATGTTTGGAACCTCGGAGGGGGTTCATGAATCATTTCACAAATTGAATCATTTCGTGATCACGTTTTGAGTCCTAATCTGAAATGATGGCTCATTATTCAGATGGGGACTTTGAAACACAGATCGCGAATCATTTGATTCAGATCGGGTATTTAAATCGCGTATCACGAATCAGATGATTGCGAATCATTTGATTTAGATCGGGACTTTCAATTATTTATCTCGAATCAGATCAGTTTGTGAATCATTTCACGAATTTTGGCGTTCCGAGTCCTGATCTGAAATGATGGTTCGCATTTCGCAAATCATTATTCAGATCGGGACTTCAAAACGCTAATAACGAATCATTTGATTCAGTTCGGGACATCAAATCGCCTATTACGAATCATTTGATTTAGATCGGACTTTGGTGGGGGTTCGCGAATCATTTAGCCTAATTTAAATCCACGTATCACAAATCATTTGATTCAGATCGGGACTTTAAATTATTTATCTCGAATCAGATCAGTTTGTGAATCATTTTGCGAATTTTGGCGTTCCGAGTCCAGATCTGAAATGATGGTTCGCAAATCATTATTCAGATCGGGACTTCAAAACGCTAATCACGAATCATTTGATTCAGTTCGGGACTTCAATTCGCGTATTAGGAATCATCTGATTTTGATTGGACTTTGGTGCTGGTCGCAAAACGTTTGATTCAAATCGGGACTACGGACCGCGTATCGCAAATTACTTGTTTGGAACTTCGGAGCGGGTTCGTTAATCATTTCTCAAATTGAATGATTCATGATCAGGGGTTCGAGTCCTGCTGATCTGAAATGATAGTTCTCGAATCATTCGCGGATCATTTGACTCAGATCGGGACTTGGACTGCGTATCTGGAATCATTTGATTTAGTTCGGGACTTTAAATTGGGTATCACGAATCATTTGAGTCAGATCAGGACTTTAAATCGTTTATCACGAATCAGATCATCAGCAGGACTCGAAAACCTGATCGCGAATCATTTGATCGGAACTTCGGAGCGGGTTCATGAATCATTTCGCGAATTGAATCATTTCATGATCGGCGTTTCGAGTCCTGATCTGAAATGATGGTTCGCGAATCATTATTCTGATCGGGACTTTGAAACGCTGATTGCGAAACATTTGATTCAGGTCGGGACTTGGACCGCGTATCACGAATCATTTGATTCAGATCGGGACTTTAAATCGTTTATCACGAATCAGATCATCAGCAGGACTCGAAACCCAGATCGCGAATCATTTGTTTGGAACTTCGGAGCGGGTTCGTGAATCATTTCGCGATCCGCGTTTGGTGTCCTGATCTGAAATGATGGTTCATGAATCATTATTCTGATCGGGAATTTGAAATGCTAATCGTGAATCATCTGATTTCTGAGTGGTTTCGCATATCTTTTTCCTATTTTTTATTAAATAGTAGAAAACATACAGCCATTAGGGCAGTAGCCTACAGTTAGCCTATCAAAACAAAACAAATAAAAAATAAATAAAGTATAGGCTACACACACAAAAGGTCCCTTAAAATGTATTTTAAAGAGAATTTTAAAGAGACATTGTTTGATAAGTGAGATCTCCTGGAAATTAATTTTATAGTATCTATATGAACCCTGTTTTTTAGTGTCTCTGTTTAGAAAGATATTTCTTTCTGTTTGTGAAATTTACTTGCAGTTTCTGAGTGAAAATGGACATTTTTTTCAGAGTGTACAAACAATTTTTACACTGCATCAACAGCAAACTGACATTTTTATATGAACTTAATTCTGCTCATAGCCTAATGATTTTGAGAAATAGACCATAATAAATGAATCAAGAGTTTCAGAAGAGATTTCAGTGCTCAGATTTGTCAAGATACCAAAGTCTGCCATTCAAATAGCCTATTACTCAAGCTCATTAGGGGACAATTTGGAAACAAAGTTTGAACTTAAAGCCTAACTGGATTCTCAGAGCAATACATTTTGGTGTTGGCGTGTCGCCGTTATTGACATCTCTCGAGTCGGTGGACAGCCACTAAATCAGCCCGCTGTGATCAATCCATGTGTGATCTCAGCTCCTCTAAAGTTTCTCCAGCCTCTATTTGTCCGGCTGCCAGTGCTAATGCATGTATGAATCCAAAAGCGAGGCAGCTTTTCCACTTGGGAATGAGGAAACTCTGGTCTGAGGACCACAAGATCGAAATCCACCTTCACCTGGACAACCGTGAGCCATCATTAACTCGCTGTTTGGGAGAGAAATCAATAGTTGGCGAGGAAAAGAAAGTGAAAGCCAGACAGAGACTAAGAGATGGAGAGGAAAGAGGGGCTGTTTGGGTTTGATGGAGAAAGAGAAAGAGAGAGAGTAGAGTGAGAGATGTGCTGATGTTTCCAATCTGTGTGTGTTTCAGTGTTTGCTGTGTTTTCCTTCACCTCTGTCGTCAGCATCACCAATGCTCTGCAGCACGACGGATTTATCAAAGGCTTTATGGACTTTTATATAAGCAAGGTTAGATCACACACACACACACACACACACACACACACACACACACACACACACATATGAATACCTGCTCAGCTGAAGTGCAAAATATTATTTTCTTACTCAGCATTTTTGTCTTGTTTTCCATTCTTACTTTAAGATACAGTCACTTAAAAGGCAAAATGACAAAATATAAGTCTTGCTTCCTGAAAAATGTAGCTTCATGCTTAAAACAAGAAAAAATATAGGGTAATATTGGCTCACATTTTAGTTTGGAGACCAAATCTCACTATTAACTACTAATTATGACTTTTGCCTCAATAAACTACTATTTTGCTATTTATTTATAGTTAGTAAGGTAGTTTTTAAGTTAATGTATGGGATGGATTAATAATCTAAAATATTCTCATGCAGAATAAGGCATTAATATGTGCTTCATAAGTACTAATAAACAGCCAGCTAGTTCATAGTGAGAATTGATGATTAAAATAGTGTTACCTAATATTGTTTTCCCTTTGGATTAGGTTTAATTTTCTTACACCATTTTTGTTTTTAGAAAACAAGACTTAATTTTGTAAGTCATTTTGCTTTTTAAGTAAAAGTGTCTTGATTTAAGAATGTTTAGATATTTGTACTGGAAAACACACAAAAATACTAAGCAAGAAATTCAGAATGCAGCCAGCAAACATGATGAAGAATTGCAATTTAAGATGAAATTGGTAACAAAACATATTATAATTAATAATGCATTTGATATTTCAATGTGAATTGCACATAAACATGTTGTCTTAATAACATACATTTCCCAAAATGTTCTGTTTTCCTTCACATTCTTAAAAATGGAGCCAAGCAACGTAAAACAGATTCATTACACAACTAATATTACCTCACTTAATGATACTGAGTTAAAAAAATATCAGTAAAAACTCCATTGTGTACAGTTTTTTTTCTTTTTACAAAATAAGAATGAAGATTTTTCAAATTATATATATATATATATATATATGTTTCAGCTTAAATGTACGTATAAGAAAAACTGAGTTTCAGGTTTTAATGACAGAAAGAAATATTCAAAATACATAATTGTGACCCTGGACCACATTTAGTTATGGGTTAAAAAATATTGATTTTTCTTTTATGGCAAAAATCATTAGGATATTAAGTAAAGAACATGTTCCATGAAGATATTGTGTAAATTTCATACTGTAAATATATCAAAACTTAATTTTTGATTAGTAATATGCATTGCTAAGAACTTCTTTTGGACAACTTTAAAGGCAATTTTCTCAATATTTCGTTGTTGTTTTACCGATTTTCAAGCAGTTGTATCTCGGCCAAATATTGTCCATACATCAATGGAAAGCTTATTAATTCAGCTTTCAGATGATGTATAAATCGCAATTTCAAAAACTGACCCTTATGACTAGTTTTGTGGGCCAGAGTCACATATTGTTTTCCCTTTATTAAGCTTATTTTTCTTACCCCATTTTTGTTTTCAGAAAACAAGACTTAATATTGTTAGTCATTTCGCTTCTTAAGTAAATGTGTCTGGATTTGAGAATGTTTAGCTATTTGTATTGGAAAACAATGCTCTCTTTTACTTCAAATGCTTAAAAATGGAGCCAAATGACCTGAAACATATTCATTACACAATGAAACAAAACTAATATTACCTCTTTTAATGATACTGAATTCCAATATATATTTATAAAAGTATTAAAAATCTATGATTTAACTTAAAAATCTGCAAAGGAGTGGACATTATGTTTAAATACTCCATTTAGTGCACTTTATACTTTACAAAATACTCTTTTTTCCACAGAATCCAAATTTCTCTGGCTTTTTTGATGCAGGAAAACACCAACCAGATGCAGAAAATTGGCCATAATTCTGACTTTGAAATCAGGATTAGGGTTAAAAAATTACATAGATGTGAAAATGGGCTGAGAATTAAACATGTAGTTGCAATCTGGCTCAGATTTAGACAAGAATCATGTGTTTGTGGTGTTTTTCTGCTGATTAAAATAGAATACAAGACTTATGCTTGTCAAAAGCAAAAATGCTATGAAATGCAACATGCTCCAGCTAAACAGAACTATTCTTGGAATCAGCACAGCAATATGAAACAAATATTGGATTTAATTTAGCAAATATAATGCAGGGTGGAGTTATAATGATGATTACTTTTGTTTTGTCTGATTAATTAAGTTCCTTTGTTTTGCAACCAATTCAAACTCACACTCATGAACTAAAAAAGGGATAACTCTTGGATTACAAATCAAATGTCTCAACTGAAAAGGACACACACACATTAAACTGATCCTCTCACACGATGTGTTAAAGGGGGAGCCGTACCTGAGCACTGCACACGGCATCATGATGAGCTACTGGGATGGTATCGTTCACTACGGCCTGCTCCTCTTCATGGTCCACCGCATAACTGCAGGGTAAATAAAAATCATCATCACAAATCCATAAACACAGCAGTACAATAATGTCAGTACATTTGTAGGTGATGCAGATATGGGAAGTTGACATCAAATAATTTTGGGAAGTTGAAGAGTGACGCTAAACTCCCCTGGTGAATTTTCTATAGCTGTTTAAAAGTTTGGGATCAGTAAGGTTTCCTTTCTATAAAGGCTGCATTTATTTGATTAAAAATACAGAAAAAAATTTAATATTGTGAAATATTATTTCAATTTCAATTAAGTGCTTTCTGCTTGTAAAATGAAAAAAAAAATGAAATTTATTCCTGCGATCAAAGCTGAATTTTCAGCATCATTACTCCAGTCTTCAGTGTCACATGATCCTTCAGAAATCATTCTAATATATTGATTTATTATCAATGCTGGAAGCAGTTTTGGAACCTTTTTTCTTTTTTTAGGATTACTTGATCAATAGAAAGTTAAAAAGAATAGCATTTATTAAAAGTATAAATATTAAAAAAATCGTTTCAGATGTTTGGGGTCAGTACATTTTGTTTTTATAATTAATTAAGGATATATTCATTTGGTAAAAAAGTGATAGACAAGACTTATATTGTTAGAAAAGATTTATATTTTGAATATTCCAACACTGATAATAAATCAGCATATTAGAATGATGTGTGACACTGAAGACTGAAATAATGATTCTGAAAATTCAGCTTTGCACGCAGAAATAAATTACATTTTACAATATATTCACATAGAAAATAGTATTTGAAATTGTAATAGTATTATTTCACAATTTTACACAATATTTAAAATGACCAAAATAACCAAATATTGGTTGATTATTCAGCCTAGTCAATATATCAGTCTGTGAATTCTATAGATGACCTGTTGCTCAATAATGCAGGAACCATGTACAGTATACACACACACACACACACACACACACAAATTTTATAGCAAAAGTTAGACAGGACCCTTTTCATTCTAACATGACAATGCCTCTGAGTATAAGACAAGGTTCATAGAGAAATGTTTGATTCAGTCAGTGTGGAAGAACTTGACTGGTCTGCATAAAGCCAAATCCTAATCCCAGCTGAACACCTTTGGTGTGATTTCAAATGCAGACCTTGAACCAAAAACTCCAATGACTTGTGTATATGGCTACAGTCATTTTAGACACTTCCAAAACTGAAGCAACAGAGATGGAAATACAATTTTTAAATACACAAATTATGCTTCCATCTTAGTTGCTACAGTTTTGGAAGTGCTTTTTTCTGTTCTAAAGAAGGGGGTGTCCCAATGCATTTGTCCATATAGTCTGTGTACAAGTCATTGGTGTTTGGTGATGAGTTTTTGGCTCAAGGACTGCATTTAAAATCAGCTGGGATTAGGACCAGTCAAGTTCTTCCACACTGACTGAATCAAACATTTCTCTACACTGTAAAAAAAAAAAAAAAAAAAAAAACGTAAAAAAAGTTGTGTTCGTGCTGCCTTAAAATTTTAAGTTGAGTCAACATGAAATGTTAAGTTGTGCTACACGAAAACATGGATATTTGAGTTGAGTAAACTTAATTTGCCTTAAAAATTTTAAGGCAGCACAAACACTTACTTTTTTAAGTTGAAACAACTTTTTCAAAACGTTTTTTTTTTTTTTTACAGTGTATGAACCTTGTCTTATACACAGAGGCATTGTCATGTTAGAATAAAAAAAGGATCCTGTCCAAACTTTTGCTATAAAATTAGGACGCAATTCCCTAGAATATCATTATATGCTTAAACATTAAGATTGGTACTCATGGAAATTAATAAAGTAGTCAAACCTGTTCTTTCTAAGGAGATGTACCAATACTTTTGGCAATATAGTGTGTACATACAACAGTCAAAAGTTTGGACACACCCTCTCATTTAATGTTTTTTAAAGAAGTCTCTTCTGCTCATCAAGGCTGCATTTATTTGATCAAAAATACAGAAATAGTAATATTGCAAAATGTTATTACAATATAAAACTATGGTTTTTATTTTAATATACTGTACAATATAATGTATTCCTGTGATGCAAAAAAATTTCATCAGCTGTTACTCCAGTCTCAAGTGTCATAATAATATTTCACAATATTACATTTTTTTTCTGTATTTTTGATCAAGTAAAAACAGCCTTGATAAGCATAAGAAACGTCTTTAAAAAACATTAAATGAGAGGGTGTGTCCAAACTTTTGACTGGTAGTGTATATTAAAAGCAATAGTGCTTGAGATGTTGTGGTGTTGGTTTTTTTCTTCATACAGGAAGCCGTTTCGCAGTTTGGCTCTTGTATGGGCCGGATCCATGATTGCCAGTGAGATCGTCTTAATCACAGGCATTGCAGTAGGTAAGAAAAGTCAGATTTCAACATTGTTCCTGCTAAAACTGTGAGTTCATTGTTAAAATTTTCCCCATATGTATGAAAATATGAATGCATCTGTAATCTATGAGGTCAAGCTCACATCTGTATATGAATGTCTTTGTTACTGTGTTTCAGGTAAATATGGAAAAAACCTCCTCCCTGCTTTGTGGAGAAACACCCCTTCTCTGGCTTTAGCCGTATGGGCGGCAGCAAAGCTTCTCAACAGGCCGAGAGAGCTGTCAATCATTCCTGCTGACAAGGTGAAAATCCAGAACTGAAAACAAAAGATCAAACAGACTTTTATTTTGAATTTACAAATCCAGTTGTTCATTTTAAACCATTTACAGTTGTGCTCAAAGGTTACATACCCCTTGCAGAATCTGCAAAATGTTAATTCTTTTAGCAAAATAAGAGGGATCATACAAAATGCATGTTATTTTTTATTTAGTACTGACCTGAATAAGATATTTCACATAAAAGATGTTTACATGTAGTCCACAAGAGACCATAATAGTTGAATTTATAAAATATTACCCTGTTCAAAAGTTTACATCCCCTTGATTCTTAATACTGTGTTGTTACCTGAATGACCCACAGCTATGTTTTTTTTTGTTTAGTGATAGTTGTTCATGAGTCCCTTGTTTGTCCTGAACAGTTAAACTGCCTGCTGTTCATCAGAAAAATCCTTCAGCTCCCACAAATTCTTTGGTTTTCCAGCATTTTTGTGTATTTGAACCCTTTCCAACAATGACTGTATGATTCTGAGATCAAAACAAGGACAACTGAGAGACTCATATGCAACTATTACATAAGGTTCAAACACTCACTGATGCTCCAGAAGGAAAAAAACATGCATTAAGAGCTGGGGGTGAAAACTTTGAATGGCAACGTGTACATTTTACTCATTTTGCCTAAATATCATATTTTTTCATTTAGCACTGCCCTTCAGAAGCTACAGAAGATACTTGCATGTTTCCAAGAAGACAAAATTAGTTAAATTTACCACGATCTTCAAATTTCAAAAGTTTTCACCCCCGGCTCTTAATGCATGTTTTTTCCTTCTGGAGCATCAGTGAGCGTTTGAACCTTCTGTAATAGTTGCATATGAGTCCCTCAGTTGTCCTCAGTGTGAAAAGATGGATCTCAAAATCATTCAGTCCTTGTTGGAAAGGGTTCAAATACACAAAAATGCTGGAAAACCAAAGAGTTTGTGGGAGCTGAAGAACAGCAGACAGTTTAACTGTTCAGGACAAACAAGGGACTCATGAACAACTATCACTAAACAAAACACAGCTGTGGATCATTCAGGTAACAACACAGTGTTAAGAATCAAGGGGATGTAAACTTCTGAACAGGGTAATTTTTATAAATTCAACTAATGTTTTCTCTTGTGGCCTATATGTAAACATCTTTTATGTGAAATATCTTATTCAGGTCAGTACTAAATAAAAAATAACATGCATTTTGTATGATCCCTCTTATTTTGCTAAAAGAATTAACATTTTGCAGATTCTGCAAGGAGTATGTAAACTTTTGAGCACAACTGTATGTGCTTTGAGGTGAACACACTGCCTCTCAAGTCTCTACTAATGTGGAAATACTAGTTGAGTTGACAGATGGGTTTGATGTGGTTTGTAGGTGGAGGTCGAGCAGAAGAAATCTCTGCTGTATCGTCCCACAGACCTGCTGCTTACACTGGGCCTCATAGTAAGCATCATCTTCACTGCATTCAGAGGCTTTGTAAGTATTTTCACATCCATCCAAGTGTCTGTTTATTCAACCATTTATTCCATCACTCACTCTTTTCCTGCTCTCTGTTTTCCTCTTCAACAGGTTGTTCTTGAATGTTCTCTGGATTTTTGTTTCACCTACATCTTCCGGTACGAGCCGTACATGAAAGACAGCGTTGGCTTTCCAAAAGTCACGGTGAGTACATTTAACATGCTATTTTTATGCTTTGAGATGCACTAGTACTACATACGAATGGCAGCCAGTGGCATATAGAGATATCATTGAGATGGAAACATGATGGACTGATGGATCTGGTGTCTTGTAGATGCTGGTGTTCCTCTTCTATGTTGTGCCGCTCCTGACGGCATGTGTTTATGGGCTTTATACTCCTGGATGCACATGGATGTTGGACTGGACACTGGTCCTCGCAGGAGCTGTAGCTCAGGTACATATACAGGAACCAGTGCTGTTTATCAAAATATTACATTTTTGAAATTCTGCAACTATTTATTAAGCGCTGCCAAAACATCCAAAATAAAAGTTTTTGTTTACATAATATATATATATAAATACACACACATACAGTATATATTTTGAAAATATTACAGTGTATCAATTATATTCATATAATTTATATTATATATAATTATATTTAATATATAATTATTTTTTCTAATTTTATACATGCATGTGTGTGCATTTATATATACATAATAAATATACACAGTACATATACATATATTATGTAAGCAAAAACTTTTATTTTGGATGTGATTAATCGCGATTAATCATTTGACAGCACTAGTTATTTATATTTTATTAATAAATTAATAAATTATTAATTTTTAGCTTTATACCATACAAAAAACACAGTTTTAATAAAAGTAATACAAATATAAAATGAAACTGAATTAAATAGATTGACAATTACATCAAATCAAATCAGTTTTAAGTTGCTAAAATAAAACTAAAGTAACTAAAAAAAGTAAAATAAATTAAAGCTATAATAACAGCTATAATAATTAATAATAATAATAATAATAATAATAATAATTATTATTATTATTATTATAAAATCCTCAAAATGAAATTGTTTTAAAAAATCTAAATTTCAAATAGTAATATAAATATAAAAAATATTAATAGTCATAAAATCACAAAACAAAATTGCTATCTAAAATTCAAGATTTCAAATAGAAATAGAAATATTTTTTTAAAAGTATAAAATCTCAAAAACCTAAACAATTACTTTCAAAAAATTCTAAATTTCACATAGAAATAGAAATATAAAAAAATAATAAAATTACAAAACAAAATTGCTTTCAAAAAATTCAAACATTTCAGATAGAAATAGAAATTAAAAATAATAATAAAATCACAAAACAAAATTGCTTTCAAAAAATTCTAAATTTCAAACAGAAATATAAAAAATGAAATCACAAAACAAAATTGCTTTCAAAAAATTAAAAATTTAAAAAAGAAATAAAAATATTTAAAAAATTACAAAACAAAATGACTTTAAAAAAATCAAATAGTAATAAAAATAGAAATATAAAAAATCACAGACAATTAATAATTGAAATACATTTTTAATAGAAATAGAAATATTTAGAAAAAAAACAAAATCACAAAAATGCTTTCAAAAAATTACAAAATGTCAACTAGTAATAGAAATAGAAATATTTAAAAATAATAATAGAATCACAAAACAAAATTGCTTTAACAATGCAAAATTTCAAATAGAAATATAAAAAAAAAAATAAAATCACAAAATCAAAAAACAAAATTGCTTTAAAAAAATCTCAAAAATGTAAAAATTGTAAAACATACTTTACACAATATTTATATATTATGATAAAATATTACACAATATTTAAAATATAAAAATAAAAGTTACTAAAAAATATTAATAAATACTATAATGCTATATAAATAATTCTAAAATAACACTGAAAAGTACTTTATGTGAGAATTTAGTTTTTTAATGTACAATTATTTAATTATATACTTACGTTTAATTGTATAGTTTTATTAGACAAATAATCATTGTAGTTTTTATATTCTTTTTTGTATTGGTTTAAGGTTAAAAACTAGTCATGAATCAGAAAAAAAGATTCATATTTTAGATAACAGTCCAATGTCAGTTCATACTGTTTTAGTTTGAATAAAACTCTTCACAATTAACCGTTGATCTAAAATTTTGTATCAAAACATAACATTAATATATAACACTTTTCAAACCGGTATTGTAATCTCTTTTTTGCTCTCTTACGGGGACAAAAATGATCTGTTTACAATTCAGATCAAAAAATCAAATGATATCTCATTTGTCTCTGTATGCGATGTTACAGATGCAATGGACTTACCTAGGTGCGTCTGTTCACTCCCGCACACCGTTCACCTACCGCATCCCCAAAGACGAGTGGAGGCAGATCGTCACGCTGAACCTGCTGTATGCGGTCGTGCCCATCCTCCTCGCCGTCCGCTGCTACATGGACCAGACCTTCTTCATGAAGAGCGTTCCTCAGGAACAGACCAGCAACGGCAAGAAAAAGAATTAAAACAAGCAACACTCACATGCAAAAACAAGAGCGTTTCAAAAGAGAGACTCTGCCATAAATTATTTGTAAAAGCATCAATATATCAGTGACCATGTCTGCATCTGCCAATATTAGTGGGTTTGAAATTTCCAACAAGCTTTTCGGTCTGATTAGGCTGATCCCAGCTGACAAAAATGTTCCAAATGTCTAGTTAAAATGTTACATTAATGGAACATTCCATTCTATCATTTTGCAACATTAAGGAAATGTTACTTTTGAATGTTCTATGAACATTCTAAAACAAATTGTAACATTTAAAAAGCATCCGAATTAACAATGTATCATTTTGTGTCAATGTATCACTATTCTATAAACGTTCTATCATAACATTGAGAGAACATTCCCTGATAGCTGGGATATTATAAGTAGATGCAAGTATTTGGACTTTTTTCCCACCAATTTATCAGTAAATTCATTTTTTATGCAAGGTTATGAAGGTTTTCAGGTATTGCAGTCATGCATTTTTTTATTGTCAGTATCAGTGAGATTAGAATGATATTAGACAAATGCCTGATTTTATTTATTTTATTATAAGCATGGCACTGTGTGTACAAAAATGTTTGGATTCAAAATATTATTATTGACCATAAAAAAATAATTGTTTCGATCAATGTAAATCCTCCGCGTTTCATTTTTTACGTGGTGTTTTGCAGCTTTGTTGAAGTGTGAACAGTGTTGAACAGTTCAAACTACTGATCTCAACCAGGTTTATCTCTGGTCAGTTGGTGAAATCTCAATAAATATGGACTCTGGACTAGTTTACATCACTCTCAGAGACGTTTGAAGGCCGTCGAGGCTCAGGGTGTGTCCAGAACAAGTCTGTCTGTGTGTGTGTTTAGTAGTTTCTTGCTGCGAGGAATGTATTTCATTCACTACAATTAATTTTAAATTAGTTTACATTATTAAAACAACTGATTGGGTGAATCTCACAAAAAAACTTGAGATATGGAATTGAAACAGTCCTAAAAACGTTTTTATATGACATATTTTGTGTCTTTTGTATAGTGTTTCCCCCAACACTTTTCTGTGGTACGTGTCATGAACTCTCATATCTGTTGTGAAATTCTTGTGAAATTCGCCATTTATTATTCTTCACGTTGGGCTCCAAAGGGGACGCCGGGGCACGGGTTCAGCAGGGAGAGATATTTATAGCATTGCGACACAGCGAAACTAGACAAACCATTCATTTCAAGATATCTAGACGTGAACAGATCTGTCACATTTCTTCCTGGTCCAATCAAATCTCTGACCTTTGCTCTGTAGCTGATGACATCACCAGGATGATTGCAGTGTCGCTGACCCAGTGATCTTTCACACAGATGAATGAAGCCTGATTACATCAGTTGTAACACTCTAATGTTCCTGAGGATTAGAATATAATCCAATTAAATGGTTTAGACATTAAAGTTCATGGTGTCATGCTGCATTATTCAAAATATTTGCAACTGACAATGATTTGATTCGTTTCAGTCGCAACTCTAAAAATGTTTCCCTGCTAATGTTAGTCTAACATTCTCATAAAGTTATGAAAGTGCTATTTTTTTGGATGTTCTCGGAATGTTCCAAATGTCCAGTTTTTAAATATTTTTTAAAAAGTTTTTTCTTGATTATGTGAACATTAAGGCAACATTCCATTTTTTTCATTTGCCAAATATTATGAGAATGTTACTTTTGAATGTTTTCTGAACCATCTGAGACTGATAAATAGTAGAATTTCTATACATAACTCAAATATTTCATAAAAATGTTACATAAATGTGTTTTTCAATGTCCTGAGAACATTTTTAATATTCAAACATTTTAGAACAATGTTTATTAATATTGTTGAGATTACTTATAAATTATAGTCCATTACACTGCAAAAAATGCTTTTCTTAGATTTTTTTGTCTTTTTTCCAGCCAAAATATCTAAACATTCTTAAATCAAGAAAGATTTTCTAGACAAGTCAAAGTTATTGTCTTGTTTTCAGAAAAACAAAGTCAAAATTAAGTGAGTTTTTTGCTTAAAACAAGATTATTTTGCTTACCCCATTGGCAGATTATTTAGCTTGTTTTAAGCAAAAACTCACTTAATTTTTTTCTGAAAACAAGACAATAATTTTTACTTGTCTAGAAAATCCTTCTTGATTTAAGATTTTAGAGATATTTTGGCTGGAAACAAGTAAGAAAATAATTTTTGGTAACTTATTCTAATTGTTTTTATTCTGCAATATCAAGCAGCAAAACAAGCTGTTTTGTACAGCTAAAAACAGCTGGACGGGGATGAGACCGGAAGCCAGACTCATTCAATTTACAAATGCACAAATATATGCTCTTACAGCAAAAATAAGGTGGATAATACCTCAAATAAGCTGATAGGTGAGGTTTTGGAAGTTGTTCCTCGTGTTAATAAACTATAAATGACTCTGAATCAGCTCAAATGAGTCTTTAAACGCTGTTTTGAGGGCGTTTGAATGCAACTCAAACAGATGTCTCTCAGATCGCTTCATTAGGATTTCAAACGCTGAATGATGCCAGCTAGTTTTTCTGGAATTACAAAGAGCATCTTTAACTATTGCGTTTGCGAAACGGAGCGCTTTGATGTGGCCGGTAACCGTGGCAACGCGAGCTGCGAACCGCTATTGGTCGACTGAAGGCGCTCATTAGCTTAAAGCTGAATCTGCTGTTAATGGCTGATCTTTATCGGTCTTTGAAAACACATGAAGAGCTCAAACCAACCGAATAAGTTCACCATTTATACCTCTGTGAAAAGAGATGTTTATTCAGATACAGATTACCCTGAGGACAGAAAATGCAATGAATTTACCATTAATTCATTCATTAAAACAGGGCTTTATGAGGAAAATACTGAACGGTGGAGAGAAGAAATGTACATTCACTTCATATCTGTCATTTCTTCTTTTTCCCAAGTAACATACACTTAAAAATAGGCATCTTTTGCCTTTTTAAGATGTTAATTGATGGACTGGAGTGGTGTGGATTACTTGTGGATTACTGTGATGTTTTTACCAGCTGTTTTAACTCTTATTCTGACGGCACCCATTCATTGGGTGGCAAGTCAAAGATTTCTCCAAATCTGATGAAGAAACAAACTCATATGCATCTTGGATAGTTTCAGGGTGAGCATATTTTCATTTCTGGTAAACTGTTCTTTTAAAATATGCATGCATAAAGCATGTTTCTGGCCTAAAATCATGTAATAAATGTCTTAATAGAGCAAAAATAAGCAGGAAAACAGCACAGCATAAGCATTCTAAAATTAACCATGCATTAAAAAAAAATTGGTGTCATGTACCAACTTCTCAGACTATATTAATAAAGTTATGCATACTTCATAATAACAAAATCTATAGTAACATTAGCTTATTTAGAATTGATGCACCTAAAAAATGACCAAAATGCATCATGCACTCAGCATGTTAAATACAGAGAAGAAAAATGCACATATTTTTCATTTCTGTTGGCATAAATTGAGAATAGAAATGCCTAAATTTAGTTAACACTAAGAATCAGGTCAGTTCAATAAAACAACTGAAATGACAACAGCTTTGATCCAATCAGTTTTATTGTTGGTTTGTTTTCAAGTTTAATAAAGAACAAAAACACATCAACAAACGAGAAGTGAAGCCATAAAAACATCAAAGTTTGACCTCGGAAGGCAGATTCATCTGAGCGATTCTCACCGGACGGCCGTTTTAATAAAGAGATCCAAACATTCGCTCATGTTAGTGTGTGAAACACACATCTCCATGTCACTTCTGCTAGTTATTGTACAAAACCAATACTGAATAGGGTGATTAAATGGGATCAGACACTAGAATTAAAAAACGGAGTTAGGGACAATCGTCAGTGTTGTCATTAAAAGCAAGTGAACAATGATGGTTATGAAGGAATCAATGAGTAAAGACAAGTTATTTACAGAAGAAAGTGGATCTATAAGCTCGGAGCAAACAGAAGAGAGCTTATGGATTATTTATCGTCATGTTCACTAAAGAATACATGTTATAAATAAACAGTGCAAACAGACCATACTGAGAGGAAAAGAAAACAGATCTGATGCACATTGGGTTATTCTGTCTAACAAACACATCTGCTCCAAAACCTAGTGCTCCCTACATAGGCAGCATCCTAACGGAGACTGAACCTCACAAGTGAGAGATTCGGAAGCACTTTTGATTTCAAGAATTTTAAAAAATCTTGTATTTTAACAAAAATAAATGACCTAGGACCTGGACCGCAAAACCAGTCTTAAGTAGCATGAGTATATTTGTAGCAAAGGCAAAAAAATACACTGTTTTTCTTTTACGCCAAAAAAATCATTAGGATATTAAGTAAAGATCATGTTCCATGAAGATATTTTGTAAAGTTCCTATCATATATATTAAAAATTCATTTTTGATTATTAATATGCATTGCTAAGAACTTCATTTGGACTTGGGAGATTTTTTTGCACCCTCAGATTGCAGATTTTAAATTCTAACAAACCATACATCAGTGGAAAACGTATTTATTTAATTGAAATATGAAAATGACTGGTTTTGTGGTCACAAATAATAGATAAAATAATGCATTAATTAGAATACATTTTTATCAATATTTTCCACCAATAAATGGACGTATTTTCAACTTTTTCCCCTATATTGCATCATATTTAACTGAGCTTGTTGCAATGCATTCTGATTTTGATTTCTCCATCAAAGTGATATTAGAAAACCTTAAGGAAGTTGCATCTTTAAGTTGTCTAGTTAGGAAGATCACTAGGTTTAGAAACAGATCCTAAACTGCAAAATATGACTTTCCTATTCAGTATTTTTGTCTTGTTTTCCAGTGCAAATATCTTCATAAATCAAGACACAATTACTTCAATTATTAAGAAAAATATTATTCAAATTAAGCAAATTTAGAATTAGAATATTTTATGGTAATGATTGTACTGAATTTAATTCATGCTGAATTTATAATTGTAACTTTTTAATACAATTTAAAAATTGTAATATATTTTTTTTTTGATGAGAAATGCAAAATAATTTGTATTTTTTGTCATTTAATTTGATAAAATGTATTGAGTTTATGCTTAAAACAAGAAAAAAATATCTCCAAACTGGAGAAGAAAAATTAAACTTCAACACTTATTTCAAGCACAAACATTTTTTTCAGAAAACTTAATGCGTTTGCTTCTCAAGTAAATGTATTTTTATTTAGAAATGTTTGCACTGGAGAACAAGCCAAAAATACTGAGTATGAAACTCATTTTTTGCCATGTGTTTGAACTAATTAATGAGTGGTAATTAATCAGTGGTGTAAAAACACTTCAAACTGCACAAACCAAAACACACAGAAACACATGCAGTTATCTCAAATAACACACACACACTTGCATTCTCTCACACAAACGCACATACAGATAGGACACCGAGACACATGTCGACATGTTACTGAGCAACATGCGTGTGAAATGAATCCATCTGAAACTCCTACAACACGTCACATTCACCCGCGCTTCAGCAGGTGACACTAAACTCTCATACTCAAGAGCGTCTGAAAGAGACAAGAGACCCTGCGGCCTTAAACATAGCTCACACAAACAGCGCAAACTCACACATTTTAAAATGTGTCAGAACGCAATTAATAAAGTTTGTTCATGAATAAACTTTCTTTTGAGATCTGTTGTCTCTTTCAGAGCAAGTAAAACTGTTGACATTTATATGAAGTGACCTGAATAGTAATCCATCAGGTTTAATAATACTGAGATCTGAAGAAAACTCTATCGCCCTCTTGAGGACCCAGTGTGTTTGTTTCTGTTCAAAGAGTCAAATAGTTCTGAATCAGATTCAAGTAAACAGAAATGATTCACTTGGAATCATGCTGAATGCAGAGATGATAGTTTGATGATCAATCATCTCTCTTCCGGATCTTACAGATGCCTCATCATAACTTATGTGAGAAGATAAATGAGCCGATTCAATCACAAACTCACTTTCAGTTCCGTTTTGCTCGTATTTCACCCCAACATCAAAAGAAATAAGAAAGTACATTTAGCATAAAGTAGGATTTATATAGGTGAACTAAAACTAAAATTAGAAACATTTTCATTGCTTGAAATAAATGTTAAGTCAAATAATTAAATAATAACCTATTTTAATTTCAAATTAAATTTCATTTAATATTTTTTTATTTTATATATATATATATATATATTATGTATTATATATGTATATATATTAAAAAAATATTAAATGAAATTTATATATACAAAAACTACAAAAATGCTAAAACTAAGTACAACTTAAATGAAAACTAAAAAATGTAAAAATATAAACTGAAAATAATAATAAAAATATGAACTGAAAATAATAATAATAATAATAATAATAAGACTGGTATGAAGAATGTTTTTTTTAATGTTGACCTTATTCTTTAGGATAATTAAACATTCATTAATACAATTATCCATATAATAATAATAATAATAGTAATAAATATAGCTGCAAGCAGCAATTACGAGGCCAAGCACTAGGCAAGGGAAGCATCAGACTAACTGCAGCAATGAGTAATTAAAGCCATTTTAAGGTGATTTTAGTCAAAATGGGTGAAAAAACGTGAATACAACCACTAGTAATATGATTTAATCAGTTATCACTTTTGACCACAAGGTGGCACTGTCTCAAAACGTTTTGAGCACTTTCAGGTCATGGTTTCAATGGTAAATACAAAGTTTTGTAATAGTACACCAATGTATTGGTAAAAATGTAGCACTTTTAATCATAATACTCTATTGTAGTCAATGGCAATTTCATGTTTTGTTCAATTATAGCGCCACCAACAATCCCAATAAATTCTTTATGTGTCCTTAGAGTGTCCCTATACATACATGTGTCAAATTTGCTGAAAATATCTCATTTTGTTTTGGAGTTATAGACATTTTTATATATGAGAAGAGAAAAAAATGACAGATGGCTGACATTGTTCGCATTTTTTGGCACTTACTATCAAAATTTTGGCAATTGGGCATTAAATATAACCGGTACGCTCTGTTTCCGAATTTCCTATGGAGGTTTCGTGTTGTTAAGAGTAAGGGTCTCTAAGATATTGGCAAATGTTTTTTAAGCGCCAAAATGCAATGTTGCACAAACCATAAGGCAAAACCTGGCATGTTTGGTATCGCTGGACTCGGCAAAGATTTGGGAGTCTAAAAAGGTGACTCCCGTGAAAATAAGTCGACCACACCCAAAGTTATAAGCCTGTGAATATTTGATTTTACCTCTAGGTGGCGCTGGCTCAAAACTTCTCAGGCTGCTTCAGATCATCGTGCTAATGAACCAGTTTTGTAACAATACATCAATGCATTCATAAAATATAGCATTTTACTATCATTTTACTATCAAATTTAAATGGGAAAATTGGGTATCATTTAACTCTGCACCGAATCTAAAGAGACCAGTTTTATGATTTTTGTCCAAACCAATAGCCATTTTTTTGTATCTCCTGACCACTAGGTGGCACTGTGCTGAAACACTGCAGGTATTCTCAGGTCATGCTTGTTATAACACACACCAAGTGTGGTCTCAATATGCCAAACCGCTGCGGAGATATAGCCTCACATTCATTTTTGCGTGCTTTTCTTAGAATTCGTTGGCATGTTATTCAAGAACGGTTTGACTAATCAACTTGAATTCCATAACTTTTTGCCAGCATGGTCTAAAGATGATCTGAGCCAATTTTGGTGAAAATCAGACAAACCGTCTAGGACAAGTTAAAAAAAGTAGGTTTTTCAAACAATTAAAAATAAAAAAAAAAACTAAACCTTACGATTTTTTTTAGACAAGTGGTGGCGCTAGAGAGTTTGAGTTAGAGACTCCAAATTTGCTATAGTTAATGCTGAGACTGTCCTCTATCAGTGTGCCAAATTTCACAACTTTTCTACAACCGGTTCTTATGGGCTGCCATTGACTCGACAGCGGAAGAAACCAAGGAAGAAGAAGACAAAGAAGAATGCCAATAGATACAACAGGTGCTTGGCCCCTAATAATAATATTTTTAACCCTCTATCACAGTAATAAGATCATTTGGATATTTGAGGGAAAATGTATTTTAATAGTCACAATGCAAAAAATCATAATGATTTTAAAAAGAGGCTTCATTTCCTTTATGCAAAATCTAATTTCTTATGCTTCTCTTTTAATTTCGGTGTGAAACATGAGCTGGACGATGCTTTTCTTCATGAGATCCACTCATTTATGAACATAAGAGGTTTTCCTATGATTCTATTCCAACATTTCACAAGAGATTTGCAATATAAACCAAAATCATCAGCAAACACTCGAAATGAAGTCAAAGTAAAGAGCGTTAGAAAGAATTATTGTGCCATTCAAAGCGTCAGATAAATTCAGAGCATCTCATTTTATGAATATGAATCATTTGGGGCCGTTTGGACATTCAGTATTTCATTAAAGCATTACATCCAAAAATATCTAAAGCTGAACAAATATGAGCATGACCTAACAGAACCTTTACTGCGTAAACAAATTAATACGACTATCCTATAAAGATGAAGAGCGCTCGTTCCGCCCGAATGAAAAACACAAATCTAATGAAGATGTGAATGGAGGGTTAATGAAACCTAAGTAACAGCGGTATAAAAGAACGATTATTTCTGTCCTTTCCATCTGTTGCGTTTCCTCTGACACGGAAACACAGAAAGAGAGATCACAGGGTCAGAGGTCACGACCTCTGATTTTTCTAGCTCCGCCCCCGTGGCTTAATCCCGCCCCCTGTGCCCAGATCCGTGTCTCCGGTGTCGTCGATGCTCGCGCCGAGATCTGTGGTGTTGCCGACGGTAACGGTGAGATCGCCGTGCTGGAGGGAAACAGAGCGGTCATGTGACTACATCTGATTTGCATATAAAAGTTTGGGATCAGAACATTTTTTTATGCTTTCTAAAAGGAGACTTTTCTGCTCATCAAGGCTGCGTTTATTTGAATAAAAAAACAGAAAAAAAAACTGTAATATTGTAAAATGTTAATGCAATTTAAAATAGTTGTTTTCTATTTTAATATACCTTAAATATAATTTATTCCTGTGATGCAAAGCTGAATTGTCTGCATCATTACTCCAGTATTCAGTGTCACATGATCCTTCAGATTTATTATCAGGGTTGGAAACACTTAATTTTTTTTTTTTTTGGAACCTGTGATGCTTTTTTTTGGATTCTTTGATAAAAAAAAAAAAAAAAAAAACAGAACAGCATTTCTTTAAAATGAAAAACTTTTGTAACAATAAACACCTCGTTCAAAGTTTGGGGTCAGTACATTTTTTCTTTCTTTCTCTCTTTGAAAGAAATTAATACTTTTATTCAGCAAGGATGTGTTAAATTGATTAAGTGCTAGTAAAGACTTATATTGTTAGAAAAGATTATTATTTTAAATAAATGCTGTTCTTTTTAATGTTTTATTCATCAAAGAATCCTGAAAAAAGAATCACAGATTCCAAAAAAAGTATTAAGCAGCACAACTGTTTCCAACTTTGATAATAAAAGTAATAAATCAGTATATTAGAATGATCCTGACAGAAGGGCTGATGAAAATTATATTTTAAAGTATATATAAAATAAACTGTTATTTTGAACGGCAATAATATTTCATAATATTACTTTTTTCTGCATTTTTGATTAAAAAAATGGAACTTTGATGAGCATAAGAGACTTAAAAAAACATTAAAAACAAACTTTTGAGCAGCAGTGTACATTTAACATTTGGCAGACATTTCTATCCATTGCACTTAAGGTTTACATTTGATTGGTTCATACTAGGAATCGAACCTTGGAGTTGCAAGCATCATGTTCCACTGTTTGAGTTAGATGCAAGTACCAACTAACTAATTAAACACTGCTGATTGTACTTACAACATATTTAATCTTTCTGCAATACAATGCTATAATATTATCATGCAAAACATGTTAAAATGTAATTTCTTTAGGTGCAAAATAGTACATTTCACAATGCACATTGTTTTTGATGCTTAAAACTACCAAAAAAAGTACAATTTTAAATTAATACCATTCAAAGAGAAAACAGGTTATATTAAGCATACTTCATGTTAATATTTGTTGTACTGGATTTTATTTATGCTGAATTGATTTTTAATCAATTTTAACTAAAATCCTTTTGTGAGGGGAAATTTACTTCCGACGCAAAATGACTTTAATTTTTTTTAGAAAACAAGATTTATTGTTTGGTGTTAAAATTAAGTGTGTTTATGCTTAAAACAAGAAAAAATATCTTCAAATTGGAGAAGACAAAATAAACTTAAGTTCCTTTTTCTGACCCCAATATTTCTTGTTTTAAGCATAAACACTTTTTTTTTTATTGTTTTTTCAGAAAACCTAAAAATATCGTAATATATTTATACCTTACACTGACAACTTAGATATTTGAGTTGATTCAACTTAAAATTTCAAGGCAGTCAAAAAACAAACACAGCTGTTAAGTTTAACACATTTTTTTGTTTAGTCAACTCAAATATCTAAGTTGTCACTTAGTACATCTTAATATTTCAACTTCAATAAACTTATTTGAGTTGACTGAACTTAAAATTTGAAGGCAGCAGGGTAACAAATTATTTTAAGTTGACTCAACAAATTGTGTTTTTTGTTTTTTACAGTGTATACCATAGTTGCATTTAGCTGATTTGATCTAAGCAATAAAATAATGCACATTCTGAGACAATAAATCAAGCAATCAAGCTGTTGAAATTTGATATACAGTAGGCCTATATATAGCGCAAGTATAATGTATCTACACTGCAAAAATGATTTTCTTAGTATTTTCTTTTTTAGTAATTTCGTTTTTTTTTTTTTTATTTAAGTACACTTCCTCAGTGTTTTTGTTTTGTTTTCCAGTACAAATATCCAAACATTATTCAATTAAGATGCATTTACTTGAGAAGCAAAATTACTTAAGATACGAAGTCTTGTTTTCCAAAGAATAAATCAAATTAAGTGAGCTTTTGCTTAAAACAAGAAAAAATATCAGCCAGTGGGGGTTCTCTGTGAATTAAGTTTTTCTGGCCACATTGACAGATATGTTTGTCTTGATTTAATCATAAACATACTTCATTTTGATACATTTTTCAGAGAACAAGACTCAGTATCTTAAGTAATGTTGCTTCTTGAATAAATGTCTTGATTTATGAATGACAAAAATACAGAGGAATAAAACTCTTTTGCAATTTATGCACTTAAAGTTGGGCGATAATATAGCTACATTTTGTGGCATAATAAAAAATACATACTAAATATTTATTTATGTGAGTGCATGCATGCAGATAAAGTTGGATATATATCTACCTTTATATAAAGAACCGCAAAACCAGTCTTAAGCAGCACTGGTTTATTTATAGCAATAGCCAAAAATACATTGTATGGGTCAAGATAATCAATTTTCTTTTATGCCAAAAGTCATTAGGATATTAAGTAAAGATATTTTGTAAACGTCCTACTGTATATATATCAAAACATAATTTTTGATTAGTAATATGCATTGCTAAAAACTTCATTTGAACAACTTTAAAGGCGATTTTCACAATATTTTGTTTTTTTTTGCACCCTCAGATTACAGATTTTTAAATGGCTGTAACTCAATATATCGTTATATATGTGACCCTGGACCACAAAACCAGTCATAAGGGTAAATTTTTTTCAAGTAAGATTGATTGAGGATAGGACAATATTTGGCCGAGATACAACTACTTGAAAATCTGTAATCTGAGGGTGCAAAAAAATCTAAATCTTGAGAAAATCGCCTTTAAAATTGTCTAATGAAGTTCTTAGAAATGCATATTACTAATCAAAAATTAAGTTTTAATATATTTACAGTAGGAAATTTACAAAATATCTTTATGGAACATGATCTTTACTTAATATCCTAATGATTTTTGGCATAAAAAAAAAAAAATCGATAATTTTGACCAATACAATGTATTTTTGGCTATTGCTACAAATATACCCCAGCAACTTATGACTGGTTTTGTGATCCAGGGTCATGTATAGTATGTTGTACGTACGCAAGTAAGTAAGCTGTATTATATACATCTTTTAATATATAGCATGTATAGATTGATTTAAATTTTTTCAATGATATGATAATAAAACAGATGCTACCTTGGTATTTTTAAAGGAATATTTCACCCAAAAATTATTTACTCACCTTCAAGGCATCCTAGGTGTATATGACTTTCTTCTTTCAGACGAACACAGTCAGAGTTGTTTTAAAATTTAGACGGATTTTAAAAACTGTTTATTAAAAAACAATGGATATATGTGACCCTGGACCACAAAACCAGTCATAAGTGTCAAATTTTTCAAAATTGAGATTTATACATCATCTGAAATTTGAATAAATAAGCTTTCCATTGATGTATGGTTTGTATCTGACAATATTTGGTCGAGATACAACTATTTGAAATCTGGAATCTGAGGGTGCAAAAAAATAAAAATACTGAAAAAATTGCCTTTAAAGTTGACCAAATTAAGTTCTTAGCAATGCATATTACTTAGCAAAAATTCAGTTTTGATACATTTACGGTACAAAATTTACAATATATCTTAATGGAACATGATTTTTACTTAATATCCTAATGATTTTTGGTATAAAAATTGTTTTGGTAATTTTGACCCATACAATGTATTTTTGGCTATTGCTACAAATATACCCCAGCGACTTAAGACTGGTTTTGTGGTCCAGGGTCACAATATGTGCTTTTTGGAGCTTCAAAATAATAGCCACTATCCACCACCATTATAAAGCTTGGAAGAGCCAGGATACATTTTAAAACTGGAAGAAGAAAGTCATATGCACCTAGGATGGCTTGAGGGTGAGTAAATCATGAGGTAATTTTCATTTTTGGGTGAACTATTCCTTTAAGACTGACACTCATCAAAAAGCGGATCAGTGTTTAGAGACTCACATTTGGTACAGATGATCTTGGGTCTTTCCCAGGTCCCATTGGGTCGGCAGCGGACAGTCGGTATGTGTCTCTGAAAGAAGCCATCGGTGCACTGGTACCGAACCACCGAATGGATGTCGTAGTGTGACCGTCTGCGACCCACTAGATAGGCGTTATCTACTGCTGGCGGAGTGCCACACATCACTGAAACACACAGATATATATCAGAGATCATAAACCATCAGTGTTTGTCTAAGTGAAATGATCTAGAACTTGCAAAACACTGGAACATAAAACATTAAACATACAACAATAAATATTTGTTTTTTCTTTCTCATCAAAATATCAGCCAATTTGCATGTCTGGTTATAAGAATTTCTAAAAATAAATGTAGTTTGCACATAATTAAATTTATTTAACAAAAGAAATTAATTTAGTTTAATTTCAATAATTTAATTTTAAATGTATTCATAGAATGTAATTTATAATTAATTAGAAATGTAAAAAAAAAAATTTAAATCCTATTTAAATATGAATTAAATTAAATTTTGAATTTTATACTTAAATATAGATTAAACTACACCTATAAATTTATAGTTAATTGTATAAACAATAATGTAATTTATTTTTAAATATAAATTCAATACATTTTTATATTTAAATATACATGTATTAATAGAATTTTATTCATATTTAAATATGCAATTAAAAATATAGTTCAATTTATTAATTTATAATATTTAAATATACATTTATAAAGTAACAAGGTTGATATATTGTTACTGGTTATCAGGGTTGCAAAGACAATTGCACCAAGATCAATTAATTAATTATTTATATGTGAATTAAATTGAATTAAATGTTTTTAAATTTATGTTGGAATATTAATTAAATTACACTTATAAAATGTATTTTAAAATACATTTTTTTTATATTCAAATATATTAATATTAATATTGTATTCAATAATTTCATTTATATTTAAATATATATTAAACATTTATAATTCAATTTATATTTAAATATACATTTAGAAAGTAGCAATGTTAAAAATATTTTTACTGATGTTTGTTGGAATATAAATTAAATAACACATCCAAGCGTCGAAACAATAAATAGTTTAACCAGTGTTGATATGTATAAGAATTTCTAAATAAAAATGTATCAATATAATTTAATTTAGATTTAAACATAATTTAATATATATAGTGAGTATTTAAATTTAAATTAATAACATAATTTAGTTTATATTTAAATATAAATTTAACAGAATTTAATTTAGAACTTATAAATATACTTTAATGTATAATCAATTATAATAAGTAATTAATTACATTTAAATTACATTATGTTTTTAAATTTATGTTAAATTAAATTACACTTATAAAATGTATTTTAAAATACAAATAATTTTGTATTTAAATATATTAATATTAATATTGTATTAATATAATTAAATTTATATTTAAATATACATTTATAAAGTAGCAATGAAATATTAGGAGCAATAAAGTATAAAATATATAAATATAAGTATAAAAAAATATAAAGGAGCAATAAATATTAGGCACTTTGCAAGACCGTACATAGTCATAGGGTTGCAAAGAAAATTGCACCAAGATCAAAAGCAGAAATGGTAGTTGTCAAGTAGTTTTTTTTTTTTTTTTTTTGCAAAATGTGACAAATAAAAACAACAGCTAAGTGCATGATTAAAAGAAATGGGTCAAAGAAATTAAAGTTTAAACAATAAGTTTAATCATAAGGTTTGAAAATGGAATAAAGCACTGATCACTGATAAACCTTTATGTTTTTCTTAAGCACTAATCTGAATTCATGAGGTTCCAGAAGGGCAAATTCAATTTTTTAAATGTAAACCTCTTCAATTTAAATAAAATGAAATCCTGAAGTCCTGGCACAAACGCTCCGTCTCCAGACAATGAGCCTGATTTCCATAGGCAGGAAGCCACCAGCAGTAAATCTGTCGTCTGGCGTCGCTGCCACAGGAAACCCGCGAGAGATCCTGGATGCGCCACAAAGGACGGCATCGTGGGAAATGTAGTGCAGAGCCCAGAGCTTAAATCCCCAATCTGAGCCCGTCTCAATAGGGTCTGAATACTCGCACCCTAAAAACTGAGACCTCGTTGTGTGGAGGACTGAAAGACAGAGTTTAGAGCCTCAACGTCGCTCATTCAGAGTCCATTGAGATGCCACACAGAGCCCATGAAGCAGGACTGAGGAGCTAAACGCCTTTAGACTCATGACTTCACTCTGCGCTAGAGTTTGAGACTCTTAGTGAGGAATCATTTAATCTGTGGACTGTAGAGAGCGAAACTGATACAGAAGATGCCAGTCAATGTGACATTGAGATGTTCGTGCAGTTTATTAAGTGTAGCTCTCACTCACACACACAGTAGATGATCAATAACCACTTAAACTGAAAAACATGCTCGGTTCTGATGTGTGTGTTGGACAATTCCTTAACGGAGTGTCTATTTACACTAAGTGCAAATAGCCCACTTTGTTGGCAGTGGCTATTTACACTAACTCTGCCCATCAATGTGTAATGGGGCTGGTCAACACTACAAAAGATGACTACCAGCCATCAGATTCAATGGCAAAGCGGTTAAAGTGTGTGGATAAATGTTTTCGACACGGATGACCCGGGTTCAATTCCACCTTATGGCGATCTTTTATTTTCATCCTTTTTAAATCTCATATAACATCGGAAAAGCATTGCTTTTCAATAAAAATTAAGGAAATAATCGAAAATTGTAAAATAAAGTATCGGTTAGGGTTAGGGTAGGTGTGTAGGGAGGGCTTATTGTCCCACTAAGGCTGCATTCATTTAATAAATTGAATTAAAACGATATTTACACTCAATGCATAATTACTGAATACTGTTTTAATATAATACAATAGTAATAACTGCATCTATTTGCAATAAGTATTATAAATAGTATCAAATCCTTAAGTGTAAATAGAACCCATTGCTATTTGCACTTAATGTAAATAGCATCTCTCGCTAAGAAAATATGCTGTTTGCACTTAGTGTAAATTAGCGATGTGCATCTCCATAACTGAGGCCGATGTGATACGCATCTCGATGCATAGCCAACGATACGATACTTTAAAGATACATGAAGCAGCTAGCGATGCGATACGATACACCCCTGTTACGAAGCAGTGCGATCCGATTTCGATTCGATTCAACACGATTCAATGCAGTATAATGGAATTAAACAAATATGATGCTATGCATTTCATGTTACAGATACTTGTATTTCTTTGTTTCAGACAACAAATCATAAATTAACTTAAGTGCCTTCTGATTTGTAGTGCATGACCCAATAAATAAAACCAAATGCTTTTTTCCTGTTCTGTCTCCACATTTAACAGCGAAACAATTTCAATTTCAAACAGTCATTTCTAGGGCTGTCAATTGATTAAAATTCATTGATTTTATTCATTGATTTTTTTTTTAATACCGTGAAATGGAGGCACGCAAGAGATTAACGCAGTTGCAGGAAGCTGCTCACTCAAACGATCTAACTAGTCTCAAACTGATTAATTCTGGTGATGTCTGTGCCCTAAGATGATCCAGAGATGAAGGATCGAATGATGAAGTTACTAAAGAGGAGTCCAAAGACAGTCTGTTATATAGGCTAATCAGTGCGCAAACAGTTGTGCTGCGCTCGCGTTTCTAAATTTTAACTACAACTACAAGGTACATTATTCGTGCTATTTAAACATACAAGGGGTGATCAGAAGTTCGGAGACTATACCCATGATAAACAACGGGGAAAAAAGACGTTTGTTTGTGTAGTAATGCCGTATCGCGCTCCTGATAGCTCTCCATAAAAGTGAAAGTAAAACACGTCTCACTTTAAACCCGCTTTTCTCAAAAATTCCATTCCTGAAAAAATTAATCATATTAGCCATTTTCAGATAGATATAACTTTTGTTATGTTTAAACTATGGACAAAATAAAAAAACTGTTATGGGAAGGGCTTGAACCCAGCTTTACGTCGAAAACTAAAAAAGGTAAGATTTCACCATGTGTTGGGTTTTGCCAGATCACATCACATCACATTTCAGTAGACCCTCGTCCTCTACTACATTAACTTGCCTACATGCCACCCATTTCGCGATCGCTGTGGTGAGTCTATTGCCTGTTCAAGCGCCGCCGCCGCCGCGGTTTGCCATTGGCGAGGGGGAGGAGAGCTCTGCATCAGCTGTATGTTTCGCCATCAAGTGATACTTTAAACTTTATAAAGAAATAAATCGGGTTTTACCGATGCAAATATGTTAGAAACGATGCACACTTTTTAAACCGATGCATCGCATCGTTAACTTTTTAAGCCGATGCACCGAGCGAATCGGGGAATCTTCCCATCCCTAGTGTAAATAGTGCAAATAGCTGCTGCCATTTATTAAAGAGCAGGTCATATGTTTTTTTCAGTGTCCTAATATTGTGTTGAGTCCCTTAAAACAGGTTGAATTGCATCTAAGGTCAGAAAACATTGTAATTTTCCCAGAATTATACATTTATACATAGAGTCCCTGGTAAATTACAAACTTGCTAAATTTAATAATAGCATTTCCCCCAACTGCTGTTTTTGTCTTCAGTCGGAAGAAACAATCAGTCATTTATTTTGGGACTGTGTTTATTGTAAAGTGTTTTGGGTTGACTTTTCAAATTTTGCTAAAAAATACTTGCATCCAAACTTCTGTATAACCTCAAAAAATACGTTTTTTGGTTACTCTTTGAATTTAGACCCTTCTAACTGTAAATGTATTATTAATTTACTGTTATTCCTTGCTAAATTTTACATTCATAAATGTACATTTTCAAAGAAAAACCCTTATTTTTTATTTTCAGGAAAGATTTTGATGTGTATGTAAATTCCTTAAGAAACTCTAATAATCCTATTGCTTGTAAGACTCTTTCATGTTGTAAATTGTATAAGCTAATATAATATGCTTTGGATTATTGTATGTAAACCTCATTGTCTTTTTGTTTATCTTCTTTCTCTGTTGTTGTACTTGCTGTTCTTCTACTGCATAATAATAATAATAATAAAAAAAATACATAGAGTTATTTGTCCATGATTTCGAAAAGGTTCGTTTGAAGCTGTTTTAAGTGTAATGTCTGTAAACCCCTCCCTTCCATTAGCCTGCTCTGCTCTGATTGGTCAGTTCGCCAAGCCCGTTGTGATTGGCACAGAGAGGAGTACTGTAGCAAGTTAGCCAGCACTGTTTTTTTGATGTAATCAAACTAAAGTAATCAAAAATTATAGTCTTTACAAAACACATCTAAGTGTCGAAACTTTTGCATGCTCATTCATGAACCTAAATGAAAAGCAACTGACAAAGTTTAAACAATAAATAGTTTAACCAGTGTTGATATGTATAAGAATTTCTAAATGTAAATGTATCAACATAATTAAATTTATATTTAAACATAATCTAATAAATATAGTGTATATTTAAATTAAAATAATAATATAATTTAGTTTATATTCCAAAATACATTTAAAAAAATATATTTTGAATTTATAAATATAATTAAATGTATAATTAATTCAGTGGGGTAATTAAAATACTCTTGATTAAGGAATATTTTACTTACCCCACTGGCAGATGATCATACTTGTTTCCGGGGGGGAAACTAAATTAAGTGCATTTTGCTTAACCCTTTAACTGTCACTTTTGAACAAATACGTGTAAATGAAGTATTTAAACTTATTTTTATAATTCATGAACAAAAACATTTTGTAAAACGATTTTGATGTACATTTTCCATCATAGTGCAATGTCTGATTTTAAAATGGGTTTCAAACGATGAATTTTGAGATTTTATGTTTTCAAGTGATCTATAATTTCTCATGATTTCTAAAGCGTGATACGGAAAAAGGCAACAAAGAAAGTCTTTTTGTGACAAAGGACAGAACTCCTGTTATGAAGTCGATTTTTGAGGTGCACTCGTCATAAATTAATCTATTACTTTTCCTACATAATTTGTAACACAAAAAGAGTCTTAGACCTTTCCAACAATGTATAGTTTGTCATGATTAAATTAAAATTTATTTGTAAAATGATGAAGAAACTTAGGCGTCCCACAGGTGGGACGGGTGACAATTAGGGGGTTAAAACAAGACTAAATATCTTATGTCATTTCGCTTAGTAAATGCATCGTAATTTAAGATTTATTGACGAAACAAGACAAAAATTCTAAGTAAGTTTAGCCTTTTTGCAGTAAAAAAATTAAGTTTTGAAGTATAGTTTAAATGGCCTCTCTCACCGGTTCCTTTCTTGCAGACGTAGGGTAGATTGTAGTTGCAGGGCACATCGTTCCATTTGCCATCTTCTCTGGTGATCATCACCACACAATCCTCTCCACCTGCGAAGAAATTATCCGGCTGATTCTCACGCCAGTTCTCATACACCTGTGAGAGAAACATATAAAACATATAAAATAATGTGGTCATTTGTGCATGGAAATCTGAATGGGATAAATAAACCAAATTAGATCTGTCCGATTATTGCAGACCATGTAAAAACAGTCAGTGAGTAAAACATTTGATGTCTCCACAGTCTACAGGTGAAGGTTCAAGTGATGTTTATTTGGGACTTGAGAAATGACTCACAACATCCATCCCATCAGTCCACTGGAAATCCTCTTCTACTGTACGATCATTCAAACCGATCCAAACGTTCTCATGACCCAGACCTGATGATGGAGCACACAAATTTGATGAAAAACAATAGATTACACCATCAGTCAAAAGTTTGGACACACCCTCTCATTTAATGTTTTTTAAAGAAGTTTCTTATGCTTATCAAGGCTGTTTTCACTTGATCAAAAATACAGAAAAAATATGTAATATTGTGAAATATTATTATGATGTATATCAATGTTTTTCCATATTAATATACATTACAATTTAATTTAGATCTGTAATTAAAGTTTAATTTCCAGAATCATCACTCCAGTCTTCAAAAATCATTCTAATATGCCGATTTATTATCAGTGTTGCTTAATATTTTTTTTTGAAACATGTGATACTTTTTTCAGGATTTATTGATCAAAATAAAAGGTTAAAAAAAGAACAGCATTTATTTAAAATAGAAAGTTTTTCTAACAATATACACTACTGTTCAAAAGTTTAGGGTCAGTACATTTTTATTCTTTCTTTTTTTGGAAAGAAATTAATAATTTTATTCACCAATGATGTGTTAAATTAATAAAAAGTGATAGCATAGATTTACATTGTTCGAAAAGATTTATATTTTGAATAAATGCTGTTCTTTTTAACTTATTATTCATCAAAGAATCCTGAAAAAACAATCACAGGTTGCAAAAAATATTGATAATTCTAATAATAAATCAGTATATTAGAATGATTTCTGAAGGATCATGTGACACTTAAGGCTGGAGTAACAGCTGATGAAAATTCAGCTTTGCATCACAGGAATAAATTATATTTTAAAGTATATTCAAATAAAAAACATTATTTTATTTTGCATATCATTTTTTTTCTGTATTTTTGATCAAATAAATGCAATCTTGATGAGCATAAGACTCTTTAAAAAAAAATAAAATAAATAAAAACAAGTACTGATCCCAAACTTTTGAGCAGCAGTGTATATACATATATATTGTGCTAATTATTTATTTATTTATTTATTTATTTTTCACTTTATTAGTTTTCATCAGCTCACAAATGGCTTGTACTTTGCTTGTAAAGTGTTTTTGCATTTTTCTTTACAATAAATGACATATGCTTTGATATTCCGCAATTGATTCATATCAAATACAGTAAAAACGTTGTGAAAAAAAAAAAGCTAAATACTAAAATTAAAAATAGATGTTTTCTATGTCAATACATTTTGAAAAAATAATTTCTTCCATTGTAAAGTGACTTGCATCATGGCAGAGGTTTTATATGGAAGCTCTACAGCTTGTGACAGACCATTAAGGAAGTCCTGCTCCATGGAGGAAGTGATGCTGGTCAGGTGACTGCTGTGTTCTCTGCAGTCCTTCTCTGCGTCCTCCCAGGTGTGTCTGCGTGGAAACAGACGGTAGCAGTGACCGTGAAACTTCTTCCAGCCGTGTTCACAGCCCTCTGTGTCTGGAGACAGAAAAAACATTTTAGTAGTCATTTTTAGGGATGCAAGGATACTATCATTATGGTAATATTGTGATAATATTGTGGTCACATGACGATATGAAATGATGGGTAAATATATTTTAAAAGTGTAGCTTTTAAAATATATTTACATTTCTTATTCTAACATAAAAGGTCTTTAAAGTTGTGTTTTGGGCCATTATGCTTTGACACATCCTCTGTCAAAAGAACCAAGTCTGTTTTCGCTGGCATTTCAAAGCGAAGCGTGCACTTCATTCAGGCGATCGGCTTGTGATCCAATGTTTTCCACACCTCAGAATGGCTCAGTTCACACTGAATGAAGTGAATGAACTCGTTTATTGCATGTGCTGTGAGTTTAGCGCGGGTTTGGGAAAGCAACGGCCACCAGTTATGCTTTATATTTCGGCAGATGATTACAGCATTTCACTAGATTTGTAGTGAGATGCGTTTGGTAAGGCTGTTTACACTGAAGCTGGAGTTTTCCTTCAAAATAAAAATAATGTTACTGCAAATTTAAAATATCTTTTGCCAGAGTAGTATAAATCAGATCATCTAAATGACTAATTTCCCACAAAATAAATAAATAAATAAATAAATAAAATAAATACATTTTATTTTGAATAAAATCAATTAATTGGAGATGCTTTGATTATTAAAATGTAATGGAACCATTAAAATGTAATCCAGAAAAGCAATGGAAAAGAATTTGGTAAAAATGAAACTGTAAAACTCAATTAATTAGACAGCCTTTCTGATAAAAAATAAATAATATAAAAGTAACTATTAAAACAGAGTATAGAAAAATTAAAACGGGGAAAAAAATTGAAATTTGGAAATAAACATTTTAAATATGAACTGAAATAAAACATAAAATATATTTTTGATATTGCCAAATCAACATTTCTCATTTAACTTCAGTTTTAGGGATGAAAATATATGGAAGCTTGATTCTGATTTTTTTTTTTTTTTTTTGCAATTCCGAGTTCATCTCTCAAAATTCTAAAACTCAAAAAAAAACAAGAAAAAAAAAAAACAAGTCAGAATTAAAAAAATGATGTGCAGAGATGTAATCTCAGAATTCAGAACAAAAGGCAGAAAAATGTGCAATGGGAAAAAAAGTCTTGCAATTCTGAGAAAAAGGTTTTAATTGTGAAATAAAAAGTTGCAATTAATAGTAATAATAGTTAATTTGTAAAACTAAAATAAAAACGATACAGATATTTAAAATAAAACAACAAAAATGTTGAAACCCCCCCCCCCCCCCCCCCCCTAAAAATTCAACTAAAATTAAAATGAAAACTAAAAATAGCAAAATAAATAAGCAATAATATAAAATCAATAAAACTAAAATACACTGATAAATGTGACCCTGGACCACAAAACCAGTCTTAAGTAGCACAGGTATATTTGTAGCAATAGCCAAAAATACACTGACTGGTTTAAAATGCACAATTTTTCTTTTATGCCAAAAATCATTAGGATCATTAGGATATTAAGTAAATATTCCATGAAGATATTTTATACATTTCCTACTGTAAATAAATCAAAATGTAATTTTTAATTAGTAATATGCATTGCTATGAACTTCATTTAGACAACTTTAAAGGCGATTTTCTCAATTTTATTTTATTTTTTTAACCTCAGATTCCAAATTTTCAAATAGTTGTATCTCGGCCAAATATCGTCATATCCTAACAAACCATACATCAATGGAAAGCTTATTCAACCTTCAGATGATGTATAATTTTGTGGTCCAAGGTCACATATAAAGTATCACCATCATAATTTTTCAAACAAGCATCAGGAATATTTTCATATGCATGAATCAGTTCACCTCACTGGTGTTTATTATCATTCATTCCCATAAACCACCTCAGCGCTCGTGGTTCTGCGTCTCCATCAGATTAACCTTCATCAAAACATTAAAAACCCCCTGAAAACTCAGTCTACCTGCAGTGTGTGTGTCTTCTGTGGTTACATCTGAACAAAGGCCACCAGAGACCTGCTATTAAAGCAGCACACAGATGTAATTAAGTCTCTATCAGTGGAGGGGCGGAAGAAACATTGAACACTGAGGTCGAAAAACGTGTGGATAATGAAAGAGGGATAATGTACAATCAGCCTGTCATTACTGCAAAATAACCCTGAAGGGGTTTATTTGGTGATAATGACCAGCTGACTGAACATAATCCTGCTTATTAAATGGATACTTATGAAATAAATAAAAGTATAAATTGATACGAATGAAAACGATTCATTGTGTGAGAAGAAAAAGGGTGGGGAGTGATACGAGAGACATGAAACTAAATATATATTGTCATTATAGACATTTATCAAACTTGCATATTGCATATGCAATATATTAATTTGATCATAAAGTAAAAGGGGAAACGATGCTCTGGGAAGTCACTGTTGCGCTCTATTGGAAACATCTCAGATTAAACACAAACATCCAATGGACCGTGAAATGAATGTCCATTAGCTACAGATGCCCAGCCTCATCTGAATCTCTACAGCATCATAACTTTGATGAAGCGTCTTCCAAATACACAAGCAAGAAAGCGTCTGATACGGCGCTGTGACATCACACTCGTGTGCAGCGCACTTCTGTGCCATCAGCTAACTGCATTATTAGCAGTAATGCATCATCGTTAGAGTCGCTGTCACCATGGGATGCAGAAGAGGGTGAGCGGATGCTCATGAGTCTGCAAAACCACTGAGATGAATGCCACAATGTGGTACAAAGAGAGAGAGAGAGAGAGAGAGAGAGAGTGGTCAACATAATGAAACATGCACACCACACCTCTGAGACGCTGACAAACAATGTAAAACACTAATGAGGGGAATGAAAAGACCTGGCAGAACTCACTGGACTCGCCAACATTTGTTTTCTTCATTAATATTACTAGCGGACTCCGTTCACATACTTATTTCACTTATTTGATACATTTTTGCACAATGTGAATATGCACATGCAATATATTACTGCATACTGCATGCATATGCAATATAATATTCATTTGAAACATTGAGAATATTCAATATTTGCAAGGTATTGCATGTGCAATATTAATTTGACATATTTTTGCTCAATGCACGAAATTGCATGTTGCATAAGCAATATATTAATTAGATTTTTGCACAATGCAAATATCTATAAACAACATATGCAAGATATTACTGCATACTGCATGCATATGCAATATAATATTCATTTGAAACATTGAGAATATTCAATATTTGCAAGCTATTGCATGTGCAATATTAATTTGACATATTTTTGCTCAGTGCAGGAAATTGCATGTTGCATAAGCAATACATTAATTTGATTTTTGCACAATGCAAATATCTATACACAACATATGCAAGATATTACTGCATACTGCATAGTGCATATGCAATATAATATTAATTTGAAACATTGGGAATATTCAATATTTGCAAAATATTGCATGTGCAATATTAATTTGACATATTTTTGCTCAATGCAGGAAATTGCATGTTGCATAAGCAATACATTAATTTGATTTTTGCACAATGCAAATATCTATACACAACATATGCAAGATGTTGCTGCACACGGCATAAGCAATTGATTCATTTCACTGATTATTTTGCACAATGCAAATTTGCATATGCAATATATGCAAGATATTACTGCATACTGCACATGAAATATACTATTAATTTGAAAGATTTTTGAACATTGTGAATTTACAAAATGTGCATATGCAACTTATTAATTTTTGAACAATGCAAAATATATTAATTTGACTATTTTGCACAATGCAAATATGCAATATATGCAAGATGTTACTGCATATGCAATATAATATTTGAAACATTTGTATTGCATATTGCATAAGCAATACATTAATTCGAGTTTTGCACAATGCAAATATGCATACACAATATATAACTTTCATCTTAAAAGTGAAGTTATATGCAAATATGCATATGCAACATATTACTTTTTTGCACAATGCAAAATATATTCATTTGACACATGCAATATATGCCAGAAATTGCATATTGCATAAGCAATACATACATTTGATTTTTGCACAGTGCAAGTATATGCAAGATGTTACTGCATACGGCATAATCAATTTATTAATTTAACGTATTATTTTGGACAATGCAAATTTACATATGCAATATAATATTAATTTGCATATGCAATATTAATTTGACAGATCTTTGCCCAATTCAAAAATGCATATGCAGTTATATGCAAATATGCATATGCAACACATTACTGCATATGCAATTTATTAATATTTTTTTTGCACAATGCAAATTATATTAATTTGACACATGCAATATATGCATACGCAATATATTATTGCATAAGCAATTTATTAATTTGCCTGATTGTTGCACAGTGCACAATATATTAATTTGACTAGTCTGCACAATGCAAATATGCATTCAATGTATGCCAGAAATTGCATATTGCATAAGCAATACATTAGATTTTTGCACAATGCAAATTTATTTATTTGATACATGCAATACATGCAAACACAATATATTATTGCATAAGCAATTTATTAATTTGACCGATTGTTGCACAATGCAAAATATATTCATTTGACTAGTTTGCACAATGCAAATATGTACATTAAATGTATGCCAGAAATTGCATATTGCATAAGCAATACATGAAATTGATTTTTGCACAATGCAAATATGCATACACAATACATAACCTTGATCTTAAAAGTGAAGACCTCCGAATGCATATGCAGTTATATGCAACATATTACTTTTTTGCACAATGCAAAATATATTCATTTGACACATGCAATATATGCCAGAAATTGCATGTTGCAATTCATACATTTGATTCTTGCACGTATAAGCAAGTGCAAGTATATGCAAGATGTTACTGCATACACCTATGTATTCATTTAACTTATTATTTTGCACAATGCAAATTTACATATGCAGTATTTATTTGACATATTTTTGCACAATACAAATATGCATATGAAGTTATATGTAAATTTACATATGCAATGTATTGCACATGCAGTTTATTAATTTGACTATTTTGCACAATGCAAATATGCATGTGTAATATAAGCAAGAATGTGATATGTAATATGTGCACAATGTGAATATGCATATGCAAGATATTTCATACTGTACATGCAGTATATTCATTTGAAAAATTAGCATCTTGGATATACAATATATTAATTTGATCATGAAATAAAGAAAAATTATTTGCATCTTTTATCAGCTCCATGCACTTGTATTTATCATAGATGTATATCTGCGTAGAATTAGAAATGGTGCAAAAGTAAGTCAAACAAAGCAAAATAATGTACAGTTGAGCAAGAAATATTTGTAAATAAAATCAACTTTGGCATAAAAACAAAATTGACTTATGCAGTGAAGTTGTTTCAGAATTCTCTCACCTTGACCAGTTAAAAAGTGCCTAAAACTTTTCTAAAATCAACCTGACCAGTGAAAACCAGCTTGGTTACAAGAATAACCTTCATCTTAAAAGTGAAGACCTTCGAAAACATCACAATGATTGACAGGAAGACACTGTTTCTGACTGGCTAAAAGGCCTGGGCAACTCCCCTTTTCTCCTTAGGACCATCACACAGCCACTAATTTCACTAATACTGGAGTTTTTTTTATGTGTGCTGTTCCACAAAAATCACGTCCAGCACCTTTAGGCTGGTTTAAGTTGGATTTCCCAGCAGGGAACGGCTTAACATCTTAAAGCTCACTTTGAGTGAAGTATGAGTCTGGCTGCAGGAAATGATCAGATAAGGGGATGTTTGCAGATGTTTTTTTCAGTTCATGCTTGGGTTGTGTGTGTTTCGGGCGTCTCACCTCTCTCACATCGGTCTCCGCTGTAACTCGGCAAACAGAGACACACAAACGAGTCCTCTTTATCGATACAGGTGCCGCCGTTCTCACAGGGGTTGGACTGACAGTCATCAACATCTGAAACAACAACAGTCATCAGAAACAATCACTCAGGAGTATCTCTGTATCCCAGAACAAAAGTACTTCTCAGCTCTTCTATTTAAATATTAACTGGATCTCAGACGTTTCTCCAAAAGTTCCCTAGTAGAAATACATTATACACTTTACTTGGGTCTTTTTCTCTGTAGAAACAATGGCTTCAGTAAACATCTGCATACATATGTATAAAACCCATTTTGTTGCTATTGTAAAAAAAACTACTAAAAAAAACTTTTTGGTAACTGAAATAAGGCTGAAATAAAATGAAATATAAATACCAGATAAAAAGTCAAAAGAAAAAGTAAACTTTAAAAAAAAGGGAAATTATTAATAAAATTAAAATAATTAGGAAAATTATTGGTCAAAAACTAAAATAAAAATCAAGCTATGTACAAATAATAATAATAATAATAATAATAATAATAATAATAATAAAATGAATCTAACCTAAAAACTAATAAAAATGACAAAAGCGCATGAAAAATTAATGAATCTGACCTAAAAACTAATAAAAAAAAAAGAACAAAAGCACATGAAAAAGTATAAAAAAAAAACAAAATTTATATATATATATATATATATATATATATTGACCAGCATTATAAATATGTATATAAAGATATATAATATATAAAGTACTACAATTACACTACCATTCAATAGTTTGGGATCAGTAAGATGAAATAAGTCTTTTCTGCTCACCAAGGCTGTATTTATTTGATCAGAAATACAGTAAAAATAGTGAAATATTATTATAATTTAAAATAGATGTTGTCTATGTAAATATATAATAAAATGCAATTTATTCCTGTGATCAAAGCTGAATTTTCAGCATCATTACTCCAGTCTTCAGTGTCACATGATCCTTCAGAAATCATCATAATATGCTAATTTGCTGCTCAAAGAAACATTGCTGAATATTATTAATGTTGAAAACAATTGAAGATGAATAGAAAGTTCAAATGAACAGCATTTATTTGTAAATATAAATCTTTTGTAACATGTCTTTAATGTCACCTTTGATCAGTTGAATGCATCTTTGAGGAAATCATTAGAAACCTTACTTTTCCACAGTTCACGGGTGTTCTGTTAACACAGTAAAACCACAGTAAAACCAATGCTCAGCCTCCAGTGCAACACATTTACACTCATTCAGAGTAATAAACTGTCAGGGTGTGCGAACAGGGTGCCAAAATATTTACAGAAGCATGCAGTACTGTCAGGTTTCATTAAAACCAGGAGAAACGGATCATTTTGGGACCGAACCGCTCTAAACGAGAGCCCACACAAACACCCACAGGCATCATATGACGCTTCCTGATGAAGAAAGACACAAAGCATCCATCTGCGGGTCAGAGACCTGAGCAAATGAAGATCTAACTCAACCACGATCCCCTCTGAGACCCGACGCTGACATCGGCAGCACAGATTAATTCATGAATGCTCCTTAAAAACTTAAAGGAACAGTTCACACAAAAATTATTTGGTATTCCAAACCCGTACAATATGGAAGCCCATTTCTGATTTTTTTGTAACTTTAATTTCATAATTCAGAATTTTGTTTCCCAGAATATTGAGTTTATATCTCGCAATTCTTTTTTTCCTCAGAATTGTGAGATAAATGCAGAATTGCAAGATATAAACAGAATTGTGATGAAAAAGTTGCAAAATCATTTTTCTTTTTTTATTCTGTGAGAGAAAATAAATTAATTGCAAGAAACAAACTTATAATTAAAAAAAATGACAGAATTAACTCAGACTTTCTTGCAGATCTGAGTTTATATCTTTACATTTTGCACATATTTATCACATATTTTAATGTGGATTTAATTAGACTTGAGAGCTGGAGTGGAGGGAAAGATTTACAGAAAAATAACTTCAATTTTAGTCTGTTTCTTACACAAAACCATTATATTTATTATAAAACTGCATCTTCCAAATATGTAGTAAAAACAAGCAAAATATGATTTCAGAAGACTAGAAATATAGCAGGAAAATACTGTAAAAAAAAAAAGAAAATATATAAAACAAATTGTTGCTCAAATGAAAATAAAAGTAGCTAAAATTAAATATTTTAGGTACTTTAGTTTATAAAGCAACATTTCTCATTTTTGTTTACTAAAATAAACAAAATAAAATAAAAATGAACAAATACTATAAAGACAGGTTAAAAAACAGCAACATGACAAAAAAATTGAGCAAATAAAGAAAATTAAAAACAATTTGAATGTTGTTTTTAAGAGCATAACTAAAACAAACAAACAAATAAAAAAACACTGCTATCAAATCGGTGTGGTGTGTTCAGTGTGAGGTGACAATGACACAAAGTTTGGTGTCAACATGCCAAAGCTTTGCAGAGATAAACCCTCAGAGTCGTTTTGTCATTATGCCTCAAATTTGTTTCATCTATTAACACGAAATCCATAACTTTTTGTCAGCATAGTCTGAAGATGAATTGACTCGATTTTGGTGAAAATCTGACAAGCGGTCATGGAGAAGTTAGAAAAAGTAGGTTTTTAACATAATTGAAAATGGCGGGCAGCAAGTTCGGCCAACTATGGCATAATTGGTATGTATGTTGTTTGCATGACCCAATTAATATTTTGAGACTAGTTTCATTACAATAGGCTAATGCAATCAAAAGTTATTAGCATTTTTTGGAAATTTCACAATTACTGGTTAATGAATGGTTCATCACTTTTGACCAATAGGTGGCGCTGTTACCAAATTGATGTGGCATGGTCAGTGTGAGGTGACAATGGCACATACAAAATTTGGTGTCAATATGTCAAAGCTTTGCAGAGATACACTTAGTATATAACTTTATGTCATCATGGTCTGAAGCTGATTTGAGTCAAATTTGGTGAAAATCGAACCAAAGGTATAGGAAGAGTTAAAAAAGTAGATTTTCAACATAATTAAAAAAGGTGGACGGGAAGTTTGGCCAACTATGGCATAATTGGTACCTATGTTGTTTTCATGACCCAAGGAATATTTTGAATGAATGGTTCATCACTTTTGTCCAATAGGTGGCGCTGTTAACAAATTGATGTGGCAGGGTCAGTGTGAGGTGACAATGTCACATACAAAATTTGTCAAAGCTTTTCAGAGATACACAAAGTCCAAAACTATTTGTCAGCATGGTCTGAAGATGATCCGAGACAAATTTGGTGAAAATCGGACCAATGCTCTAGGAGGAGTTTGAAAAAATGTTAACATTTTTATCAAAATGGGGGACAGGAAGTACAGCCAATTTTTGCATAATTTTTATTGGTGTTCTCAGAATCTATTGAGACACATAACCGCCAATGTGTTTACAAAATAAAAAATGGCCGACACCCAAAATGGCTGACATGGCTAATTTGGGTATCAATCAACTCGGCATGCTCCTCCAAATCTAAAGATACGAGTTTCATGATTTTTGGCCAAACCATTACAGCAAGTCATCATTGTTATAACACACACCAAGTTTGGTGTCAATATGACTAACCATTGCAGAGATATAGCCTCACATCCATTTTTGCATGCTTTTCAATGAATTTGTTTGCACGTTATTCTAGAACGGTTTGACTAATTAACTTGAATTCCATAACATTTTGCCAGCATGGTCTGAAGACGATCTGAGCCAATTTTGGTGAAAATCAGACAAACTCTCTAGGACAAGTTTTGAAAATGTAGGTTTTACGAACTACTAAAAATAGCAGAAAAACTAAACCGCACGATTTTTAAATTTTCATTTAAGTTCATTTGATTCAGTCGAATGGCTCAAAAAGAATTTTCCTTCTGTACCTTAATGTTCAAAAGTTAGCATAAACATGACTGAAAATTTGGAAAAGCGGTGGTGCTAGAGAGTTTGAGTTAGAGTCTCCAAACTTGCTATAGTTAATGCTCAGACTGTCCTCTACCAGTGTGCCAAATTTCACTAAATTTTCCCCGAAATGCTGTTCTATGGGTTGCCAAAGCCTCGAGAATGGAAGAAGAAACAGAAACGGGTGAAAAATAGTAAAACAACACTGGAATATAGAGCATACAAGACAATTAATTGTCGTTCTTAGAGTAATAGAATAAATCGCTGTGTAATCATGGTCACTGCATGGAAAAAAAGAGCAGCTCAAAATATCTCCATGTGTTTTTCACTCAAGTCATGCAGGTTTGGAGCAACATGAGCATCATTTTTGGGTAAACTATCCCTTTCAAACCTCCCAGACGGTGTAGGACTATAGATCATAGAGCGGCAATATCTCATGCCCTGAAAGGGGAGGTTAGCGTGAGTCGACAGTGATGTAAAGCGCCAGAGACGTGTGGATCCAGCATGGGGAGATGTGAAGTGCTGAAGAGTCATTTAGCGTCTGTCACAGGCCTATGTAAGCGCTTTACGACTCCGGCAACTCAAGGCCATACAGGATTACTCACCAGCAGATCTGGAGACTGTTTATAGAACATTAATGCAGACATTTCCCAATATAGCAAACACTTCTGAGGCTCGGCATTTGTCAGCCTTGCAAAAAAGTTGTCATCAGAGGAGCTTGAAAAGATGAAGCGGAACGTCTTAAAAGTTTGTGTAGTGCGTCAGTCACAAAGTCCCAAACTGCTGCTCGTAAACTTCTTGAAGTTTTTAGGCTTTAAGTGGATATCTGACGAGCGGAGGATCATGGGAAGGCTGTATTCGGAGCTCAGGCTGTTTTAAGAAACTTAATGCGTCACGGATTTGATCGGTGTGTTCATCACATCATTTCATGGGGCTTTAAATGTGACTGGAAGAAAATAAACCTGATGAAAAGCTGAACGAGCCTCTCAAGATCATATCTGGGTCATGTTTCAGAATAAAAGTAAATTAAAGTTAATAATACACTATTATATTTACATCAGTTATGACAAAGACATTGGGTTTTCCAATCACGTTTGTTTTTTTAGTAATTATAGACATTATTTTAAAGGCAAGTACGGAGCCCTCCACAAATTCTCATTAGTATGAAGCGTAAAAATATATATCTATCATTTTAATTATAAAGTATTTGTGTTTAAGTGAGTATTTGTTGTACTGCCTGTGGTTTTTACTAAATAAATTAATTGATTTACATATTTGACTAATATATTGCTTTATATTAAATCAAAAATCCACTGTATTGCAGTATATTTTTAATGTAATAGTTGTTTTTACTATCATATGAGAATCTAATGAGCCACTGAAGCAAAAAACTGCAAAAAGAAAAAAGTAAAATGTGATTACAGTAAAAAAAGTAATAAAAAATATAAAAAATAATGATAAAATACTCTTTTCTTTACACAAAATGTATTAAATATTTACTAAACTAATTAAACTAATAATATATACTTCAATTTTATTTATATATATATATATATATACACACACATACACACAAACATTTTTTATATTTTATATAATATAATATAATAAAAATGTATTTAACTAGTAATTAATTAATAACCAATATGAAAATGAATATTCATAACATCATTGATGAATATTCAGATTTTTATTATAAAATAAACAAAAATGAACAACAACTAAAACTAAATAAAATAAAAATTAATAAATATTAGACATAAAATTACTAATAAGTGGCAAAAGCAATGACATAAAAACTTTTAAATTAAAGTGAATACATAAAAACATAAATATAAGATATAATAATAAATTAATTAATAACTAAAATAAAATGAATATCATTATTGATGAATATTAATATTTTTTATCATTAATAAACAATTGAACAATAACTAAAACTAAATAAAATTATTTAAAATGTATAAAACTAATAAAATCCCAAAAACAATGAAATAAAAAGGCGAAAACAGAAAATATAAAAATAAGATCTAATAATAATAAATAAATAAATATAATAATTATTATAATGGTATATATTTATTAATATCATATATACATTAATTATAGAAAATGTATATATACATAAACTAAAAAACTCAAATAAAAATTATTAAGTAAAATAAATACAATTACTAAAAGAAAAAGCACCAAAAATAATGTTAAGATAATGTTTTTATATTATAAAATAATGTTTGAAAAGATTCACCTCTAAATATCACATTAAATAAGTGAACAGCAGTTTTCTTATTAAAAACATTTCTCACACTTGATTTCTACAATCAGTCATGTTGACATTCATCATCGGCAAGGAAAAGCACCTACTGAGGTCATATCCTGTTTCTTAAAGACTCGCAAGGTACTTCTGCTCTTCATGAATATTTGAAGCGGTTCATACATTATGCAGATGGTTTCACGGCGAGTCGCTCTGAAAGTGCTGCGTATCTACATGAGCTCCAGCCTCTGAAGAGTTTCCCTATCGCTGCTCTGTTTAACATACGCTGCTCACATCTCAGTCATGAACACAAATCACACTGCAAACGTACAGTATATACGTCCTCAGAGAGATGAAAACACACAAAGGAACAAAACACTCATTTTTTTACTCACTTTACGCCTTTCTTTCTTCTGTTGAACACAAAGGAGGCATAATTTCCACACAATGAGAGTGAATGCAGACTGAAACTGTCATCTCCTTTTGTGTTTCACAGAAGAAAGAAAATCATAAAGGTTCGGATGAACTGTTATACCAATATATCTACTAGAAACGTTTTGTTACCAACCCAACATGCTAATCTAAGGCAATTAGATGTGTCATTTCATCATAACAAAAGCAGAAAGTGAATTAGCATTGACCTTCTTCTTGTTGTCGTTACTGTCTCAGAACACAATGCAGTAAATGTGAAGAGGTCAACATAAACCTGTCACCCTTCTCCTGAACTTTGACCCCCGAACGCCCACCCTTGTGTCTCACATGATGGACTGCTTGACCTCTGACCTCAGTATTGACCTCTGCCTATATCGCAGCTGGGACAGAATCCTTCTCACTAACTGGATTTGTTAAAGACGGAGACTTCAGTCAGAGAAAATGCTTTTGAGAGAATCAACATCAAGTTTCCAGCTTCTCAGCAATGTCTCAAATTGAGCTTAGATTGGCTAAAATCCTGCCAAAAAAATCTACATTCAAAAATGTAACTTTAAATGTATTAAATAGTAGGGACGTAACGATTCACTGTGAGCCGGTTGAAAATCGGTTTCAAATGCGTGACGATTCAAATCAGCCAAAATGTTGAACGAATCGCGATACATGTTTTGAACAGAAGGGGGCGCTGTGTTTACAAAAAGCTATTAATTGGCCAAACCAAGCTGACCAGAAAATGTAGATATGCTGATATTTCTTAAAAAAATATTTAAAAAAAAATCCAAGCTGGGAAAAGTTTTCGTTTGTTTGTATTAAAGAACCTTCTTTAATTTGTATTGTTCATTTTTGATTTGGAATTCATTTTAAATTTGCAATTTAGCTGCACAGTCAAAGTTTTAGTTTGAGAGTCTTCTTTAGTTTGTATTATTATTATTTTTTTAAATTAGGAATTTGTTTTAAAATTGAAATTTAGTTTTGTTATGGCAGAAAGATTTTATTTTGTAATAATGTGCAGCATTTGAGAAAAATAAAAGGGCTCTGTTCACCTTAAATTTGTTAAAAAAACGAATTTTGTTAAAAAATTGTGACCTAATCGTATCGTGAGATTCGTATCGTGAATCATATTGCATCATTGAGTTGGGTGAATCGTTACATCCCTATTAAATAGTTTTCAGTAATTTAAATAAAGCTGAAATAAAATATAATAAATGAAAAAAATTAACCATTAAAAACTAAAAATCAAAAGTAGAGCTAAAGAAAAAAAAATGACTAAAGTTAAAATTTAAAAATAACGCTAAACGAAAAAAAACAACAAAAACTATTAAAAATGAGAAAAAAAGTACATAACAAAATGACTAAAGTGTAAACTAAAATGCATATCAATGCATATTATAATGCTATATAAATAAATACTACACTGTACTGGATAATTATTTGCGTCTATTTTCATATTTTCTTATTTGTGTCCAAAAGTTTTCACCCCCGGCTTTTAATGCATGTTTTTTCCTTCTGGATCATCAGTGAGTGTTTGAACCTTCTGTAATAGTTGCATATGAGTCCCTCAGTTGTCCTCAGTGTGAAAAGATGGATCTCAAAATCATACAGTCATTGTTGGAAAGAGTTCAAATACACAAAAATGCTGAAAAACTAAATAATCTGTGGGACCTGAATTTTTTTCTGAAGAACAGCAGACAGTTTAACTGTTCAGGACAAACAAGGGACTCATGAACAACTATCACTAAACACAAACACAGCTGTGGAGCATTCAGGAAACAACACAGTATTAAGAATCAAATGTATGTAAATTTTTGACTTCAAGTGTATACACCCACTTTCTTTTTGAACAGAAAAGTTGAATGATTTTTCAACGGCCTTTCCAGTTCTTCATAATTACAGGATAAGGACTTAAAAAAAAAATCTTTTTCTGGACACTTTTGGGGTTGGATTAATCTTTTAATTTAATAGATTCCCACACATTTCGGTTTATGTAATTTCAAAACGTTTCCAGATATTAGTGATTACTAAATGACTTTTATTGAGATACAAAAAGCAATTTCAGTTCTAAGAAATAAATCACAGTTTAAAAGATTTCCAGGATCTGGGAAACATGGGATCCTTGTGCACTCATGCTTGTTTTGATGTGTTTAGGGATGTTAAGATGAACTACAGGCTTTGCCCTTTTAAAATCTTGATAGGAATACATCTTAAGAACAGTTTTCTCTTTTTACGCTTCTTTATAAAAAAGTAAAGGGCAAATGGACATCTTCTACAAGACGAAACACACAGCACAGATGGTCCATAAATTCCCTACTGACTCTTTGACCTGCTACAAACTACCATGAGTAAAAAACAATTACACATCCACGTCCTTCTGTCTACAGAAACACATTTCTGTCAAGGGTTTTAAAGTAACAATTTGCCCAAAAAGTGAAAATTAGCTGAAAATTGGCTCACCAACGGATCCTTTGGAGTGAATGGGTGCCGTCAGAATGAGATTCCAAACTGCTGATAAAAACACTACAATAATCCACAAGTAACCCACACCACTCCAGTCCATTAGTTAACATCTTGTGAAGCCAAAAGCTGTGTGTTTATTAAAAAAAAATCCATCATTAAGACATTTTTAACTAAAATAAGAGTCCATAATCCACAATAACGCTTCCTTTTTTGAAAAAGTGGTCTGGTCTGAATTAGGCGAGAAATCCACACAGATCAAGCACTGTTTACAAGCCCAAACTAGTCCTAAACGAATATGTGGCTGGATTTTGATGTGAGAGACATCAGGAGATGGACTTTTTCACTGGGAAAGCATTATTATGGATTATGGACTCATATTTTAGTTAAAAAAGGTCTTGATGATGGATTTGATTCAGCTTTTGTCTTCTCAAGATGTTAACTGATGGACTGGAGTGGTGTGGATTACTTTTGGATGTTTTTATCAGCAGTTTGGACTCTCATTCTGACGGCACCCATTCACTCCAGAGGATCCATTGGTGAGACAGTGATGCAATGACACATTGCTTTTGCTATTAAATGTCATCTTTTCAGATCATTAGTGATCCAAGATTTGTTTGTTCATCAGATTTGTAGAAATGTAGCATTGCAGCACTGTCTCACCAAAGGATCCACTGCAGTGAATGGGTGCCATCAGAATGAGAGTCCAAACAGCTGATAAAGACATCACAATAATCCACACCACTCCAGTCCATCAGTTATAGCTGAAACAAATCCATCATTAAGATGTTTTTAACTAAAATACAAGTCCATAATCCATAATAAATCATAATAGGTCTGGTCTGAATAAGGAGAGAAATCTGCACAGATCAAACACCGTTTACAAGCCAAAACAGCTCTAAACAAATATGTGGCTGGATTTTAATGTGAGAGACAACAAGAAATGGATATTTTAGAACGGTTAAAAACATCATAATGATGGATTTGTTTCTGCTTTTATATTCTCAAGATGATAACTGATGGACTGGAGTGGTTTTATCAGCTGTTCAAACTCTCATTCTGACGGCACCCATTCACTCCAGAGGATCCATTGGTGAGACAGTGATGCAATGACACATTGCTTTTGCTATTAAATGTCATCTTTTCAGATCATTAGTGATCCAAGATTTGTTTGTTCATCAGATTTGTAGAAATGTAGCATTGCATCACTGTCTCACCAAAGGATCCACTGCAGTGAATGGGTGCCATCAGAATGAGAGTCCAAACAGCTGATAAAGACATCACAATAATCCACAAGTAGTCCACACCACTCCAGTCCATCAGTTATAGCTGAAACAAATAAATCATTAAGACGTTTTTAACTAAAATACAAGTCCATAACCCATAATAAGTCATAATAGGTCTGGTCTGAATCAGGAGAGAAATCTGCACAGATCAAACACCGTTTACAAGCCAAAACAGCTCTAAACAAATATGTGGCTGGATTTTGATGTGAGAGACAACAAGAAATGGATATTTTAGAACATTTAAAAACGTCATAATGATGGATTTGTTTCTGCTTTTATATTCTCAAGATGATAACTGATGGACTGGAGTGGTTTTATCAGCTGTTTAAACTCTTTTTTTGTTTTGATGTGAGAGACAACAAGAAATTGATATTTTAGAACATTTAAAAACGTCATAATGATGGATTTGTTTCTGCTTTTTATATTCTCAAGATGATAACTCATGGACTGGAGTGGTTTTATGAGCTGTTTGGACTCTCATTCTCACAGCACCCATTCACTCCAGAGGATCCATTGGTGAGACAGTGATGCAATGACACATTGCTTTTGCTATTAAATGTCATCTTTTCAGATCATTAGTGATCCAAGATTAGTTTGTTCATCAGATTTGTAGAAATGTATCTTTGCATCACTATCTCACCAAAGGATCCACTGCAGTGAATGGGTGCCGTCAGAATGAGAGTCCAAACAGCTGATAAAGACATCACAATAATCCACAAGTAATCTACACCACTCCAGTCCACCAGTTAACATCTTGACAAGACAAAAGCTGAAACAACAGATCAAACACCATTTACAAGCCAAAACATCTCTAAACAAATATGTGGCTGGATGATGAATTTGTTTCTGATTTTATATTCTCAAGATGTTAACTGATGGACTAAAGTGGTGTGGATTACTTGTGGATTATTGTGTTGCTTTTATCAGCTGTTTAAACTCTCATTTTGACGGCACCCATTCACTCCAGAGGATCCATTGGTGAGACAGTGATGCAATGCTACATTTCTACAAATCTGATGAGGAAACAAACTCATCTACATCTTGGATAGTCTAAGGGTGAGACAATTTCCAGCAAGTTTTCATTTTTGCATGAACTGTTCCTTTAAACTCTGAATTTGCTCACCGATCTCGCAGCTCTCTCCTGCGTAACCCTGTGGACAGAAGCAGCGGAAACCCTCTCCGTGAGGAAGACACGTCCCTCCGTGCAGACAGCTGCATCTGTCGTCCGCTGCAAAACAGAAAACACACACACAGTCTGGTGTCAGTGACGCTCTGGAGGTGATCCATCACAATCTGTCTGTGATTATAAAGCTGGCACACACTCGCGGACATCTGTGACACTCGTGACCTGCCGAAAGATGGACGCGACTAGTCCCGAAGGCCCTAATGAGAGTTTAGACACATGTCGGTGAGGTTCAGAGGCAAAAACACAGTAAATGAGTCCAGTTTTCCAAACATCATCTGTCTTGCGTTAAAACACTGCCATTTTTTGACAGGAACGAGATTTGTACATTTACCTGGTGCAAAACTAACACTAATACGTCCAGTCACTGGAATGGCATAAAACTCTTCAGTATCTTTGAAAATATTAAGACACAGCTGCATGTATTTGCAATATATTACAATAAGACTATGCACGTGTTTTTTGTTTAGTGATAGTTGTTCATGAGTCCTCCCCCCTCCCCCCAAAAAATACATTAAAAAAAATCAAATATATATACACATATATATATACTTTTTTTTCTTCCAAAATTTCTAGACAGTTATTATTGATTTTATTTATGCTTATTATAGTATCATTGATATACTATTACAGTTTTTATTTGTATTTTGAACTGGTTTTTATTTTTATATCTCCTGTTTTATTTTAATTCTAGTTAAAGTTTAGTCATTTTGTTGCATTTCTGTCATTTTTGTTAGTTTGATTTTAATGTCTATATAGTGTTTTATTAATTGTATTTTAGTTTTAGCTTTAATTATTTTAGTATCATTGATATATTATATATTTATATTTTTTATATTTTTGCTTTAATTTTAATTTGAGTTTTTAGTTTAGTTTAGGTATTTTTAGTTTTTGCAAAGAAGGTCAAACGGCCTTTACAAAAAAAGGTAAAACAGCGGTGTAGGACAATTTTGAAGTTGAAGGAGAATATGAGATGAGAGCTTTTCAACATAAAATTGTCTTGAACAGTGCACAGAGTATGCATGCGCATGGCAGAACTAGACAAGATGAGCATTTAAGGGTAAAAAGGAAAGCATTTTTTTAGAAAATGACAGATCGTTTCACTAGATAAGACCCTTCTTCCTCGGCTGGGATCGTTTAGAGCCCTTTGAAGCTGCATTTAAACTGCATTTTGGAAGTTCAAACTCGTGGGCACCATAGAAGCCCACTATATGAAGATAATTTCTAAAATGTTTTCCTCGAAAAACACACTTTCTTTATGACTGAAGAAAGAAAGACATGAACTTCTTGGATGACAATGGGGGACATTTTCGTTCTGGAAGTGAACTACTCCTTTAAGTGATCGGATCTTTAGCAGAATAAACTGCAAAGTGAAGCAGACGGTTTGATGACATTCAGTCGGGAAACACAACACTATCATTCAGTCCTGCTTTCTCTAGAGTCTCTCTTCATTACGCCCCTCTTTCTCACACACACACACACACACACACACAATGTGTGTGCAATCATTGAGGCTTGTAATAGGTTTCCAGCGATGAGTTTCAGAGAAGGGCTCATTCTAATACAGCACTGAATGAGTTTCACCGCTGACCTGCGCTGTCACAATCTCACCTCACCATATATTCAACTGTGTGTGTGTGTGTGTGTATATATATATATATATATATATATATAGACAGAGAGAGAGAGAATCGAAGATGCAGCAGGCAGAAAAACCCCTGTGTGTGAAAGTCAGTTCACAGAATCAAGGTCATATAGGTGTTAAACGCTTAAAGACACAGTTCATCCACACATTCATTCATTATTTACTCACTCACTCTCATGTCGCTCCAAACTTCATTTCATCCATGCAAAACAAAAGAAGAATGTCTAAGTTGCTTTTTTATCATAAAATAATGTAAATAATGATACATTTTAGTTTTTCTGAAATATGTGACCCTGGACCACAAAACCAGTCTTCAGTAGCATGGGTATATTTGTAGCGATACTTAAAAATACATTTTATGGGTCAAAATGATTGATTTTTCTTTTATGCCAAAAATCATTAGGATATTAGGATATAAGATCATGTTCCATGAAGATATTTTGTAAATTTCTTATCGTAAATACATCAAAACTTAATTTTTGATTAGTAATATGCATTGCTTAATAATTCATTTAGACAACTTTAAATGTGATTTTCTTAATATTTAGTTTGTTTTTTTTAAGATTCTCAAACCAGATATTGTCATATCCTAACAAACCATACATCAATAGAAAGCTTATTTATTTAGTATGTATAAATCTCAATTTAAAAAAATCGACCCTTATGAGGTTTTGTGGTCCAGGGTCACATATAGCATTTTGACTGTTTTTATTATAGTTATACAGTGCTTTGTGTGGTGATCTATCACTTTCATTGTACAGAAGAAAACAGCTCAGATATTCATCAAATTCACAAATTACACAGCAAACAGGCATTCACACTCACCTTTTGCTTTTTTGCTTTTTTTTTTTTTAATTGTATTATATATATGTAATATATTAATATATACAATTATTTTAGACATTTTTGGTTAATTTTAAAATGTATATATAGATATATTTTATTTACATATAATTTATTTATATTATATTTCTTTACTAATTAAAAAATAGCAAACTTTTTTTCAAAACTTTTTTTCCAGTGGAAAATTAAGAACATATTTTTATACTATATAAAATATCATACTTTAACAAATACAATTTTTATACTCATGAAGTAACTGTCTTGATCTTTTGAAATAAAACTGATCTAAACATTGATATTTTAGTATGACCTTTGTTTTAGTTTTCCTTTTAATTTAAGTTAAATTAAGTGTTTATTATTAGCTTGATTAATATATATTTAATATATTAATCAAGTATATATATTTTATACATTTAATAATTATATTTGTTATATTTATTTTAGTTGAAAATGTTGAAATGTTTAAATACTTTTTAATATTTAAAAATGTAAAATATTTCTATAATATTTCTAAATATAAATATTTTACATTTTTAAATATTAAAAAGTATTTCAAAATTTTCAACTAAAATGAATAAATATAACCATTAAATATATATACTATATAAAACTCTCTCTCTCTCTCTCTCTCTCTATATATAAAACTTTCTAGATAGTTTTTATTATTGTTTTTTATTTTTATATTTCCTATTTTTATTTTAATTCTAGTTAATGTTTTAGTAATCTTGTTGCAGTTTTGTCATTTTTGTTAGTTTGTTTTTAATGTCTATCTATATAGTGTTTTTATTCATTTCATTTTAGTTTTAGCTTTAGTTATTTTAGTATCATTGATATATTATAGTATTTATTTATATTTTTATATATTTTTGCTTCAATTATAATTTAAGTTTTTTTGTTTTAATTTTGTTGTGCTTTTGTCATTTTTTTTTTTTTTTTTTCCAATGCCTATATAGATTTTATTTGTTTTTATTTCAGTGAAAGATAATAACGCTGCAAGTCATATAGGAATGATAGAATTTGGCATTTTCTTATTATTTTCATTGCAATTTCCCAAATGGACTTTCACATATATATAGTCTGTCTGTTCCTCTCGGTCTCTTACATTGATGGGCTTTATAAATACTTTTCTCCTGGATGCACTCCGGCTCTGTTGTCATGGTAACTGTGCTGAGAGCGGCCCGCCAATCATCCTCTCACTCCGCAGGCCACGCCCCCTCATCCAGGCCTGTTTCACTTCATTACAGCAGCAAACCGTCGCTTCAGCCCTAATTGCTTCATTGGGTGTTTTTACCACAAATGCAAACGAGCCACATCCTTCAGGTCACACCAGCAGGGCATGATGGGATATACACAGAAAACGATATGTGACACTATATAATTGCTTGGTGAGGTTGAGAGGGCAACTGCAAATGTGAGAGGTGATTCTGAAAAGCGTGACATGCAAATATTGCACGATGAGATAGAAAATAGAGTGTGATAATCATGCCAGCATCAGGGTAAACAATTACCCATCAGGCAGACTGATTTAATTCAGTGTTTACACAGCTGCAAATTTACTTACACATCATCAAATTATCACACCGTGTGCTGAAATCACAACAGCAGCAGCAGCGGACGACACACAATATTCCTCAGAACACTTCTAACATATTATGAACACGCCGCTTACAATTAATACAAAACCCCTGTTATTTACATTAAAATTTCACACTTCCACAAATACAATGTTACGAAGTAATTGTCTTGATTTTTCGAAAGAAAAAAAAACCTGAACTGAAGACAACGTAAGGTTTAGAGCAGTATATTTTAAGTATTAGTGATTACTGTTATAGTTTCTATTAATATATTTTTTATTAGTTTTTATTTCTTTTAATTGTAACTAAATTAGGTAAGAATTTTGAAGGTGTTTTTGTAATTTTTAATAAAAATAAATTATATATATATATATATATATATATATATATATATTAAAAACGACAAAAACACCTTAAAAAATTATTATTTCTATAATTTTGTTCTATATATATAATTTTGTTTTTCAGTCTTAACCTTAGTTATTTTAGTACTTCATTATGAGCTTACATATATATATATATATATATATATATATATATATATATTAGGGCTGTCAAACGATTAATCGCAATTAATCACATCCAAAATAAAAGTTTATATTTACATATTATATATTTGTGTACTTTGTATATTTATTATGTATATATAAATACACACACATTCATGTATATATTAAGGAAAAATATTTTAGATTTATATCTAAAATATTTATATTTATTTATAATCTAAATTGTATACAGGTATAAATATATATACATATAAATATTTTGTTTTAATATATACATGTATGTGCGTGTATTTATATGTACATAATAAATATACAAAGTAAACACACATATAGTATATAAACATAAACTTTTATTTTGGATGCGATTAATCACGATTAATCGTTTGACAGCCCTAATATATACACTATGTATTTATTTTAAGTACAAATTATAGTAATAAATAATTTTGTGGGTGTTTTTGTCATTTTTAACAAAAAAAAAACAAAAAATAAAATGTATATATAATTTTTTATTTCAGTCTTAGCCTTAGTTATTTTAGTACTTCATTATTAGATTTTTTTAATATACATTTATATATAATATGTATTTCTTTTCATTTAAGTAAAAAATATAGTAAAAATTATATCATTTTGAAGGTGTTTTTGACATTTAATAAATAAATAAATAAATAAATATACTTTTTTATTTCAGTCTTAGCCTTAGTTATTTTAGTACTTCATTATTTTAAAATATATTTATTTTAAAATATATTTATATATAATATATATTTATTTTAATTTAAGTAAAAATTATAGTAAGAATTAAATAATTTTGAAGCTGTTTTTGTCATTTTTAATAAAAAGTAAATAAATTAATTAAATCTATATATATATATATATATATCATTTTTATTTCAGTCTTAACCTTAGTTATTTTAGTACTTCATTAGCTTTTTTATTTATATATAATATGCATTTCTTTTAATTTAAGTAAAAATTATAGCAATAATTAAATAATTATGAAGGTGTTTTTGTAATTTTTTAATAAAAACTAAATAAATAAATAAATAATATATATATATATATATATATATATATATATATATATATATATATATTCATTTTTTTTTTAAGTCTTAGCCTTAGTTATTTTAGTACTTCATTATTAGCATTATTATTATATACATATTTCTTTTAATTTAAGTAAAAATTATAGTAATAAGAGAGAGAGAATTTTTTATTTCAGTCTTGTTATTTTAGTATTTCATTATTAGCTTTTTAAATATACATTTATATATAATATGCATTTCTTTTAATTTAAGTAAAAATTATAGTAATAATTAAATAATTTTGTGGGTGTTTTTGCATTATTAGCTTTTTTAAATATCTGTCTTTGTATTTAATATCTTTAGTATTTCATTATTAGCTTTTTAAATATACATTTATATATAATATGTATTTTATTTTAATTTAAGTTAAAATTATAGTAATTGAAAACATTTGTGGGTGTTTTGTCATTATTCAGTTTATAAACAAACAAAAAACAAACAAACACACACACACACACACACACACATATATATATATATATATATATATATATATATATATATAGTGTTTATAATAATATATAACAAGATATAATAATATAATTTTTTTTTTTTTTTTTTAACGTAAAACTTTTTAACTTAAATATTTCTTATTTAAATGTTTTATTTCAAATAACAAACTTTAAGTTTTAGATTTATTTCAGAATAAAAACAATAATATTAATTATATTACAATATATTTCATACAAAAATAACTTGATTAGGTTTAATAATAATAGTATTTGTCTGGTTTAAAAAATATATATATATATTATTTTCAAATTGAATTGAAACAGACACTATTACTATTACTCTTGCTCAGAGTTAGTGATGTGAACAAGCCCATGTATTAAAACACTGTAGAGTACAGATATGAACATGTTTCCTCCACATCAGTGTCAGTCAGACTCAGTACAGCTCTCAGGCCTCCAGTGATTGACAGGAGCTGCAACACTGAAGGTCAAATCCGGCCCGCTGCAGGACGACAGACGGGAGACGCGAGAGACATCAGTTTGTGTCAGTCCCACTGCTTTATAACAGCGGCTCAATCAATCCTCAAAGACGTGACAGCTCTGGTCCAAACCCTACTGAGCCGCCTCACTGTCTGACTGAGATGGAGAAGCCAGTTAGAAGCAAGATATCCTTCAACACAAGAGCAAATGACTGGGGACCAAAAGTTCATCATTGGCCTGCAGTCCACAACAATCTAATTAATATTCATAAGCAAAGCTAATAATTTTATATTGTGTTCCTGCACTTTCTAAATGATTCTGCCCCTGCAGGAACATGAAACCATGAGTCAGTGAAAAGTAATAATTATCTTTTTTTTTAACAGAAACAAAACTACACTATCAGTATTAAATTATTTCTTTAAATACTAAATGTTTAAACTTTTTTTTTTATATATATTTGTGCTTAGTAATAATGATGCTGCTGATAATAATAATACATAAATAATAACAATAATTATTATTATAATTATTGTTGATATAAATATTTTATTTATATTACAATATAAATAATGTAATTAGGTTTATTAATAATATTGTCAGGTTTAAAAAAAAGAAAATGATAATATTAAATAAAATTATTATATGTTGTAATAATAATAATAATAATAATAATAATAATAATAATTATATAGTAATTATTATTTTTTTTATTAATAATATAATTAGATACAATAAATCTAATTGATATTTATCTATTTATATTACAATGTATTCAATACAAAACTTGATTAATATGAATTGTCAGGTTTAAAAAACAATTTAAAAGAATAATATATATTAATATTATTACAATTAAATCTTAGTTTTTTTAGTACTTCATTATTATTAATATATACATGCAATTCATATTTACATTACAATATATATACAATATAAATAACTTGATTAGGTTTATTAATATTGTCAGGTTTAAAAGTTGTCAGTGAAAAGTAATTAACTCTTTTTCATAAAAAAAACTACACTATCAGTATTAAATTATTTCTTTAAATACTAAATGTTTAAACATTGTTTAATATTTGTATTTAGTAATAATGATGCTGCTGATAATAATAATAATAATAATAATAATAATAATAATAAATACACTTCTCATTTATATTACAATATGAATACCTTAATTAGGTTTATTAATAATACTGTCAGGTTTAATATATATATATATATATATATATATATATATATATATATAATGTCCTCTTAGTCTTAGTTATTTTAGTACTTCATTATTAGCCTTTTAAATATATATTTGTATATAATATGCATTTCTTTTAATTAAAGTAAAAATTATAGTAATAACTGAATCATTTTGTTTGTGTTTTTGTCATTATTCACTTTTTTAGTACTTCAAGACAAACTAAAGGAAAATGAGACCTATTACATGGGACCTATACATGAGTAATTATAAGTAATAATTATCTCTCATGTCCTCACTAATTATCATGGTTTAGTTGCTACGCCAGACAACTGCTGTTAAACCTATTTTTTTGTCTCACTAACATCCATTTTGACATCCAAATATCCCTAACCGGCCATAAGCCTCTTCACTATAACAGCTCTCACTATAATAGGAAGCAAATCTCTGGAAGTGCTGATCATTAATATTCATGAAACCAATATGAATATTCATTCGTGTGAGCTCTCCACCCAAAGCACACACTCATCACATAATTAAACTCAACAAGAGTCTCTTTCCTGCACCTGGACGTCATCCCACCTGCCACATCTGATTCACAGGGTATTACAAATATCTTTTTTTTAACCAAAAGACTGTATAAAACCAACAGTAACTGTGATGAATAGGAGAAACTGGAACTCCATATATGGTGACTCTAAGCCCCGCCTTCCATATTCAACTGCCAATCAGCAAAGTCGCTGCATGGTGTTTACATTTAAACTTGCATTCTGGCTTTGCTCTACTTGGCTGTTCAACCTGAAAAAGTTTCATGTCAGATTTCTGAGAATTTTTGGCGAGAAGTTTTGATTTTCCACATTCAACTGACTTCATGACAGATAAATGACTGACAGCTCAAACAGCCAATCAAATCACTGCGCTGAGAAGCCTTGCTGCTTTCTGACATTTTATCCTTTGTGTCCTATGAACCTCTTATTTGGCAAATTCCTTTAATTTCTTAGCGCCTACTGAACGTTTATTATACTAAAAAGTTGTTGTTTTTACACATGCAATTTAAAAAATAGGTATAGGCTATCTAATGAAATTAAGTAATTTTTTTTATATTAATACAATTAATAAAACAATTTAATCTTTTAAATTCATAATTTATAAAAAAAATGCACTTTTATTTTTTCAAAACAATAATTTTACAACAAATCTTTGTATTTTTTATTTTTTTCATTCGTTTTTTTCCCCTGGATTCAGTTTTTTATGATTTAATACACATTTATTTTTTTAAAAATTGCATTTTTATTTTTTTATGTTATTTTTTTTATTTATTTGTTTGTTTTTTAATTGTGCCTAATGAAATTATTAATAAAACTTTTTTACATTAATACAATTAATAAAACAGTTCAATTAATCTTATAAAATGTAATCAGAAGAAAAATAACAGTTTTACAACAACACTTTGTATTTTTATTTTTTCATGTTTTTTTATGATTAAATACAAAATATATATAAAAAAATACTTTTTTTATTGTGTGCTTTAAGATTTAATACAGATGTATATAAAAATTTACTTTTATTTTTTCATGTTTTCTTTATTTTATTTTTCTGGATTCTGTTTTATGATTTCATTTTCTTTTTTTGTATCTAATGAAATTAATTAATACAACTGTTTCACATTAATAATTTAAACAGTTTAATTAATCTTTTAAATGTAATCTAATAAAAATACGACAGAATTTTACGACAAAACTAATTATTTTAATTTTTTTGTACTCTTTGTGTTTTCCCCCCTGGATTCAGTTTTTTATGATTTAATACAAATTTATATATATATAAAAAAAAAAAAAAAAAAAAAAAAAAAAAAGTGATACACATTTATTTAAAAAAATGCACTTGTATTTTTTCATTTTTTCTGGATTCTGTGTTTAAAGATTTAATTTTTTTGAAAATTGCACTTTTATTTTTCATGTTTTTTTTTTTCTTTCATTTTTTACATCATTTTTTTCTGGATTCTGTGTTTTATGATTAATTTTTTTTTTAATTGTGTCTAATGAAATGAATTAATAAATTAATTCATTTTAATTCATTTTAATTAAAATTAATTAAAAAAAAACTTTTTTACATCAATACATGGTGTTTACATTTAAACTTGCATTCTGGCTTTGCTTTACTTGGCTGTTCAACCTGAAAAAGATAGTTTTTAGCAGTATCTGAGGGTTATAAACAATGTTTGACAACATTTGTGATTTTAAGATGTGTTGGCAAGAAGTTTTGGTATTTCCACATTCAACTGACCTCATGACAGATAAATGACTGACAACTCAAATAGCCAATCAAATCAAGGCGCTGAGAAGCCTTTCTGTTATCTGACATTTTGTTCCTTCGATTTTAAGCTTACTGAACTGTCAAACAAGATATGTAACACTGGATCATTAATGACAAAGAAAATACTTTCCTCTTTGTTTGATTGGGTTCTCTTTGTCTGCTTTCAGGACTCATGAGTTAATCGTACCTTCTTCTCCAGTGGAGCTGTTCTTCTTGGCGGCCTCTGTGCTGCTCAGATCCTGCTCTACGGCGCTGGGGGCCGTTGTTATAAAGCCTGGCGTGTGAGACTCTTCTGCAGACGTAGAGAGGGTCGTCCCAGCGTCTCCAATGCTGGATGTCAGAACAGAGGGAGTGGCTGTGCTCTGGGCGACGCTCGTGCTCATCTCTGTGGTGCTCTGGTTGAGTCTCTTGGGTTTGTTTCTGCGTCTGTACTGGATTTCTCCACGAGCCTCGTGTCCGTGTGCGGCGGTGGAGAAGGAACCGGTGCTCGTCGTCACCACCGTCAGCGGCGTTTGGGACGACGGAAACGTTTCGCCCCACGAACTGCCCTCTGTCTCTGGGACTCGACTCTCTCCAGAGTAATTTTCGGTCGAGACGGAGACTTTGGATTCAGGGGTTTCGGTTTTCTGCTCGAGCATTTCGGTCACCATGACCCAATCGGCCGCTGTCGTCGGAGTGTCCTGTGCAGCTCGACTGGTCTGGTTGTCATCCGGTCCATCTTTGGTGGTGTTTGGCGGGACTGTCGTCGGTACAACTGGACTCGTGGGTGGAACGGAGGCGATTAATTTATCAGTGATAGTTGAAGGAGTGGACAGCCACGAGCGACTCCACCATGACGTCAACTCTACAAACACAAACACAGTGCTGTTACTGTTAATTATACATGAATATTTAATAGAAATATTATTAAAAAAACTAATAAAATTTTCGAAATTATGAAAAAAATTACAAAAATGTAAACAAATGGGTCATTCCAAAATACTGAAATACCATGTAGTCCATTCCAACCAGTTCTGTTATCGTTAGCTAAAAATAAAGCTATTTAAAATAGTTTTTATTAACTGAAATGAAATAAAATTATATACAAAGAGGAAAAAAGTTATTTGGTCCCCTGTTGATTTTGTACGTTTGCCCACTGACAAAGAAATAATTTTTAATGGTAGGTTTGAACAGTGAGAGACACAACAACAACAAAAAAAAAAAATCAAGAAAAACGCATTTCAAAGTTATAAACTGATTTGCATTTTAATGAGTGAAATAAGTATTTTAGCTATAAATAAGTATATTTTAGCTTGTTAGCTGTATAAAAGACACCTGTCCACAGAAGCAATCAATCAATCAGATGTAAACAAATGAGTCGATCTAAAATATTAATAAATAGCCTATAAATAGTACTAAAATAAGACTGACTGCATTACCATCAGACATTTTTGAAATGCTATGAAGTGTATTCCAACCAGTTTTGTTATTGTTAACTAAAAATAAAGCTATTAAAAATAGTTTTTATTAACTGAAATGAAGCTGAAATAAAATAAAATTATATCCAGTGAGGGAAAAAGTTATTTGATCCCCTGTTGATTTGTACGTTTGCCCATGCATTTCAAAGTTATAAATTGATTTGCATTTTAATAAGTGGAATAAGTATTTGATCCCCTATCAATCAGAAAGATTTCTGGCTTCCAGATGTCTTTTATTCAGGTAACGATCTCTCTTAAAGGGAGTGCTCGTAATCTCAGCTTGTTAACTGTATAAAAGACACCTGTGCACAGAAGCAATCAATCAATCAGATTCCAAACTCTCCACGATGGCCAAGACCAAAGAGCTGTCCAAGGATGTCAGGGACAAGATTGTAGTTTGTGATTTGTCAGGGACAAACACAGTGCTGTTACTGTTAATTATAAATGAATATTTAATAGAAATATTATTGAAAAAAATGAATAAAAATTTTGAAATTATTAAATAAATGATGTAAATGCAAATAAATGAGTCGATCCAAAATATGAATTAATAGCCTATAATAATAAGACTGACTGCATTACCATCAGACATTTTTGAAATGCCATGTAGTGTATTCCAACCAGTTTTGTTATCGTTAACTAAAAATAAAGCTATTTAAAATAGTTTTTCTTAACTGAAATGAAGCTGAAATAAAATAAAATACACAGTGAGGAAAAAATCTATTTGATCCCCTGTTGATTTGTACGTTTGCCCACTGACAAAGAAATGATCAGTTTATAATTTTAATGGTAAACATCTGTATGTATAAACATTTTCAATGAAAATTTAAATTGTTGCCTTGGCAACTAAGTTAAAGTTGATGTACAAAAATGACCAAAACAAAAAATGTAATTAAATTGAAAATAACTAAAAAAAGTTAAATAGGAATGTTTTTGAAAAAAAAAATAAAAAATACAAAAGCACAAAAAATTACTATAACTAAAACTGAAAATCTAAAAATAAAAGGTAATTCAAAATGTAAATAAATACTAATAAAATATTAATAAATATTACAGCCTATAAATAATACTAAAAATAAAACTTATTCAACTTATAAACTTATTTTTGTGTTTTATTCCCGCCACTGTTGTTGACTAAAAATGAAGCTATTAAAACAGTTTTCAGTAACCAAAGTAAGCATAGATTAAAAAATATATATATGAATATTAGAAAACTTTAACTGACAAAACCTCAATGAAAAAAAATGAAGTGAAATAAAATAAGTTTAAGCTGAGGCACAAAAATGACTAAAACTAAAAAACAGTTAAATAGAAATACAAAAAAATGAATAAAAAACAACAAAGGCACATTAAAAAATTACTAAAACAAGCTAAAATTAAAAAGATAAATGGAATATATAAAATTAACAATAGTGTGGCCTACAAATAATACTAAAATAGCACTGTGTTCAGGCCAGTATTGTTATTGTTCACTAAAAATAAAACTATTAAATAACATTTGTTTAAACTGAAATAAAATTATGAGTGTCACATAAAAAAATCTAATGAAAACTACAAAAAATTAATGAAAACTGAAAAGCTGAAATAAAACAAGTATACGTACAGAAATTACTCAAATTGAAATAAAATTATACAGTTAAACAGAACTGCTAAAAAACTACTAAAATGAAAACAAAATGAAAATGTAATTTTAAATATCAGTAAATACTAAAAGTACAGCCCATAAAATATTACTAAAATAACTTTTTTCATCTTTTTGCCTTAAGCTAATACACAACACAAACAAGGTGGAGACTAAAAACACACTTTTGGTAATGAGAGTGGATTAGTTAAAGACTCATTTCTAAATGAGAGTGATGATTATTCATCTGTCTGTGGGGCTTTATTCAATCAGCAATCATTTTCGTGTGCATTTAGATGTTGCTCTTTTTGAAATCCTTCCTCCGATCTGTTTTTTAATCTCTAGAGAGCGACGAACTGTCTGCCAGACTCTCATTACATATTCACTTGACTCCACTTCTCATTTACTCGTCTAAGACTTCAGGCTCTTTGCCTTTTGTCTGTTAGTGGTCAAGATTCAATACTATCATTGCTATTGCTCATTTTTAGTATTGCTCAAGATTAGTAATATGAAACAAATGTCACCATGTAACTCCATCCGTTGATGATTGATTCTCCAAATCATGTGTCTTGAGGGGATCAGATGCACCATTATCACCTCTAAATGCTGAAATACACTAGATAGATGATTTTTAAAATATGAACAGATTGAAAACACTGTGTCTCATATATACTTTGACTTTTGAAACAGTTACGGAAACTTATGAACAATTTTCAAACAATTCTGTTTTTTTGTTTCTGAGCAAAACAAAAAAAAACTATTGTTTACACACACACACACACACACACACACACACACATATATATATATATATATAAAGTCCAAGTTATAGTTAACTTATTATATATATATATATATATATATATATATATATATATATTCCATAAAAAAGGTTAACTTGAAAATGAAAAATTTATATTGCAACTAACTGAAACAAAATAAGCTACTAAAATTTTAAATTACTAAAAGTAAAAATAAATAAAAGCTAAATAGAAATAATACAAAACTAATAGAAAAATCATGACTGAGTGACTGAAATAAAATGAAACTAACAAAATAAATACTTTTTTTAATTAATTTAGTGCAATTAAAAAAACTCTAATAAAACATAAATTTTGGATCAAACAAACAAACAAACAAAAAGTGATGTCATGGCAACTAACTGGAATAAAATAAGCTAAGCAAATTTTACATTACTAAAATTAAAACTGAAATAAAAATGAAAGCTAAATTGACAAAATAAAATGTCAAAGGCACACAACGAAATGTCTGAAAATTAAAATAAAAACTGAAAATATAAAAATAAAGGTATCCTTCAATTATTATTTTTATTTCAGTTTTAATTGTAATAATTTTAGGTTTTAGTAACGTAAATAAAAATTTGCTAAATAAAATGAATGTTGCTAAAATAAAAAAAAGTAAATGTTACTTATTTTACAATTCTGACTTTTTTCTCTGCAATTCCTAATTTACAATTCTCAATTTATATCCCACAGATCTGTGTTTTTATTTATTTATTTTTTTTTTTTTTTGCAAAACAATCAATGTGAGATTTGCAAGTTTTTTTTCCACAATTTTGCCATTTTCCTCACAATTCTGAGTTTTTATTTCATAATATACAACGTAAAAAAACTTTAACTTGAAAATGAAAAATTGCAACTAAAATAAAAGTTACTAAAGTAACTAAATTACTAAAAATAAAAATGAATAAAAGCTAAATAGAAATAATAAAACAAATAATCATGGCAATAATGCAGTTATTTTGAAACAAAACTAAAATCAAATAAAATATTGAATGAAAACTTCAACTTAAATCTTTTTTCAAAATTAAAAACGATGCAACGGCAACTAACTGAAAGTAAAATAAGCTGAAATCGCTTAAATTTAAAATTACTACAATTAAATAAAAATAAAGCTAGAATATAAAAAAATAGTTATAGAATATAAATGTAAAAAATGTCAAAAACACAAGACAAAATGACTGAAAATTTCAATGAATAGTGATAATCTAAAAATAAAAGCTATTCTTCAGTTTCTTTTATTTGTTTTCATTAGAAAATTCAATTAATGCTGACTTGGCAAGCAACTAAAATAAAATAGGGTTTAGTTATTTAAAACAATTTTTTATTTTTTATTCTAGAGCAGAAATATTTTTTTTTCTTAATTTGTGAGATAAAAAATAATAATAATAATAATAATAAAATTTTAAAAAAGGTAAATACAACTTATTTTACAATTCTGACTTTTTTTCTGGATAATTCCAAGTTCAAATTTCACAATACTGTTTGTTTATTTATTTATTAATTTTTATTTACATATTTATTTATTTTTTGCAAAGAAAATTGTAAGATATAAGAAATTTAAAAAAATATATATAGATAATTTCCACTTTTTTTTTTTTTTTGTTTGTTTGTTTACAGTTCTAACTGATTTACTTAAGTTTATATCTCACAATTCAGAGATTTTTTTCTGTAGGGAAAACTTAAAAAAAACGTACATTTTGTGTTTAGTTTATAAGTTTGCAATAATGCTTCCCCCCCCTCAAAATTACAAGGAAACAAGTCCAAATTGTAAGACATAATCTTAGATTTCTAAGAAACAAAATCCAATATCGGCCAACCTCTACTTCATACCATAAAACAGTGCATAAATATTGGGAGAACTAGTCTCTCTTAAATGCGGTGTTGGTTTTGTCTGGTCTGGTATAACAGCACAACAAACCACACAAAGCACTGGAGCGTAGAGTACAGTTCAGCAAGTGTGCAGAAGTTCTGGCTTCCAATCTCAAGCTTTCAGCCCTCAATTATGAAGCTTCCACTGGGGCAGAGCCCAAATTCTGCTTGGAAAATGGACTTTAATAATGTAGGCGACAGGCCTAAGTTTCCATTTAGCGTTAAACATTAATGCGGCCGGGTTCAGTTTGGGCCAGACAAGGTATCTGTATTATTGAAGACAGGAGGGCAGAGAGGGCGCTAACTCAATCCTCAAACTTTAACGCTCGGCCCTCCTCGACAAACGCACACCCCAAATTCCAGTTTGCTGGAAGAAAACAGTGTCAGGTTGTGGTTGAAGTGAAGCTGAAGTGAAGCTGACAGAATAACATCAATGAACTCAACTTCCTCCTCTCAATCTTACCACTTCCTCCCGCTGGGCTTGAGCTTGATTTATCCCACTAACGGATCATCTCTCAGTGATGACGAGAAACTAAATCACGCTTGACACTAGCAGGGCCCACGTCTTCACAAAAAGCATGGCTAATTAAGTGCTATCATGAAACTTATACTGTTTAAAAACAATGTATTAAAAATTAAGATAAATAGAAACACGAAAAAATGAATAAACATGACAAAAGCACAAAAAAAATATCTCAAAATGAAAATCTGAGAAAAAAAAAAAAAAAAAAAAAAAAAAAAAAAATATATATATATATATATATATATATATATATATATATATTCTTTTTTTAACACTTGAACACATTTTTAAATATATTTTCCATGCAATGCACTTAAATGTAATTACATTAAAAAAATTAACCTAAATAAAACATTGAAAAAATGTTATCAAAATTATGAAAGCACAAAAAAAACTCAAATTGAAATGAAAATCTGAAAATAAAAGAATAAATGTTATTTTTTTAACACATATTAATATTTTCCATGTAATGCACTTCAATATAATCAGATTTAAAAAAAAAAGATAAGCTAAATAGAAACATGGAAAAAATTAATACAATTACGAAAGCACAAAAAAAATCGGTTTTCATCCTAAATATCTTAAATTGTGCTCCGAAGATGAACAAAGCTTTTACAATTTTGGAACGACATTCTGGGGTGGAGTTTATGTCTAAAAAACTTAATGCAACATTGAAACTTACTCAGAAGTTTATTATTGTAATTGAGGATTTTTTAAAAATAAAAATCGATATGGATTTATTTCCTAGCCCTTATTAAAATGCATCTTCCTTTTCAGAAAATATTCTCTTAATCAGTCATTTTTGTTACATTGCGTCTATTTCTCCCAGACTAGAATCATTTGTTCTCAGCTACAGTGAAAAATTATGGCATTATTGTGCCATCCCAAACAGGCACAAAATCACTTTCACGGACTTTCGCATTAAATGTACCCTCCTGGTGGAATGACCTGCCCAACTCACTCCAAACAGCTTCCATCTTCAAGAATCGGCTAAAAACTCATCTTTTCCATCTTTATTTAACCCTCTAACTTTAGCACAGTCTTTTCTAATTCTATTCTTTAAATTATTCTCTTTTAGATTTGTACTCTATCCATTTACTTACTGCTTGTTTTCTCTAATTAAAAAAAAAGTCTATTTTCTATTTTTTTTTATTTATTATGTACTTTAAAAATCCTTGCTGCATGTACTGCGTTAGGCTATATGAGACATGTCATAGCACTTGCATGTTTTGTTGCTCTTTTGTTGATTTCGATTGCTTCCACTGTTCTCCTTTGTAAGTTGCTTTGGATAAAAGTGTCTGCTACATGTCTAAATGTAAATGTAAATCTGAGACGGAAATGCCTTTTCTTTTAATATTTACCTGTTCCGGGAGTCGCTGTGATTCTGCCGTCCGTCACAGGTGTCTCCGTCTCCGTCGCAGCCACGCTTTTGGTCGTCGCCTCTGCTTCGCTTCCTGTCAAGTAGGTCCAGGGTTTCCATAAGGAGCTGACGATGTTGGTGAGTGAACTCTTGGTCTTTTCTTGAGGAGCGTCTGAAGGAGCCGCAGGACTCACGGACTGACCGGAGAGACCTTCGTCCTCGTCCTCTTCCTCTCGGGCCGAACCGCCAGGACTCAGATCCGACCTCAGATCAGGAAGCACCTGTCGGCTTTCTGGGAACGAGTCCAGCTGGCCGCTCCAGTCCAGAGACGTGTCTCCGGCGCGCAGACGGACCGTCAGATACTCGGCCGACAGCTCGGCGGGTTCAGCGGCCATGAGCGGCTCTTTGTCTAAATCCACCTGTCCGGTCCAGTTAGCGGGCTGAAGGTCAGCGGGGTCCGGCTGGACGGTAGTCTGTGCGTCTGGAATATAAGAGTCAGATAGGAGTTAGTATAACATTAACCCTTTAACTGCCATTAGCTATTCAAGAAGGCTGTTAATGGCAGTTAAAGGGTTAAAACAACACATTTCATTTTTAAAACATGACACATTTCCAAGATAAACAGTACATTCAACAACTAGATAAAAAAGTTTGTCAAGAAAAACTTTAAGCTGGCTTGAGAAAGCCTGACCAGAAAGTTAACATGTTTCAAGCATGATTAGCATGTTACTAGCATGATAAGCAAGTTGCTAGCATGTTTCTAGCATGATTAACAAGTTACTAGCATGTTGTTAACATGATTAGCAAGTTGCTAGCATGATTAGAAAGTTACTAGCATGTTGTTAGCATGATTAGCAAGTTACTAGCATGGTTCTAGCATTGGTTAGCATGATTAGAAAGTTACTAGCATGTTGTTAACATGATTAGCAAGTTGCTAGCATGATGCTAGCATGGCTAGCATGATTAGAAAGTTACTAGCATGTTGTTAGCATGATTAGCAAGTTACTAGCATGTTGTTAACATGACTAGCAAGTTGCTAGCATGGTTCTAGCATGGCTAGCATGATTAGAAAGTTACTAGCATGTTAGCATGATTAGCAAGTTACTAACATGTTAACATTATTAGCAAGTTTAGCATGTTGCTAGCATGATTCTAGCATGACTAGCATGATTAGAAAGTTACTAGCATGTTTTTAGCATGCTTAGCAAGTTTGCTAACATGTTTTAAGTATGATTAGCATGTTGTTAGTATGTTTCAAGCATGATTAGCAAGTTGATGGCATGTTTCTAACATGATTAGCAGTTGTTAGCATGTTTCGAGCATGATTAGCATTTTGCTAGTATGTTGTTAGCATTATTAGCATGTTGATAGTATGTTTCGAGCATGATTATCATTTTGCTAGTATGTTTCTAACATGATTAGCATGTTGCTAGCATGTTTCTAGCATGATTAGCAAGTTACTAGCATGTTGCTAACATGATTCTAGCATGACTAGCATGATTAGCATGATGAAAGTTACTAGCATTTTGTTAGCATGATTAGCAAGTAGCTAGCATGTTTTGAGAATTATTAACATTTTGATAGTACGTTTCTAGCATGATTAGCATGTTGATAGTATGTTTTGAACATGATTAGCATGTTGCTAGTATGTTTCAAGCATTATTTGCATGTTACTTGCATGATTAGCAAATTGCTAGTATGTTTCTAACATGTTATTTTTCTAACATGATTAGCAAGTTGCTAGTATGTGTCTAGCATGAATAACAAGTTGATGGCATGTTTCTAGCATGATTAGCATGTTGATTGAATGTTTTGAGCATGATTAGCATGTTGCTTGTATGTTTCAAGCATTATTTGCATGTTACTTGCATGATTAGCAAATTGCTAGTATGTTTCTAGCATGTAATTTTTCTAACATGATTATCAAGTTGCTAGCAGGTCTCTAAGATGATTAGCAAGTTCCTAGTATGTGTCTAGCATGAATAACAAGTTGATGGCATGTTTATAGCATGATTAGCAGTTGCTAGCATGTTTCTAGCATGATTAGCCAGTTACTAGCATGTTGCTAACATAATTCTACCATGACTAGCATGATTAGAAAGTTACTAGCATTTTGTTAGCATGATTAGCAAGTAGCTGGCATGTTTTGAGCATTATTAGCATTTTGATAGTATGTTTCTAACATGATTAGCATGTTGCTGGTCTGTTTCTAGCATGATTAGCATGTTGTTAGCACGATTAGCAAGTTAGTTTGTGTTAGAATTGATTAGAAATAGTAGATAGAAGGGAAGCTTGATTGAGTCTGAAGGGATTGTGGGAGTTGTGTCAGTGTGAGTTTGAATAGTCTTGGTTCATTTGAACATTCCGTCAATGTAAGTCTAAGGGATTTGTCCCAGTTTTAATCATTATTTTTAGGAAAATCGTAAGTCTGATCAGTAGAGTGCAACTATGCACATCATAAACCCGCAAGTACCAGATAATGAGTGTCATGTCATAAAATGATTTTAATACGACGGAAACTGCGTCTAACATGATCACAATTTAATAAAAACATTGTAAATTGGGCTTAAATTATTACTTACATTGTAAGTTATGATTTCATTACCACTGTTATTCAAATGACAAATTATATAGAGAAAGAGAGCAAAAAGCATCAACGAAGCTTTTTGAAACTCTGAGTCAGTTACCACTGCGTCACAAACGATTCACTGTTTCGAAGCGCTCCAATCGGATCGCGTATTGTGAGAATTCAAAGCTAGTATCGCAAATCATTTGATTCAGAACTGGAATTTAAAGTGAGTATCGTGAATCATTTGATTCAGAACGGGAATTTAAAGTGAGTATCGTGAATCATTTGATTCAGAACGGGAATTCAAAACGCATATCGCGAATCATTTGATTCAGAACAGGAATTCAAAGCACGCATCGCGAATCATTTGATTCAAAACGGGAATTCAAAGCGCGTATCGCGAATCATTTGATTCAAAACGAGAATTCAAAGCGTGTATCGCGAATCATTTGATTCAAAACGAGAATTCAAAGCGTGTATCGCGAATCATTTGATTCAAAACGGGAATTAAAAGCGTGTATCGTGAATCATTTGAATCAAAACGAGAATTCAAACCGCGTATCGCAAATCATTTGATTCAAAACGAGAATTAAAAGCGTGTATCGCAAATCATTTGATTCAGAACGGGAATTCAAAAGCGTGTATCGCGAATCATTTGATTCAGAACAGGAATTCAAAGCGTGTATCGCGAATCATTTGATTCAGAACGGGAATTCAAAAGCATGTATCACGAATCATTTGATTCAGAACAAGAATTTAAAGTGTGAATTCAAATCCTCCCATCCCCCTGGCAAATCACACCCTGGTTAACGTTATGCAAGTATTTAAGGATAAAAGATTCAAATTGCTTTTAAAATATTCACAAGTCTTTTTCCTCAAGTCGAGTCAAGTCTGAAGTCTATAAAAATGTGACTCGAGTGCGACTCATATCTGCGTGCCCATCTCTGGATTGAACAACCTGAGCAAAACACAAATGAACACCCAAATTATCCACTGGTTAATGCTGAAATGTCAAATGTGAATCGCACCTCTGCTGGAGGAATAGGATTCGGACGTGTCTACTGTTCTGTCTTCTGAACTGTGGTCTCCGGTCATGTACCTCCATGGTCTCAGTAAGGACTTCACGATGCCTGTGAGAGGCTTCTGCGCTTCTGTCTTTTCTGATAATGCATTCAATTAAATTACTTCAGACTGTCTCTTCAAACACATTACTCAAGCACTACATGCAAGAAACGTCAAGGTCATGGGTTCGATTAGCAGAGACACATGTGATGATAAAATATAAACCTTGAATGCGCTGAATCACTTTGGATTAACGTCTGTCAGATGAATAAATCTAGATGAATATGTACAGATGTTCAGAATGACATACCAGCTACTATTTCATACTGTGAAAAGTATGCACATCTTCATAATGCATGGAATATCCGAGTACATTTATAAATGTGAAGCATACAAAATAGTGTACTGAATAATGCAATGTGCCTGACTTGACTTTTGTGTGACAAATTTGACCATTTTTAACATCATCTTGACCATCATTTGCTCTGTTTAACTTAGTAGGCAGGATGGCCATCATTTTTTAGACATTATTAGACTTTTACACCTAAAATTGATTTAAAAATGTAAGCTTTCATTACTTTCATCTTTAAAAATGCAACACTGAAGTAGTATCTTAGTATCTCAAATAATAATATTTACATTATAAATGTCTTTACTGTCACTTTTGATCAATTTAATGCCTCCTTTTGATACCAAACTTGTGTATATTACGGTACAATATAAGTTTTATATATAATATAACTAAAAATATAAACACTTTTGTTGGAAAATGCTACTGATTTCTGTTTAGTTTTCAACCCATTTTAACTTAAGAGCATAAGACTAATTTGCAGACTATTAATAAGACTATTTGTTTATTTATTTAGTATACTAAATATAATATTACTTAGTATATTGATTAACATAGTAAATAATTAAGTCATGCTAAATATTAATGTATTTAAAAATGCATAATTATTTAATGCATAATTGTAATTAATTTAAACAGTGTATTTATTTATTTATTTATTTATTTTTATTTATTTTATTATTATTATTATTATTATTATTATTATTATTATTTATTAGAGCATTCCACTAAAAAACATTACAAATTGAAACATCACTATAGTGACATTAAAATCAAAAGATTTAAATATAAATCAAATATGTTTTGGAAAAAATATTTGTAAAAAATAATGTTTTGGAAGGCCATTTACAGTAAATTGTATTTTGAAAAACAATTAAAAATAAATATTTAATTATTTTCATACTTTTAAGTAAGTTTAAGAAATGTACCTAAAAAAATAAATTAATTAAAATATCGTTATCATAAAAATAATTACTAATTCCTTTCTGGGTTACTACCGATTTTTCAGTAAGTAAATAAATAAATAAATGAATTATATTTTTTTTTTATTTATATGTTAAGTTATTTATTTATTTAGTATACTTAAAAGAATAGAATTTACTATATTTATTAACATTGTAAATAAGTATTTCAGACATAATATTAATGTATAATAATAATAATAATTATTATTATTATTATTATTATTATTATTTATTAGAGCATTACACTAAAATTTGTAACATCACTATAATGACATTAAAATCAGAAGATTTAAATATAAATCAAAATAATTTTTTGAAAGATTGTTTGCAGTAAATTGTATTGTAAATAAACCATTTGAAATAAATACTTAATTATTTTTAAAGTATGTGTGAAAAATGGACCTGAAAAAATAAATTAATTAAAATAATAATAATTTCTGGGTTACTACATTTTTTTTCTGTATGTAAGTAAGTAAGTAAATAAAAAAAATATATTATTATTTTATTTATATGTTATTTACTTATTAATTTAGTATACTTAATAGAATATTATTTACTACATTTATTTACATAGTAAATAAGTATTTAATGTATATTTGTAATGAATTTAAACAGTGTTTTTATTTATTATTATTATTATTATTATTATTAATTATTATTAAAGCATTGCACTACATCACTACAGTCACATATTAAAATAAAAAGATTTAAATATACATCAAAATAAGGTTTGCAAGATCATTTACAGTAAATACCAATCTTTTTAGGTACAGCAGCCAAAACAGCCTTTTAAATTCTAAAGAGAAGATTATGACTATTTTTCACATGAAACCATGACTAATATTTTATAATAAATGTTACAATATTGCACTTTGTACAGTATGGTGGAATAGTGCCACTTTACCAATAAAACAACAGTTTCTGATGGATTGAGTATTTAATCTTTGTTGCAAAGAATTATGGATTCTTATGGTTCACAGCATCCCTCAACCATGATCACTATTTCATGGACTAGATCAAAAAATCAGCAATAATAATGGCTTCTGTAAGGCACGACTGTGTAACACGCCAGTGCATACCTCGATAGCAGAAACCATCGAAGCGCGCCGTTCCGTTGCTCACGTCTGTCGGTGAAACGGTTCGGACGCCTGGTTCTCCAGCGGGACAGTCGGACCGCAGCGAGCTGACGGAAAACCTCACGCTGCCGTCTGACAGCCAGGCCGGATCGCAGTGGTCCAACCCAGACCTCCAGGCCAGATAGAGCTGACCGACGGTCGCCAGCCGGCCGCCCAGAGACGCACAGTGAGCCGAAGCCTCCGGATGAGTCAGTCTGTCAGGAACCGCGGCGGGGAACACTTCACCTGCACAACCACAGGACGAGAACAGGTGCAACTGCGCTTCAGCTGGACAGATGGCTTGTGCGTTCAGGTGAATTAATGGCATGACACTTGAGCAAATATTTATGGGGAGTTTATAATAAATGTTACAAAACAGCATCATGCATCAAACAGCAGCATCAAAAAGCCATTACATTTATTTCTATTACATGTGAAAGCATCTTACCATTATCCATCCATGAATTACATCATGATGATTTTCGTTAATGATTAAAAATGTACCTTTTATAAAACAGTTATGAATTATTCATATGTTGTGACTAACAGCTCCACATACATTTCTGTTGTGTTACTGAAATAGTTTATAATAATAAAATAATAACATAGTAAACTTATTTAGTTTATATATCTATTTAGTAAATTATAAATATTGAAATACACAGTATATATATATATATATATATTATTTTTTTACTTAAATATATTTAGTATATTAGTATACTATATGTAGATTTTAGTTAGAGAAAATCTGCTTTAACCCTGGAAGAAATAATAATGATAATAATCATCATCATTTATTATTACTTTTTTATTAAAAGTGCATCATTGAATATTAAAAAAATTCTTTCAGGGCTACTATATATATATATATATATATATATATATACAGGGTGCGATTTGCCGGGGGGGATGGTGGGGATTTCCCCCCCTCTGGTCTATGCATCCCTGCCTCTGCTGAATTATTATTATCCCCGGTGCGGATAAAAACATCCCGCGAACCCGCTCCTAAATCCGGTTCTGAATCAAATGATTCGCGATATGCGCTGTAAAGTCCGGATCTGAATCAGATGAATCAAAAGTTCATATTTGAGTCAAATGATTCGCGATACGCGCTTTAAAGTCCGGTTCTGAATCAAATGATTCGACATACGTGCTTTGATATCCCGTTCTGAATCAAATGATTCGCGATCTGATTGGAGCGCTTCGAAAGAGTGAATCATTTTGTGACGCAGTGGTTGATCTTTGCTGGCTTTATATAATTTATTCGTTGTTTGAAATGAAATTGTCTAAAAAGATAATGTGCAATGTTAACAGATTACACTAATATTAGTTTTCAAAAGCATCCCCCCCTCTGCCTTTTTCACAAATCGCACCCTGTATATATATATATATACACACACTCAATAGTTATTTAATAGATTTTTCTGTAAAAAAAAAAAAAAAATAATAATAATAATAATATATTTATTACAATTTCTTTAGTACATAGTATATTATTTAGTTTATGTATTTATTTATTTAGTAAATAATAAATATTGAATACATAATATTAAAACATAATATACAATTAATATAGCAAATACTCCTATTACTGCAAATATGTTTTAGTTAGAGAAAATGGGGGAAAAAAAAAAAAAAATAATTTATAATATTTTTGTTAACAATGCATTATTGAATTTTTTTTAATTTTACTACTCTAATGATATATTTTGCATTAATATTATACATTAAATTATCATTACATTAAAATGTATACTCAATATTATAGTATGCAGTTATTTAGTAAATATATAACATACAATAAAACATAATATGCAATTAAAAAATTAATTAAATTTAATTTAATATTTATATATTTAATTCAATCCACATCCAACTACATTTATACTAATACTAATGCAACAGTTGGACATGGTTTGCAGAACATTTAATTGATCTCATTTTCCCACAGTAATCATGTTTTCCGGAATCTCACCTTGCATGTCATTGGCGAAACAGTAAACGTCAAATAATTCCGAAGGATCCCGTTTCCCATAATTCCTCACCCCTTGAGAAAACTCTGTGTGTCCAAAGCAACCGAGCTCCGGTCTCTGTACGGGATACCTGCGGAAAGGAGAAACGTCTTCATTGTGAAAACTCTTGGCAAACCGTTGATTTTCCCTTACATATATTATTAAGTATATTATTAGGGATGTGATGAAATCTCGTGGCACGAGATTTCGCGAGATCCAATGAGATCTGTCTGGTCTCGCGAGAATGTGATAGTATGTGCATTTCTCATACATTACATTAATTACATTACATAACTCAAGTTACATAACAATATTACTTTTTCAAGCAACTAGTAAAGTAACGCATTACTTTTTCATTTCCAAGAAAATATCTGAGTTACTTTTTCAAAAAAGTAATGCCAGTTGCTTTTTGTTTTCTTTATGTATTTAATCCCATTTTATTAACCAATGACTTTGCTGCTGACCTTTGTTGATCCAATACATCAGTACACTGCAAAAATACTTTTCTTACTTAGATTTATGTCTTGTTTACAGCCAAATAATATTTTTTAAAAATCTTAAATTAAGTAAATATTTTTTTTGTTTTGTTTTGTTTTCAGAAAAAAGTCAAAATAAGTGACTTTTTGCTTAGGAGAAGCTAAATAATCTGCCAATGGGGAGAGCAAAAAATCTTACTTTAAACAGAAAACAAGAAAATTTAGCTTCAGCTTACCTCATTTGGAAGATTATTTTGCTTGTTTCAAACAAAAACACTTAAATTTTAACAAGAATTTTTACTTCTCTAGAAAAACCTTCTTGATTTAAGAAATATATACTATAAATATATTATTAAGAGATATTTTGGCTAGAAACAAGACAAAAAATATATAAAAAAAAAAAGAAAAGCATTTTTTGCAGTGTACCAATAAGCAAAACTTACTTTAGATGAACTAACATTTTTTATTTTTCCTTTAGCCTTATTCACTTCATTTCATTTTGGTGTGAAAGGGCTTTTACATTAGCTAAGAATAAATATTTTTATATTAAAAACAAACAAGCAAGCCCTGCCCAGATTTAAAAAGTAACGCAAAAATAACGCAAAAGTAATGTAACGCATTGCTTTCCATAAAAAGTCACTAAGTAACGTAATTAGTTACTTTTTTAGGGAGTAACGCAATATTGTAATGCATTACTTTTAAAAGTAACTTTCCCCAACACTGCCTATATATTATGCACTAAATAAATATCGAAATAATTTCCAAATGCTCAAGCAAACCACAAACAATGCTTATGATCCAAATGAGTGCGATAAAGGCTGAAAGACGAGGAAAATGTGGCCGTTCTGACCTGATGCTCTGGTCTTTGAGCCATCCGGCCGCACAGCTGTTCATGCTGGAGTGAAACGCTGCCCACAGCTGCTCAGGGGTCGCAACCTCAGCCGAATTCTCCTCACAAGCGCGAACGGCCTCCGGGAACGACAGCGAATAACGGTCCGCGGGAGAACGGTAGTGAAACACCACACCTGAAAACACACAGAAATATTAACACCCAGATACTCAACGAGAGAAAACAACCTGAGGACAGCTTTTGTGGACAGTCACAGACGAACACTTAGGGATGATAAATGGTCAATAATGTATTTTGTTTAGTTTTTTTAATGATCTTATACTTTTTTCTCTGTAAGATGTGATCAGAACAGTTTAGGTTTATTATTGCCTGTAATATCTCTATATTCAAAATATTAATAAATAATATTAATCAATAAAACTATTGTTTAAATGTACTATACAAATTGTTTAAAATTATTAATAATATTATTATTATTATTATTATTATTATTATTAATAACAATAGCAACAATAATACTTTATTATTTATTATTATTGCTTAAAATATTTAATAGGAATTATTATTTTAATTATGAATTAAAATTGTGTTCCAGGTTACAATAAAGCTTGATAGACTGTAATTTGTGTAGACCTATTATGAAAAAAAGTGTTAACAAAATATGAATAATATTATTATATAATATTAAAAAAGTAAATGATTATGTTTAAATGATTATGTTTATTTTTTATTATTTTAATTTACAATAACAACTACAACAATAATAAAGTATTATTATCAATAATAATATTTTTAATGATTACGCATTAAAATTCTTTTCTAGGTTACAATCAAGTTTGACTCGGCCCTTAGTTTGTAAAATAATAATAATAATATTAATAATAATAATAATAATTCTATATATGTGTGTAATAATTGTATAAAAATATAAAAATACAATTATTATTATTTGTACTATTTTAATGGCATACTATGCATTTTTTTTTACATTTATTTTGTACATAGTATACTTAATAGTATATAACTTACCTTATGTAAATAATAAATACTGATTAAATAAAATAAAAACACAATAATATAACAAATAATATAAATAATAAGTATTAATAAGTATAATAATAATTATTATTTATTTTAATATTTATAAATTACTATTATATTTATTATTAAAATGATTGTTTATTATTTTTATTATTTTTATTTACAATAACAATAACATGAATATTATTATTTAAATATTTTTAATGATTACTTTAATTATTAAACATTAAAATGTTTCAATCAAGTTTGACTTATCCCTCAGTTTGTAAAAAATAAATTAATAATAATAATAATAATAATAAGAGTATTACAAAAATTATAAAAAATACTTTTACAAAATATATTATTGTCATTTTAGCATTTGAATGGCATACTATGTATTAATATTCTATTTATTTATTTATTTTTACAATTTATTTAGTACATAGTATAGTTCATAGTATATTATTTTGTATTTATTCAGTAAAAAATAAATATCAAATACATAAAATTTAAATTTAAACATAATACACAATTAATATAACAAATAATATCAATACATATTATTATTATTATTATTTTTAAGTATTAATAATTATATTGATTATAATTATATTTATTATTTTAAATGTTCATTATTTTTATTTACAACAACAATTACAACTTTTATTTGTTTTTAAAAATTTTTTATAGATTTATTTATTTTATTTTCAGTTTTATTAGTTTTGTTACTTCAGCCTAAACTTTTAGTTCATTTCCAAATTAAAAGTTTTTTTTTTTTTTAGGCTGTGTTCAGTTAACAAGCACTATTTTTTGTAGTTTTAGTTAACAATAACAACTGTTTCAAGGACCATAATTTATCCTAAAATGTGTGTAATGCTATAAAAATGTGTAAAACGTCCAGGAAAAGTACAATAATTCAGTATTAAATCAACTCCCACTATAAAGCAGCTCTAATGAAGACATCAGTGTCATTATTAGATCAATGTTGATTCAATTCAGTTCAAAAATAGTGTCAAAGCTACAAAGTCATTATCATCTGTCAAAATTTCAGCTCAAATTTTGTTCTCATCTGATAGAGTCAGCACATTAAATCAGTAATATTACTGAATATTAATCGTCTTTTACATCACATACATTAAGTAGAACATTTTGAGCTGATTTATTTGCAGTTTAGTGTAATTTCCCTCATTAGGCGTCACCTGTTTTCCTCAGAATTCACACCAGTCCTCATTCACAGGTAATCAATCTCAGCGTTATAATTAAAGAGTTACGGCCAATTAAGCAGTTAATGAAAGCCTCAGATGAAAACGAAAATAATGCCGAGCTAAAGTTAGACAGCAAACCAGGGAAAAAGCTAAAATGAACATGATATTGACAGTCTGAATGGATGTAATGAGAAGGTAATTAATTCACAGCAGACTCCTGGACTCTTAACGAGCCGTTGCTTTTCCTCAATGTTTATCTGAGAACCGGCGTTCTGGGTTTGCATGTGCTCACGATACACTTTTGACTTTTTTATAACAATTTAAACTCGCTCGCTGGGGGTTTGCAGACAAATATATTAAGCTGTAATTTTCTTTTAATTGAACTGCTAATTGAGGACCTTACAGAAGACATTATTACTGCAGTGATTTATAAAGTTGATTTAAAACAATGTCCACTGTGAAATGTGCTAAATAAATATTATTGTATTATTGTATATTCTAAAATGATTTAAAAAAATATATATTAGTATTAGTAATAATTATAAAAATATAATTTATGAGAATATCATATATTCATTTAATTATAAACATAAATTATAGATTTTGTTCACAAATCAGGGCACTGTTATATTAGTATCATTTATATACTATTATATCATTTATAAAGCTTTTATTTTGGTATTTTCGCTTTTTGTATTTTAATTTTTTAATTTGTGCTTAGGTTTAATTTATATTTCAGTTGTATTTTTAGTCATTTTAGTATTTCAAACATTTTTGCATCAAACATTTTATTTAAGTTTATTTCTTTAATTCCGTTAAATCAACAAAATTTGCAGCATAAAATGCTACAAAATATGAAAATATAATATATGAAAAGATGTCCAGTTCTTGTTAACAATTTAGTATTATTTATATATCATTACAATAGTTATTAATATTTTGAATTTACATTTAGATTTTCAGTTTTCATTTTAGTTCAAGTTTTAGTCATTTTGATGTAATTTACACCTTTTTATTAATTGTTTATTAACTTAAAGAAATAGTTTATAAACTTAAGAAATATTTAATATTTGGATTAGATTATTTTTTTTTTTTACATTTCAGTAATTTTAATACTTCAGCTTAAACTTATTTCAGTTCATTTCTAGTTTTCACAGAAATTACTGAAAGTTTAAACTTTTCATTTTATATTAAAAAAGCAGTTAATATTTATGTAATTATGCAATTTCTAGCTCTTTACAATTTCTAAAGCAGTGTTATTTCTGCATTATGTTTATATTAGTATTTATTATTTTATTATTATTATTATTATTATTATTATTATTATACTAGTATTTTATTATTAAGATTTTAAACACATTTCTATACAGAATTTATATTAAATTAAATTTATTTATTTACATTATATAAAATATATTTTTATTTGTATGTTCATAAATAATTATTAATTAATTCAAAATCTTTTTAGCTAATTTACAGTTCCAAAGCAGTGTAATTTCTGCATTATGTATAGTAGTATTTATTAATATTATGCATTAGCTTTTATTATTTTTTTACTTTATTTTTTATTTTTTAGATATTTTGTTATGCAATTTTAAGATTTTTTAAAGATTTTAAACATATTTCAATACAGAAGTTATCTTTAATATCCATTTTATTATTCAGTTTAAAGTACAGTAACAGCATCTTTGTTAAATTATATTTATTTATATTTATATATTATATAAAATATATTTTTACTTTTATGTTCATAAATAATAATTCAAAATCTTAATTTCTAGCTCATTTACAATTCCAAAGCAGTGTAATTTCTGCATTATATATATATATATATATATATATATATATATATATATATATAGTAGTATTTATTAATATTATGGATTCGCTTTTATTATTTTTTTTTTATTTTAATTATTTTGTTATGCACCTTTAAGATTTTAAACATATTTCTATACAGAATTTATCTTAATTATATTTATTTATATACATTATATAAAATATATTTATACATTTTGTATATAGTAGTATTATTTAATATTATGGGTTAGCTTTTATTTATTTATTTATTTATTTATTTATTATTATTATTATTATTATTTACTTTAATCATTTTGTTATGCACCTTTAAGATATTACACATATTTCTATACAGAATTTATCTTACATTTTATTTATTTATTTATTTATTTATTTATTTATATACTTTATAGAAAATATATTTGTATTTTTATGTTCAGAAATAATTATTAATTCAAAATCTTAATTTCTAGTTCATTTACAATTCCAATGCACTGTAATTTCTGCATTATAGTAGTATTTATTAATGTTATGGATTAGCTTTTATTTTTATTTTTTTTTACTTTATTTTTTTATGCCCCTTAAATTTTTTTAAAGATTTTAAACATATTTGTATACAGAATTTATCTTAAATTATATTTATTTATTTGTGTATATACATTATATAATTATATTGTATTTATTTTTGTTCATAAATAATTATTCATTCAAAATCTTAATTTCTTAATCTTTTATTATAATTTTTTTATATTATTTTTTTTTGTGTTATGCACCTTTAAGATTTTAAACATATTTATATACAGAATTTATCTCTAATATCACTTTAGTTAATTTGAGTACTTCAGTTTCATCTTTTTTCAGATCATTTCAAATTTTCTTAGATATTTTTACCTTAAAGTTACTCACCTAATCTTTATATTTCATTTTAATTTCAGCTTCATTTCAATGACCAAAAACAGTTTTCAATAGTTTTAGTTAACACTATTTCAAGAGCCATCATTTATCCCGAGATGTGTGTAATCCTATAAAATATGTATGAAACAGTCCAGAAAAAAAGTACAATAATTGAATATTAAATCAGTCCGGTTCATTAGCAGATGATTTCTGTCCCGTTCGGCTCTCACCTGTGACCTCCAGGTTGACCGTATCCTGCTCGTAATTTTCTCCCAGAGCGACGTGGCATCGGAACGTTCCGGAATCATTGGAGCGGAGCTGGGAAAGCGCCAGTGACGCGTTGAGGGGGTCGGCGGAGTATCCGGGCAGACTGACCCGACCCGCGTACGCCTGGTGCACCCTGACCACCCCGTCCCGCGCCGACAGCACCGTCCTCTCCTGCGCTCCGGAGCCGCGGGTCCAGTGGATGTACGGGCCGTGTCCCGGGACCAGGGTGGCCGGCAGGGTGAACACACACGGGAGGAGGGCGGAGTCAGCTAACGGACGCCGCAGGGGAGGATGGGTCACTCTCCGGACCGTCACCGGAGTCTCAGCTCGAGTCACACCTGAGAGAAATAAACAGAGGTAAGTTTAACGGTGAAGCCTGCAATGTTTGCTGCATTTAAATGGTTTCTGGTGTCTCAGGTTATGTTCAGAGTCAATAATTACCTACAACAGCAGAATAAAACGATATCTTAAACCTCTGGGGTCTGAGGGTGTTTTTGGGCCCTGGAGAAGTTTTGACATGCCCTGACATTTGTGCATTTTTCAGTGTTTTTTTTTTTCATTTTTCTGAATATTTGTTTTCGATAACACTTACTTCGTTTAAAAGTAGAAATATCAAGCTTTCTCCAGGTATATGTATAATGTCTCTGTGTGCTGTTTTCACCGAGTATTTGATCATTTAAGTGACGCGTTTCAAAATGAAGATCACTTTATTTGTCAAAAGCTCACCATTTTATTATTATTATGTGACTGTACAAATAAAAGTAGACCCTTTACAGATTCGATTGATGTATCTTATCTGTACGATCAAAACTGACGGAGTAATTTAAGTTTATATAGGGGGCTTTTACAAATATACATGTATATATATATATATTAGATTAGATTAGATTCAACTTTATTGTCATTACACATGTACAAGTACAATGCAACGAAATGCAGTTTAGGTCTAACCAGAAGTGCAATAAGAAGTAAAGTGCAGGATATAAGGTAAATAATTTAAATGTAGATAAAGCGTTCTATGGTAATAATTACAGATGGATACATACTATGAACATAATATACAGATGGTTATGTACTATAGGCAGGAATTACAGATGGGATATTTACAGATGGGATATTTACAATGTAGTAAAATGTGCAATGAAGTGCAGTGTATATTAAATACTGAATAGAATATTAAATACTGCAGGTGAAATTTATATATTAAATTTATATATATATATATATATATACATACATATTTATGCAGAAATATTGAAAATTGTAAAGGGTTCACAAACTTTCAAACAGCACTGTATATATATATATATATATATATATATATATATATACACACACATTTACACACACAGTTGTGCTCAAAAGTTAATTCTGCAAAATGTTAATTCTTTTAGAAAAATAAGAAGGATCATACAAAATGCGTGTTATTTTTTTAGTACTGATGACCTGAATATTTTACATAAAATACATTTACATATAGTTCACAAGAGAAAACAATAGTTGAATTTATAAAAAAAAAATTACCCTGTTCAAAAGGTTACATCCCCTTTATTCTTAATACTGTGTTGTTTCCTGAATGATCCACAGCTGTGTTTTTTGTTTAGTGATAGTTGTTCATGAGTCCCTTGTTTGTCCTGAACAGTTAAACTGCCTGCTGTTCTTTAGGTTCCACAAATTCTTTGGTTTTCCAGCATTTTTGTGTATTTGAACTCTTTCCAACAATAACTGTATGGTTTTGAGATCCATCTTTTCACACTGAGGACAACTGAGGGTCTCATATGCAACTATTACAGAAGGTTCAAACACTCACTGATGCTCCAGTAGGAAAAACATGCATTAAGAGCCGGGGGTGAAAACTTTTGAACATTTTACTCATTTTGCCTAAATATCATTTTTTTTTTTCATTTACCACTGCCCTTCAGAAGCTACAGAAGATACTTGCATGTTCACAAGAAGACAAAATTAGTTGACCTAAAAATGTCAAAAGTTTTCACCCCTGGCTCTTAATGCATGTTTTTTTCCTATATATAGATATATATTTATATACACATAGTATTTTTAGCACTTCAAACTTATTTTAAAATAACTGTTAATACATAAATATGAACATAAATATTTAAAAAGTTTATTTAATTTTAGGTAATGTTCATGTAATTAAGTAATTCAATTTTGGGGGTTTTAATCATTATTTTAATTAAAAGAAGATGAGAACCTCAAATGAAAGTAGCAATAAAGTATAAATATAAATATATAAATATAAATAATATAAGCAATGAAAAAGTAATGTTGGCTTTTAATGGTTTTATTTATTTATTTATTTTTGGAAGTACTAAAAAAATACAAAAATTAATAAAAACGAGAAATGTGTCCTTGGTAACTAGCTGAAATAAAAAAGTTTGAAGTACAAAAAATGAAAAGAAATAAAACATAAATTAATATAAATACAAATAATATAAATAAATATTTAATTATTATTTTTTTTTTTTTATGGTTTTAGTTTTAGATAAGTATAATAACCCTTATTTGACTATTGGTTAACATTAATTAACATTTATTTATTTAGAATTTAATGCCATATCAGCAGCAATGGCTATATTCATGGCAAAATCAACAGTATTATGTTTATCATTTCAATACATTGTTTTTATCGATTATATATATATATATATATATATATATATATATATAAAATTTTTTTTTTTTTTTTTTTTTTTTTTTATTATTAATTAATGTATGATATAAATTCTGAAATATTTCCAGGAGAAACCTTTTTAAAAATGTCCATTATTATATTTTCTAAATAAAAACGTCTAAAATAATAAAAAAAATAGGCATAAAATCATAAAATAATAAAATTATAAAAATTTCTCTTCCCATTTCAGTAAATACAAATGAGTGAGATGACATCTTTTATATATGACCTGATCATATCTATTTTCAAAATATTATTAATAATAATAATTAATCCCTTAATTTAGTACTGGGTTTAGCATTAACCAATAAGCTGTTTAGTCCACAAAATGTCAGCTGAAGAGGAAAATGGAGTTATTATATTTTAATGAAAGACTATCAAGACAAATATTTCCCTTTTGGAAATACATGCACTGATGAATCATTCACAATCTGAACATGAGTGTGATTTAAGGAAGCAAACTGGGAATTTTTTTATGTCTGCATCAAGAGAAATCCAGATTATTTAGATGTGATTCAAACAAAGGAAAAGCCCAGTTCTCTGTTCCTCACAAAACCCGACAGATTATTACAGCAAAGGTCTTTGTAACGTCCTCAAACACACAAAACACATGAATAATATTTGTTCTCCAGCCTGAGCGTCTGCTCTGGATCTCGGCGCAGTTCATTAAATCAGCTGAAACTCTCCAAACACTTCAGAGATGTGAGAGGAATAACACAAAGATGATCTGTGAAGCTCCGGCTCCCAAATTGACACTTAAGTGAGTTTGCTTTTCCAACAATGGGAGAGTTTTTGAAAAGACAGATATTCTACAGCTGAACTCCATCATATTGAGAGACACTCCTATGAACTGGATCTCAGTCTGATGTGCGTTCATGTGGATCTGAAGGGTTTTAAGTATCTGTCAGCAGCTTCACTTTTGTTTCATCCCAGTAGATGAATCAGAATAAACACTGATGCACTGTAAATACAGTACAAACACAGTTGAGGCTTTGTTGTCTAAAGCTAAACGCATTCATGCAAAATGTATAAATGTACATCTACAAGTGTATCCTGCAAAACTAAAATAATCTAACCATGCAACACCATCATTCAGTCAATTATTGGAAAACAACACATTTTATTTTACTCTCCAGGTTATTTATAACTCAAGCGTGGACAGCAGTTGGCATGTTTTCAGTCAACAAACAATCATTTCAACCTCTTTTGTTCTCCAGCCTGTAAAAACACTGAAGTTGTTTACAGTACTACAGTCATTTGAGCTTAAAGAGGGTTTGAAATATGAAGCTTGTGCTTTTGTTAAAGACGCTGAGTGAAAATTCAGTCATGGAACAAGTTAAAGTTAAAATTTGGCATCAGTAAGAAATTATTATTCTCTATTCAGCAAGTATGCACTGAATTGACCAAAGTGAATGATTCAATTCATTTGCGGTTCGTAGTTCAAATCTTAATCGAAAGATTTGTGATCCATTCTCCAAAGTCCTGATTCAAATCATTCGCGGTTCGTAGTTCGGATCTTAATCAAATGATTCACGATCCGTGCTACAAAGAATCAAATGATTCATGATTTGCAATCCAAAGTTCAAATCTAAATCAAAACATGTGCGATCCGTGCTTCGGATTCCCGAATCAAATGATTTGCGATCCGAAGTTGGAATCTTAATCAAATGATTCAAGATCCGTGCTCCAAAGTCCCAATTTAAATTATTTACGATCCGTGGTCCGAAGTTTGGAACTTAATCAAAAGATTTGCGATCCGTTCTCCAAAGTCCCGATTCAAATGATTTGTGGTTCGTAGTTCAGATCTCGATCAAATGATTTGTTACCCATGCTCCAAAGTCCAGATCTGAATCAAATGATTCGTGATCCGTGATGCTAAGTTCTGTTCTAAATCAAAAGATTCACGATCCGTGCTCTGGATTCCCGATTCAAATGATTCGCGATCCAAAGTTGGAATCTTAATCAAATGATCCATCCTCCGATTTCCCGATTTAAATTATTTGTGATCTGCAGTTCGAAGCTTGGAACTTAATCAAAAGATTTGCAATCCGTTCTCCAAAGTCCTGATTTAAATTATTCGAAATCCGCATTCTAAAGCTCAGATCTTAATCAAATGTCTCGTGATTCATGCTCCAAAGTCCAGATTTGAATCAAATGGTTTGCGATCCATGGCCCAAAGTTCAGATCTTAATCAAAATATTTGCGATACGTTCTCCGAAGTCCTGATTCAAATGATTTGCGATTCGTAGTTCAGATCTTAATCAAATGATTCGCAATCTGTGATTCGCGATCTGAAGTTCGAATCTTAATCAAATGATTCACGATCCGAAGTTTGAATCTTAATCAAATGATTCGTGATCCGAAGTTTGGATCTTAATCAAATGATTCGAAATTCGCAATCCATTCTCCGAAGTCTTAATTCAAAAGATTCAAGATCCGCGGTCCATAGTTTGGATCTTAATCAAATAATTAGAGATTTATGCTCCGAAGTCCAGATTCAAATGATTCAAGATCCAAAGTCCTGATTCAATGATTTGTGATCCGAAGTTCGATAGGAAATTAGTTGAAAGCATCCAGTCATCTCATACCACTGAAGTGAATGTTCAATTTAATCAGTATATACTGTAAGAAATACTTGAAAAAGTATTGTTCTTTTTGTAGCTATTGGTAGAGTAATCGTTAATGTAAAAAGAGCAAATTGGACACTAAAGTGATGTTGAAAATTCAGTTTGCATTTCAGGAATAAGTTGCATTTTGCAATATATTTACATAGAAAACAGCTATTTGAAATTGTAAAAATACTGATTTTACTGTATTTGTGACCAAATAAATGCAGTTTTGGTGACTTACTTTAACAATCTGACAGAGATTTTATCACAGCAGTCTCTCAGTTACGGTTATACCGTCAAAACACTGTGATAGTTGAGTATCTTAAACATTTATTTACGATGAACTGCCTGCTAGACTTGCATTGGAAGTGTATTACTGTAAACACATTTCCCACTGGCTTTCACACACAGATGCCATCCACAGATATGCAAATGCAAATAACCTGGGAAGATGGGACGGGAATCTAATTTCCCAAATCCACGCTGTCCGCTGCCACCTGAACAATCTGTAACAGGAAATTCATAGAAAATCAATTGCAGCTCCTTCATTCCATATGGATTTAGGGATGAGTGTATATCCCGGCATTTGAATAACGATATAAGTGATGAAAGCTCAAATCTGCATTTAGATGGTCTCCATTCACCCCCCACAGGCTTGTCTTTGCACAAAAACCAAGTAATTTTGCTTCTTAATGAGACGTAACTCAAACACGTATGGCTGAATTTAATCAAAACACATCTGGCTTACCACAAAATAAAAAGAAATTATATTTTGCATAAAGAAAATGAAGCCAATTTCCTCCTTAAATTATTGTAGCATATTGCATGTTGATTCTAAATACTGTATGCATTATGTTTTTACTGTATTTGTGTAAAAAAATATATTTACATGAGTATAAATTAGTGAAACTAACTATAAAAATACCATTTATATTTCATTACATACTCGTCATTAAAACTAAAATGTAAATAAATATAAAGCTAAATATATATATATATATATTTAATATAATAATATATAATTTAAATATTAAAAAAGACAAAAAAATGTTGCCTTGGCAATTAAACAAAATAACATCTTAAGTTTAAGTTGAAGTACAAAAATTACTAAAACTAAAATGGCAATAAATCTAAATTAAAGCTAAACATTTTTATAAAAATGATAAAACTAATAAAAATGATACAAGCACATAACATTTTTAAAACCTAAATTTTATTTAAGTAAAAAATAAAAAGTATTTAAAAATATTACTAAAACATAAATAAATATAAATTAAAGGTAAATATTTCTGTAAAAAAAAAGGAATAAAAAAAGGAAAAGCACATACAATTTCTTAAACTTAAATTAAGTAAAAAAAAGATACAAGCACATACAATTTGTAAAACCTAAATTATATTTAAACTGAAAAAATAAAAGGTATTTTAAAATATTACTAAAATATTACTAAAACTAAAATATAAATAAATATAAATTAAAGGTAAATATTTTTATGAATAATAATAACAATAATAATAATAATAATAACAATATATTTCAAAATATTCATAAACACTATTACTGTATATAATTAATACTAAAATAAAAATCTTTCATAAAAAAATAAAGCTTTACATACAAATAAAGTTTACATGCAAGTAAGTATACATTATTTCGAATGCATTCATTTTAATTTTCTTTTTAATCTTAATTTTCAGGTGAAATGTGAGCTGTTCGTGTTGTTGCACATACAGCACATTCACATTTACACGCATCACAAAATCAATCCCACCAGCGGCTTTCATAAATAAGATGCCATCGGACACAGTGGGTAATACTCTCTCTCTCTCACACACACACACACACACACACACACACACACATACATTCCCAATTGACTCCCAGAGGGGGTTACAGATGAATGTATTAAGTGAATAACCTTTCCAGCTCCACACACACACACACACACACACACACACACTCACACACTCACATAAACACAGCCGCAGCACCTGCAGTAGTTTACACCTCTCAGCCTCACCATCATAACCATGGCAACCGCTGCTCGGTAACCAGGAGCGACGGGAGGAAGGGGGGTTTGCCGCTCGACTCGATACGCTAAATCTGATTCCAGTCGCCAGCCGTCCAAACATTCAGCTCCAACAACACAAAGCACCGCTGATCTGCTGAAAGCTCAGGAGCTGCCCATAGAGACAGCAGTTTAAAGAGGCACAGGTCCAACGCTGATCCAAAAGACAGCCAGCAGCAGCATGTCGCCTACTAAGACACCTCGTTAGGGCCAAAACCACATGTTATGGCAGAAACGCCAGAATCCGTGTTGCTATTGTTAACTGAAAGTATAATGTAAACTGATAAAATGATTTTCATTAATTAATATAAAACGTAATATTAAATGGAATCTTATATTGGCAACTAAATAAATATAAATAAATAAATAAAAATTAAAGCTAAATAAAAATATGTTCATAAAAAACTACTAAAAAGGACAAAAACAGAAAAAAATGACTAAAACTTAGAAATCTAGTCTGGGCAACTAACTTATAATAAAATGTAAAAGTTTAAGTACGAAAAATACTAAAACTGAAATATATTTGAATTAAAGCTAAATAAAAATATGTTCATAAAAGACTACTAAAAAGGACAAAAACAACTTAATATAACTTAAAAAGCTACTAAAAGTACTAGAAAGGTTGCCTCGGCAATTAAATAAAAAAAATGTTTACATTGAAGTATAAAAATAATTTTAAAACTGTTATAAATATAAATTAAAGCCATTTTATTTATTTTTAAAAAACTACTAAAAAGAACAGAAAGACATAATAAAATGATTAAAACTTAGAAAAGTTGCAACTTAATGAAAAAATTACATTGAAGTACAAACATTCGTAAAACAAAACCTGAAATGAACACAAATTAAAGCTATTTATTATATAATAAAGGATAAAGATAAAACAAAATGACTAAAACTTAGAAAGGCAGCCTTGGCATCTAATTTAAAATAAGTTTATGTTTAAGTACAAACATTTCTAAAACTGAAATACATATAATAAAAATAAATAAAAAATAAAAATAAAAATAAAAATATATTCATAAAAAGATACAAACTTATAATGACTAAAACTTAGAAAAGTTGCCTTGGCAACTAATTCTTTTTTTTTTTTTTTTAGTTATGAAAATAACTAAAAAAAATGAAATAAATATAAATTAAAGCTATTTTATTTTTTTAAAAAAAGGACAAAAAGACATAATAAAATGACTAAAACTTAGAAAAGTTGCAACTTAATGAAAAATTACACTAAAGTAAAAAAAATTACTAAAACAAAAAGTGAAATGAATATAAATATTCATATAAAAATATTTCTTATATAAAAAAAAGGGCAAAAACAAAACAAAATGACTAAAACTTAGAAATTGAGCCTTGGCATAAATAAGTTTATGTTTAAGTACTAAAATTTCTAAAACTGGAATAAATGTAAATTAAAGCTAAATAAAAATATATTCAAAAAGACTACTAAAAAGGACAAAAACTAAAAATGACTAAAACTTAGAAAAGTTGCCTTGGCAACTAAATTTTTTTTTTTTTAACATTGAAGTATGAAAATAACAACAACAACAAAAAAAACTAATAAATATAAAATACAAGCTATTTCATTTATTTAAAAAACTACTAAAAAGAACAAAAAGACATTTTAAAAACTTTAAAAAAATGTCTACATTGAAGTATGAAAATAACTAAAAAACTGAAATAAATAAAAGTTAAAGCTATTATATATATATATATATAAAAAAAAGATCCTAAAAAGAAGAAAACGACTAAATCTTAGAAAAGTTGCCTAGGCAACTAAATAAAAAAAAATTACATTGAAGTATGAAAATAACTACAAAACTGATATAAATATAAATTAAAGCTATTTTATATACTTAAAACTACTAAAAAGAGCAAAAAGACTTGAAATAAAATAAAATGACTAAAACTTTAAGAAAAGTTGCCTTGGCAACTAACTTAAAATAAGTTTATGTTTAAGTACTAACATTTTTAAAACTGAAAACAAAAATTAAAGCTAAATAAAATATGTTCATAAAAAAGCTACTATAAAGGACAAAAACACAACAAAAATGACTAAAATTGACTAAAAAGTTTTTTTTTACATTACAAAAAAGCTACTAAAAGGGACAAAAAAAGTTGGCCTTACAGTACAGTATATACACTGAAGTACAAAAATTACTAAAACAAAAACTGAAATCAATATAAATTAAAGCTATTTTTTACATTAAAAAAAAAACTACTAAAAGGGCAAAAACTAAATAACATGACTAAAACTTAGATATGTAGTCTTGGCAACTAACTTAAAATAAAATAAGTTCATGTTTAAGTACTGTGATTACTGAAACTGAAATAAATATAAATTAAAACTAAATCAAAATATTTTCATAAAAAAAATAAAAAAGACAAAAGCAAATTACAAAAAAAAAATGGCTTGGCAACTAAAAAAAATTAAGTTTAAGTACTAAAATTACTTAAAACTAAAATGGAAATAAATATAAATTAGTGCTAAATATTTTATTAAAAACCAATAAAAAGGATAAAAGCTCATACAATTACTAAAACACTAAATAAAAATTAAATACCTGAAAAAATAAAAAACAAATATGAAAAAATATGAATAAACGGTATAAGTGTATACAAATGATATTAAAATAACACTGCCCTGAATGCAAATGATGCAATGTTAAATTAAAAAAAGTAGACTATTTTACCCAATATTTGGAGCAGTATTTATGTGGCAGGCAGAGCAGCTTCTAAATCAGTCATTTATTTTCATTTACTGTCAGAATGTTGTCTTAAAAGTGAGCTGCCTATGTAGGGAGCACACAGCGAGGCAGGATTAAAGCTAGAATGTGTGTGTTTTGTTTGTGAGGGAAGTTTTTGTGAACAGAAGTGGCACTTTATTGCAAAGGAAGGGAAGAATTAATTTCCCCCTGTACTTTTTCATTTCTCAGACACACTTTCATGGCAATCTGACTTTCATTTCCAATCAGACTGATGTGGGTATGCCACAGTGTGTGTGTGTGTGTGTGTGTGTGTGTGTGTGTGTGTGCGTATAATCAATCCTCTGTTCTTCAACAGTCTCCGCTACTTGGAAACTAGATTTGTCCATTTTCTGAGGAGAATATGAGTGCCGTCTGTCTGTGGTATGATGCTGAGAGCTGTGGGCGCTTTCCAGGGCCAAACTCCAAATCTCTCTGATATTCTGCTCTCTAAATACGGCTCATAAAAACAGAATAAAAATACAGCAGGGATTCACAGAACAGTTATTTTGCTATAAAAACAATCTTGCAGGACGATTTGAAGTCACTATTGAGCAATGAAACATTTATTAAAAATAAAATTCTTGCAAAGAAAGTCAACAGGGTTGTTTTTTCTTCAAAACTTTTTTTTGTTTGTTTGTTTTTACATTTAACCAGTAGACTCTTAGTGAACAGTAGCTCTGTGCTGATAAAAAAGGATAAAAGCACATACAAATGTAAAAAATGTTCATTAAAATAACTGAAAAATGAAAAGATATTTTTAAATATTCATAAATACTATAACTGTACATAAATAATATTAACATAAAAAAGCATATAAAAAAGACAAAAAAAAAATGCAGCCTTGGCAGCTAAATGAAACAAAAGTTTAAGTTGAAGTACTAAAATTACTAAAACTAAAATAGAAATAAACTAATTAAAGCTAAATATTTTATAAAAAAAAATACAAAAAAACTATTAAAGCACATAAAATGTCTAAAACTTAAATTAAATTCAAATACCTGAAAAAACAACAAATAAAAGGCATTTCAAAATATTCATAAATACTTTAATTGTATATACATTATACTAAAATAAATAAAATATTTGCCTGACAATATTTTTTGTCAAAAAGTGTTGCCTTTGCAGCTAAATTAAATAAAAATAAAAATGTAAATTTAAGTTGAAGTACTAAAAATTCTACAACTATAAAGGAAATACAAAAAAATTCAAACTAAATATTTGTATACAAAAAACTAATAAATGGGATAAAATCACATAACATTTATAACACTTAAATTAAATTTAAAGAACTGAAAAAATAAAAAATAAAAGGTATAACTATACTATATACTATATTTAAATAATACTGAAATAAATAAAATATTTTCATAAAAAAAAAAGGATGAAAGCATATAAAAAGACAAAAAATGTTGCCTTGGCAACTAAATTAAATACAATTTTAAGTTAATTTAACTAAAAATGGAAATAAATATAAATTAAAGCTAAATATTTGTAATAATAATAATAAAAAACGATAAAAGCACACACATCTTTTAAAACTTAAATTAAAATAACTAAAAAAATAAAACTAATTTTAAAATATTCACAAATACTATAACTGTATATAAATAATACTAAAATAAATAAAATATTTTCATAAAAATTAAAAGGACAAAAGCACATAAAAAGAAAAAGAAAAAAAATGCTCCCTTGGCAAATTAATTAAATTAAATTAAATTGTAAGTTTACGTTGAAGTACTTGTAAACTGGAAATAAACAATTTAAAGCTAAATATTTTATTTTAAAAACTAATAAAAAAAGGATAAAAGAACATAAAATTTCTAAAAATTAAAAGAAAATTTAAATAACTGAAAAAGGTAAAAAATAAAAGGCATGTTAAAATATTCATAAATACTATAAGTGCATATAAATAATATTAAAATAAATAAAACAAATTCAGCAACAAAACATTTCTTAAAAATAAAATTCTTGCAAAGAAAGTCAACAGGGTTTGTTTGGATTTTCTTTAAAATATCTTATTTTTTCACAGAACTGACTTAGTTTTCACATTTAACCAGTAGGCTCTTAGTGAACAGCAGCTTTGTGCCTGTCGTATATCCTGATGTCCGTTCTAAAGAGGGCAGGTCTGAGTGTACAGGGGGCATAAATCGTCCTGGCAGGAGGGAGTGATTTCCCATCATCCTTCAAAGCGGCCACCCATCGCTAAAGAGCCTAATGAAAGAGCCACTGACTGAAGCTGCCAGTGAAAACATTTGGCCTATGAAGCATTCTGCGCTCGCTCACACACACACACACACACACACACACACACACACACACACACATAGATGTGTTTAAGTGGTAGGAGGGATTCTCAGAGGTGACAGACGGGTTACTGCGGTCAGGCCTGACTGAGATATTCAGCACCAGCACAAAGAACCTGCCAGAAAAGCAGCGTCTACAGCGAGCCTGCGCTTACATGCCACATCAGACGGGTCGACACGCTGCTGCTTCTGACACGTGAAACAGTAACACCAGGGGTGTTCAAATAATATTTGGATATTTTATGGGATGCTATCGATAACAATAATTAGACAACATTTCGTTGTTTTTCGCCATCTTTTCTAAAAGTGTGCATCATCTTACATTTAACCAATCAATTACAGTAATAATACATTTAGGCTGTTACCAAACAAACTAAATCAGTATCAACAAAATTCATCTTTGCAGAAGTTGCATATAAAGTGGCATTTAGATACATTTACACATGTTAATCCAGCTATATTTGAAACTAAATAAAAAAGTTTGTCAAGACAAACTTTAAGTTGGCTTGAGAAAGCCAGACCAGGAAGATTAAAAAGTTGAAGAAGTTTAAAAAAGTTTAAAGTTTTTATAGATTTAGTTTTCTAGTATAGTTTTCTAGACAGATAGATTGATGATAGCATGTCACTAGTATGTTGTTAGCATGATAATGTTGCTAGCATGTTTCTAGCATGATTAGCAAGTTGCTAGCATGTTTCTAGCATGATTAGCAAGTTGCTAACGTGTTTCTAGCATGTTATTATCATGATTAGCAAGATGTTAACATGTTTCTAGTATGATTAACAAGTTGCTAACATGTTTCTAGCATGATTAGCTATTTGCTAACGTGTCTAGCATATTCTAGTATGATTATCACGTTGCTAACATGTTTCTAGCATATTCTAGTATGATTAGCATGTTATTAGCAAGTTGCTAGCATGTTTCCAACATGATTAGCATGTTATTAACAAGTTGCTATCATGTTTCTAGCATGTTACTAGCATGATTATCAAGTTGTTAACATGTTTCTAGCATGATTAGCAAGGTGCTAACATGTTTCTAGCATATTCTAGTATGACTAGCATGTTTTTAGCAAGTTGCTAGCATGTTCCTAGCATGATTAGCATGTTGCTACCATGATTATTGAATTGTTAGCATGTTTCTAGCATGATTATCAAGTTGCTAGCATGTTTCTAGCATGATTAGCATGTTGCTACCATGATTATTAAATTGTTAGGATGTTTCTAGCATGATTAGCAAGTTGCTAGCATGTTTCTAGCATGATTAGCAAGTTAACATGTTTCTAGCATGCTAGAAACATGCTAGAAAAATTATCACGTTGCTAACATGTTTCTAGCATATTCTAGTATGATTAGCATGTTATTAGCTAGTTTTTAGCATTATTAGCATGTTACTAGCATGTTGTTAACATGATTAGCAAGTTGTTAGCATGTTTCTAGCATGATTAACAATTTGATAACATGTTTCTAGCATGATTAACAAGTTGCTAACATGTGCCTAGCGTATTCTAGTATGATTAGCATGTTATTAGCAAGTTGCTAGCATGTTTCTAGCATGATTAGCATGTTACTAGCATGATCAGTAAGTTGCTACCATGATTAGCAAGTTGTTAGCATGTTTCAAGCATGATTAGCGTGTTATTAGCAAGTTGCTAGCGTGTTTGTAGCATGATTAACAAGTTGCTAGCATGTTTCTAGCATGATTAGCAAGTTTGCTAACATGTTTCTAGCATATGTTACTAGCATGATTAGCATGATTAGCAAGATGTCAACATGTTTCTAGCATGATTAACAAGTTGCTAGCATGTTTCTAGCATGATTAGCAAGTTTGCTACATTGTTTCTAGCATATTCTCGTATGATTAGCATGTTATTAGCAAGTTGCTAGTGTGTTTCTAGCATGATTAGCATGTTACCAGCAAGTTGTTAGCATGATTAGCAAGTTGTCAACATGTTTCTAGCATGATTAACAAGTTACTAGCATGTTTCTAGCATATTCTAGTAGGATTAACATGTTATTAGCAAGTTGCTAGCGTGTTTCTAGCATGATTAGCAAGTTGCTAACATGTTTCTAGCATGATTAGCATGTTACTACCATGTTCCTAACGTGCTTAGCAAGTTGCTATCATGGTTAACATGTTATTAGCATGATTACCAAGTTACTAGCATGTCGTTACCGTGATTAGCATGTTACTAGTATGTTACTAGCATGATTAGCATGTTACTACCATGTTTCTAACGTGCTTAGCAAGTTGCTAGCATGGATTAACATGTAACTAGCATAATTACCAATATACTAGCACACAATAATCCAGCTATATTTGAAATTATTTTAAAATTGAAAAGACACTTTGAATGTGAATTTAAAGCCGGCAGTAGGTGGCAGCAAGTCGCTGTTAATAAGCGAGTCGTTGAGATTGAACCGAATCATTTAAACAGTTGATTCATTCAGGAACGAAACATTGTCATGTTGCTCAGAGACGCAAAAGTGCTGTGGCTGTTTGGAATAATTTTAATTGGTGAAATTGGGCAAAACAGGAAATATGCTGTCTAAAAGTCTTTTAATATTAATTTCTTGTTTATTGAACTGTTGTATAAAATCAATATCACATTTGTAGCCATGTTGATTTTTGAAGGAAAAAGCGGCACTCTTCATGAGATATTAATTAACTATATGAAACAATATATGTACATTTTCTGCCCCCATATCCTGAATTATGCAGTCACTCTAAATGCATTTTAATAGACTGATTCCTGCAGTGAAAGAACACACTTTAAATGCGTACTTGTCATGTTGCTCTTTCCAGCTGTTATTGAATGCAAGAACATAACCTGAGTGAGTGGCCCCATACGCGAGGTCCTGTTTTGGTTCAAATGCTGTTAAGAGGAAAAAAAGTGAACCAGAACTCACCACATTGTGCTGAGAAAATGAGCAGAACCGCAAGAATCTGCAGCCCAGCAGCGTCGACACAAAACATCCTGTGGAGAGAGCAGAGAAAAGACAAAGAGAAGAAGAAAACAATGAGATACATAACAATAAAAACTGATGGCTGCATCTCAAGTCTAACTGCTAAACCAAGTATGGTATAGTAAACACTTTTGAGTCAATGCCGTATACAGTCAAATGCCTTGCATACATTTTTTTTCTGAATTTCTGCCAAAAAAAAAAAAAAAATCCAAGGCCCTATAAAGCAATTAATATAATGATTTCTACATTCTTTTGACTATTAACATTTAAATAAACCATTAAAAATGAATACAGAAATACAGAATTTGGTAAAAATACAAATTTTATTTTTGTCAAACCTGTAATAAATTGCTGTTAAACTATACAAGGTTTTTGATTTCAATTAATTAATCTTTTTTTTGGATTAATAAAACTTAATTTAAGCATTAAAACTGAGTCCAAAAAAATTTAATGGTGAAAAAACATGGAATCCAGAAAATTGAAATGGAAATACAGAGTTTGAAAAAAATTCAAAATGTACCGACCGTCAAACACACCCTGACCTTTTTTGCATGCACATGCATACTAAAATTCAAGTGCACTAATACAAAAAAAAGTACACAATAGAAACACTGTGCAGGTGGAAAATGACATTAGGTTTATTAGGAAGACTGTGTGTCCTTTATAAAGGAGATGAAGGAGAATATGAATATTAATGCAGTGGCAGGACGCTGGTAAGGAAGGGTTTTTTTGTAATCCAGCACTAGCCACCCGTCAGACACACCAACAACAACACTCTCAGAATAGCAATCAGCCCCCTCCCATTGTTTTACTGAACTTCCCCTCTACATCTCTCTCTGTGGGTGGTCTGTCTTTCAGTATCCTTCAGGCTGTCTCTAATCCTGCTCAAACAGGAAATGTCTGGCTTCTGGAAAACTGCTCTCTATATTCCATTTTAGAACCGGTTCCAAATTTCCAATAACCGGGTATTCATTAAACATGCATTTTGATTCCACTTAACAATTCCCGCATTCACATTTTAATGTGATTTTTAAACTATTTAAGTGCATGAAGGACAAGAACTTGCACACTGTTTGCGTGCAGCGCACACATCTGAAGCGCGAGCATGGAGAACATATACATCAGTATGTCATCATAGTGTCATCAAGTTGTCACAGTGTTTTTTTTGTTTTTTTTTTTGTCTTAAGTGAACGTAAACAGATATGAAAGAAAACGCATATGTAACAGTATTTTTAGATCTGTGTTCGGTGTTAAAGAGAGAGACAGCAGTCTAATAAACGTGACGCCTGTCATTAATGTTAATCAGAGAACAAAAGAAAATCATTAACTGACTGAATATCTTTCATAAAGTTAATGAGGATTAATCAATTAATTATGACAAGGAAACCATAGGCAAAAGACAGAATAAATATGTTTGACATCTAAATGTTTGATTTAAAACTGTTTGATGGATTTTTTTTAATCTTATTGGAATCAGAATTAGGAATTGATTAGAATTAGAATCAGAATCGATAAGCAGAATCAGAACTGGAATCAAAATTAATGAAATTCAAACAATACTCAAGCCTTATTAACACTCGCCCACACAGCAGGACATACCAGCTATAGAACACCATAACACTTAGCAACACCCTAGTAACAACCCACAATCACACCTTAATGTCAATTTAAATAACCACCTAACACTCATGTTCCTTCTAGCAACAAATCATAACACCCTATCAGCCACTCAACAATGCCCCAGTGAACCAGAACCCCTAGTAACTGCTTAGCAACACCCTAACAACCATCCAGAACACCATAACCATATAGCAATATCCTAGTAACCCCCCAGAATCCCCTAAAATCAACACACCAGAGAGCACTTAGAATTCCTCAACAACCTAGCAACACCTTAGTAACTCACAGAACACCCTAGTAACTGCTTAGCAACACCCTAGTAGCCACCCAGAACACCATAACCACCTAGCAATACCCTAGTAAACCCCAGAATCCCCTAGTAACCACTTTGCAACACCCTAGTGACCACCTATCACCCCATTAACTGCTAATCAACACCATAGAGACCACATAGAAGCCCCTAACAACAACCTATCAACACCTTAATAACTCCCAGAACACCCTTGTAACGACTTAGCAACACCCTAGTGACCACGCTGAACACAATAACCATCTAACAATACCCTAGTAACCCCCAGAACAACCTTATAACTGCTTAGCAACACCCCGATGATGCCTATCGACCACCCAAAACACCATAACCACATAGCAACACCCTAACAACACCTTAGTAACTCCCAGAATGCCCAGTTATTTTTTTAGCAACACCCTAGTGACCAACCAGAACACCATAACCACATAGCAACACCCTAACAACACCTTAGTAACTCCCAGAATGCCCTAGCAATTGCATAGCAACACCCTAGTGCCCAACCAGATAACCATAACCACATAGCAATAACCTAGTAACCCCCAGAATCCCATAAAACATGTTTAGCAACACCATAATCACCTGGCAATACCCTAGTTACCCTATGAACATCCTTACAACTGCTTAGCAACACCCGGATGATAACCCAGACCCATGACCCCTAACAACCACCTAGCAAAGCCCTAGTGACCACCCAGAACTCCATAGCAACTCTAGTGACCATATAGTACCCCAGTAACTGCTAATCAACCACCTAGAACCCCCTAACACCTTAGTAACTCCCAGAATGCCCTAGCAATTGCTTAGCAACACCCTAGTGACCAACCAGAACACCATAACCACATAGCAATACCCTAGAATCCCAATAAATAACCCCCAGAATCCAATAAAACCCATTTAGCAACACTAAAACCACCTAACAATACCCTAGTGACCACCTAGTATTGCAGTAACTGCAAATAAATACCCTAGATGCAACCTAGAACCCCTTAACAACAACATACCAACACCTTAGCAACTCCCAGAACACCCTAGTAACTGCTTAGCAACACCCTAGCAACCACCCAGAACATCATAACCACATAGCAACACCCCAGTGACCACCTAGAACCCCCTAACAACACCTTAGTAACTCCCAGAATGCCCTAGTAATTGCTTAGCAACACCATAACGACCACTCAGAATACCATAACCACCTAATAACACTCTAGTGACCACCTAGTATCGCAGTAACTACTAATCAACACCCTAGTGACCACCTAGAACCCCCTAACAAGAACATAACATCACCTTAGTAACTCCCAGAACGCCCTAGTAACTGCTTAGCAACACCCTAGCAACCACCCAGAACACCACAGCTGCCTAGCAACACCCTAGCGACCACTTAGCACCCCCAGTACCAGTTTAACAAAACTCTAGCGACCACCCCATAAGATCCAAGCAATGAATTAGCCAAGAAAAGCTGTCTGGCTCATTTAACTTCATAGAGTTTTAATGAGCATGAGTATAAGGAGGCCTCAGCAGGTTCATGGGAGGCTGAGAGATCAAGAGGGTGTGAATCTGGTGTCAGTCAGCAGGACGTGTGAAGTGATTTCATGCCCTCTATCCATTATGCATGCGGCGAGGACTCGCTCCCTGATCTCTCTCGACTGGCACCAGCATCCCAACACTCGGCTTACAGCTCACAAACGCTCTGCCAACAGCACCTCCACAGGGAAACATGGAGAGAGGAGGAGAAGCGCCAGCATTTAAGAGCCAAACAGCACCAGAGACAGCAAGAGAGAGAGAGAAAGACAGAAATAAAAGGGATGGCAGACTTATTTACAGGCATGGGAAGGTCGTGCACCAGCTCAGCTCCAGCATTGAAATGTCAGATGGGTTTCTGAGCGAGCGAGCAGCTATTCTCTCTACTGTAAACGCAAACTCGCTGATGCTCCAGGCGTTTAGCATTTCAATTCCTGAAGGATTCAGCAGCGTTTTTGTCAGAGGTGATTTAACTCGCGTCGGTTAGCTGTGCTATTTAGAGCGGTAACTAGAGACACAGCTGAGGCCGATTTGAGAGCGGGACTTTATCAAACTACGCTACTGGAACTGCAGCATTTATGATAAGCAAACGCAAGCAGGACTGTGTGTTTATGGGACATATCAAAGCTGTCTCGTAGCCTACGGCCGTTTGATGCAGACTGCACACTAAAACAACAAGCACACAGGTTTTCTTATCAGCCTGCCTGCAAACAACAAGTCTGATACAGCAAGGAATAAGTAATCACTGGATTTCCAGACTAAATGGGCAGTTTTTGGCTAAATAAAACTCAATTCTGGAACGAAAACAAATAAAATAACAAAATAAATTGATAAAAAAAAAAGAAAAGAAATTAATTTTATTCAGCAAGCATGCATTAAACCAACCAAAAGTGAAAGTAAAGACATTTGTAATATTACAAAAGACTTCTATTTTAAATAAATGCTGTTGTTTTGATTTTTTTTTTTTTTTTTAATCAAAGAATCATGAAACATTAAATGCATGGCGGTTTCCTCAAATATATCAGGCAGTACAACTCTTTTTAACATGAATAATAATCAGAAATGTTTCTTAAGCAGCAAATCAGCATATTAGACTGATTTCTGAAGGATTGTGTGACACTGAAGACTCGAGTAATGATGCTGAAATTCAGCTTTGATTACAGCAATAAATTAAGTTTCACTATATATTCACATAGAAAACAGCTATTTTAAATTGTAATAATATTTCACAATTTTTCTAGTGTAGACTAGTGTAACTATATCAAAAGAGAAAAAAAGTGATAAAAACTACCATTTCACAACAAAATGAGGCACGAGGACTCCTGGAAATACTACCAAACAATGGCTCAAATGAAACAGTGAGCTGTTTATAAAGATTACTTGACATTAATGAATCAAAGTGAATGAAATCAATATAAATGTAACATTTTAAATACATGAATAAAATAAAAATGACTGTGACTTTTACTTTTAACATTTATATTCTGTCCTCATGAGCTAAAAGACTTTAAAAAGCATTTAAAAATAAAAACATGACACACTGAGGAAAACAATAAAATGTGTTCATTTTTCATTTAGAAAAAGTAGTAAATAAAAAAAAAATCAGTACATTTAATTTTTTTTCATCAAGGACGCATTAAAATGATCAAAAGTGACAGTTTCCATAAAATTATTTATCAGCACAACTATGTTCAACACTGATAATACATTTCTTGAAGAGCAAATCAGTATATTAGAATGATTTCTGATGGATCATGTGAGCTAAAGACTAGTAATGATGTAATTACTAAGTAAGTAATGATGCTGAAAATTCAGCTTTGATCGCAGAAATAAATGAAAATTGACTAAATATTCACATAGAAAACAGGTATTTTAAATTATAATATTATTTCATAATTTTACAGCTTTTTTGATCAAATAAATGCAGCCAACTGAAATCTTACAGACCTCTAACTTTTGAACAATAGTGCACAGGTGTAAAATAAAAATATATTAATGAAGCATACTCTTTTTTCTTAAAAAAAAAAAAAAAAAAAGGATAAAAGATAGTGTAACTTCAGCAAAAGAAAAAAGTTAGTGAACAAAAAATAAGACATGAGGACTCCAAGAAATACTACCAAACAATGGCTTAAATGAATCAGTGAATTATTAATACTGATTACTTGACATGATTCATCTGAACAAGTTGTTTTACTAAAATAACTCAGACTGGAAATAGAGGAGATTGTGTTTGATTACTGATCAGCTTGGTCTGTGCAACACAACGTGACATAAACAGCAAAAACTCCACAGCCTCTTCAGTAAAGCAGCTTGTTACTGGAGAAGCAGCATTTTTCACAGATAAGCTACTGTCACACTGACAAATAGTAGTGCTGTTACTTTTAGTTAACAGCCTCTCCAGCACTAGTGAGGGTGTGACAGACAGATTCAGTTTAGAGAAAACAACAAGAGTGATATCTGATCAAGATGCACACACTGCAGTGCACTGTGGGAGAATTTGGCTGAAGATGTAAACAGAGAGTCTCAATATGAACTTCAATTTCATATTTTAATTTAAAGTTTCTCATGATCTGAGCTGCTCTCAGCATTCGTTTTTTATCTCTAAAATCTTACCGGATGATAACTAGCAACCCGTTTCTCTTTTTATGAAGTTTTAAGAGACGGATTCGATATGAAAGCTATGAACGCACAACATCTGAGCAGCAAGACATGAAGAAAATCATAAAGATGTCTGATTGACAGCTTGCAAAACAAGTTATATGTCAGAGAGGCTGAGATATTGCTTATATTTGTCTGAAATGTCAGTTGAGTCACTTTATGCGAGTACAAACACAATGAGCTTTTGTTTTTGTTTTTTTTTGTTTTTTTTTGAGGCATCTTCATCTGCATCTTAAGGAGAAGAAGGGGAAGGATGTTAAAAAAATGAACCAGAGGGAATGAAATCAATATAATGTGACATTTTAAGTTTTTTTCAGAATAGTACAAAAACTGACAATAATAAATATGACTCAAACTTGATTCAAACTTTTGCTTTTAACATTTATGTTCTGCCCCAATTATTTATTAAAAAACGCTGTGGAAAGTGATATGAAAGTCATGCACAGAAAAATCTTGATGAAACGCAAAATATATAGCATTAAAAAAAAAAAAAAACATGACATAATGAAAAAAATTTAAACGTACATAACAACAATTATAAATAATCACAAAGAAATGGTAAGTGACATTTTGAAACATGAAATTTTAAAGTAGAACTTTTAAAACTTGTTCCAAAAATGTTGTTTTATTCAAAACTTTTTCAAAAAAGTAATAATTTAGAAAAAAAAAAAAATGTAAAAAAGGACTCCTAAAAGGTTTCAAAGCAATCGTTTAATACAATATTTAATATTTATCTGGCGTGAAAATAATTAGCACTAAATACAGCTAATAAAACCAATTTATATACACTTAATGTTCAAAATTATGGGTCATTTCATTTATTTATTTATAATCAAGAATGCATCAATGATCAAAAGTGACAGTAAAGACATTCATGTTACAAAAGATTTATGCTGTTCTTTTCAACTTATAAATCTAAAGCTAATAGACTAAAAAAAGTAATAAAAGACAAAATCCTAAACAAAATTATTTTAACCTAATATTAAATGACTAAAACTAAAAGGAAAATGAGAATATTTCTATAATTCAAAATATTAATAAATAATTCAATAGTATATAAAATTACTAAAATAGTTGAACGGAAACATTTAAAAAATGACAGGCACATAACAAAACGATTAAATATATACACCTAATTGCAAATCAGCATTTTAGAATGATTTTTGAAGGATCATGTGACACTGGAGACTGGAGTAGTGATGCTGAAAATTCAGTATTTGATCAAAGAAATAAATTACATCTTAACAGATATTCACTTAAAAAGCAGCTATTTTAAATTGAAATATTTTTTCACAATTGTATCATTTTTACAGTATTTTTAATCAAATAAATGCAGCCTTGGTGAGCACTAAGAATGTTTTGACACTGGAGACTGGAGTAATGATGCTGAAAATTCAGCTTTGATCAAAGAAATAAATTACATCTTAACAGATATTCACTTAGAAAGCAGCTATTTTAAATTGAAATATTTTTTTACAATTTTATAATTTGTACAGTATTTTTAATCAAATAAATGCAGCCTCGATGAGCAATAAGAATGTTTTGACACTGGAGACTGGAGTAATGATGCTGAAAATTCAGATTTGATCAAAGAAATAAATTACATTCTAACAGATATTCACTTAGAAAACATCTCTTTTAAATTGAAATATTGTTTTCACAATTTTACCATTTTTACTGTATTTTTAATCAAAGTAATGCAGCCTTGGTGAGCAATAAGAATCTTTTTTTAAGAAAATCTTAATTTGTCCAATAAAAAAGGATAATAGATACACTGTAACTAGTGTAACCTGTGCAAAAGAGAAAAAAGTGATAAAAACTACTATTGCACAACAAAATGAGGCATGAGGACTCTTGAAAATACTACTGAACAATGGCTCAAATAAATCAGTGAGTTGTTTATGCAGATTACTTGATTTTCTGAGAAAAATCAGAGTAAATGAAATCAACATAATGTGACATTTAAATATATATATACTTTTTTTTTTTTTTACTTGTGCCTATTAGAATGGTGTCTGAAGGATCATGTGACACTGGAGACTGGAGTAATGATGCAGAAAATTCAGGTTTGATCAAAGAAATATATTACATCTTAAAAGATATTCACTTAGAAGACATATATTTTAAATTGAAATATTTTTTCAGAATTTTAGCATTTTTAATCAAATAAATGTAGCCTTGGTGAGCAATAAGAGAGTTTTTTCAAAAAAGGATCATGTGACACTGGAGACTGGAGTAATGATGCTGAAAATTCAGCTTTGATCAAAGAAATAAATTACATCTTAACAGATATTCACTTAGAAAGCAGCTATTTTAAATTGAAATATTTTTTTACAATTTTATAATTTGTACAGTATTTTTAATCAAATAAATGCAGCCTCGATGAGCAATAAGAATGTTTTGACACTGGAGACTGGAGTAATGATGCTGAAAATTCAGATTTGATCAAAGAAATAAATTACATTCTAACAGATATTCACTTAGAAAACATCTCTTTTAAATTGAAATATTGTTTTCACAATTTTACCATTTTTACTGTATTTTTAATCAAAGTAATGCAGCCTTGGTGAGCAATAAGAATCTTTTTTTAAGAAAATCTTAATTTGCCCAATAAAAAAGGATAATAGATACACTGTAACTAGTGTAACCTGTGCAAAAGAGAAAAAAGTGATAAAAACTATTTCACAACAAAATGAGGCATGAGGACTCTTAAAAAAATACTACTGAACAATGGCTCAAATAAATCAGTGAGTTGTTTATGCAGATTACTTGATTTTATGAAAAAAATCAGAGTAAATGAAATCAATATAATGTGACATTTAAATATATATATTTTTTTTATTATTATTATTATTTATTTTTTTTTTAACTTGTGCCTATTAGAATGGTTTCTGAAGGATCATGTGACACTGGAGACTGGAGTAATGATGCAGAAAATTCAGGTTTGATCAAAGAAATATATTACATCTTAAAAGATATTCGCTTAAAAGACATCTATTTTAAATTGAAATATTTTTTCAGAATTGTACCATTTTTATTGCATTTTTAATCAAATAAATGCAGCTTTGGTGAGCAATAATAAAGTTTTTTCAAAAAAGGATCATGTGACACTGGAGACTGGAGTAATGATGCTGAAAATTCAGCTTTGATCAAAGAAATAAATTACATCTTAACAGATATTCACTTAGAAAACGGCTATTTTAAACAAATATTTTTTCATAATTTTACCATTTTTACAGTATTTTTAATCAAATAAATGCAGCCTTGGTGAGCAATAAGAATCTTTTTTTTTTAAAAATGTACTTTAAATAGTAGTTCTTAAACCACATAGTCCACCAAACTTCAAAAGTTATGCAAAGTAAATCAGAAAAGGGTTGTAAATATGCATGACTTTATAAACACACACAAAGTTGCACAGAAGAAGAACCTAAACTTTGAAGGCACTGAGTTAGTTCGAGGTCAGACACGACTGACGGTTTCTCAAGGCTGTCACGAATCAAAGAAGCTTGACCACAATCCACCAGCTCAGACTATAGTTCAACTCTCATCAGACTCTCATTGTCAAGCCAATATAAAGCCTGAAGGCGCTTTGCATGTCTAACGTCTGTGATGGATTCAGCGGCTCTTAATTCCACTTGGCATTTTCTGATTAAATCAGCGTCTGTGTTTTCCAGGCCAAACACCCACTGCTCAAACGCAGCGCCAGCGGCTCGCTCCCCGTGTGACTTCATCAAAGCGAGACGCGGCCGAAACCGATGCTGTCAGGAATGGTCCGGACGCTGCGGCTGCAGTAATTGGCGGCCGCCGGATCGCTCTCTCTGTGTCGCTGCTGCTTCATGCTGTCGGCGTTTGATTGGTTTGTGTGAGTCTGCGCTCAGTGCAGGTTCGTCTGAGGGAATGAGCGGATGCGAGGACTCGAGCTTCTGGGAAATCAGCAGGTTTAAGACACAGAAAGTCATGAAGAGAAAGCGGTCTGTGGGCTGAAATCTAAACTTCAAACCTAATGAAACGGCTCTATGAAGTCTAAAACATTTTTACTGAAACTATTGCCTGTATAAAATGCATTTAATTAGATGTTTCCCATTCATGTATCAATTTGTGTGTTTGTTAATTCATTCATTCACTTTCTACCTGTTTGCTTTTGTTTCAGTTTTAGTTTTAGTTATTTTAATACTTCAACTAAATGCTAATGAGAAATTTTGCTTTGGCAAACAGCTGAAATAAATAAGTTTTATTTTATTTTATTTTATTTTAAGCAACAAAAATGTTTTCATGGTTTTAGTATTAGTTAACTATAATAACCCTGATCAAAACACAATTACTTCTTTTTAAATAAAATAAAATAAAATAAAATAAAATAATTAGACGGAAAAATGTAAACCTAAACTTAAATAAAACGTTTCTAATTTTTATTTAAGTGTTTTAAATTTGCATTTTACATTTACATTTGTTTATCTAATTTTATTTTAAAACAAAAGTAATAGTAAAAAATGAAATGAAATGAAATGAAATTAAATTAAATTAAATAAGTAGATGGGAAAATGTAAAAATAAACAAATCATTTCAAATTTTTGTTTAAGTTTTTTAAGTCTAATTATTTTATTTTACTTTATTTTATGTAACAAAAATGTTTTTATGGTTTTAGTATTAGTTTAACTATAACTATAATAAACCTGATCAAAACATTTTTTTTTCATAAATTAAAAAAATATATATAATAATAATAATAATTACATGGAAAAATGTAAACTTTAAAAAAAAACATTTAGAATTTTTGTTTAAGTTTTTTAAGTGTACATTTTTCCAATTATTTTATTTTATGTGAAGTAACAAAAATGTTTTTTTTTTTGTTATGGTTTTAGCATTAGTTAACTATAATAACCCTGATTTAAACACAGTTTTCTTTTATAATAATTGAAATAAAATTACAAATTAAATAATACAATGGAAAAATTGAAAATTATATATATATATATATATATATATTTGTATATTTTATTATTATTATAAATATGTATCATTTATATTTATACATATATACACACACACACACACACACACTCACACACACTCACACATATATATAGGAAAATAAAAATACTGGAAATTTTAAGCTGAAGTATTAAAATGTAAAATAAATCTATAGCTAATCTAAATTACAAAAAAAGGACAATAAAACTGGTTCAATCAAAAGTGCATTATTTTACCCAATATTTGTACAATGTGTTTTTAAAGCATATAGTTTACTGCATCCTTAGTCAACACAATTATTGCTTATTGCCAAGTGATAGATGCAAATATGCATAAAAATGCATGTTGCTAAGTAGTGTATTTTTATAGCATAGCAACAAACTAAAGCTACATGTGTGCTGCCAATGTAGATGTTTTCATGAGGTTCTCTACAGAGGCTCACTGGGGTGCTTTAGTCTCTCTGAAGTCTCACTGTGGGTCAGAGAGTTTGGTTTTCTTCCTCTTTGTGTAACTCTAATGGACTCGTGCAGCTCATCAGCACATCTGAGAGAAGATAATGAGAGATAATGAGCATTAATGAGCATTTCGCTCCACTCCAATGCCTCTTCAGACTCAAAGAGGGACGAGACATTAAAACAACAAACAGCCTTAAACACAACACACCTCAGGAGGCTTCAGAGCTCAACAGTCCAAATGCAGTCAAACTGAATTGTCCTAGGTCAACATCACTGGCACCATATTAAATATAATAAAGAGCTGTTTTTAAAACAACATATGCACTACGGTTCAAAGATTTGGGTTTTAAAAAAAAGCATTAAAAAAAATCAGCAAGGCTCCATTTAAATTGATCAAAAGTGACAGTAAAGATATTTATAATGTAACAAAAGATTTCTATTTCAAATGAATGCTGTTCTTTTGAACTTTCTATTCATCAAAGAATCCTGAAAAATATATCACAGTATAGCACAACTGTTTTCAACACTGATAATAATCAGAAATGTTGAAATGAATTTTTTTATTATTATTAAATTCCATTTAATTCAGTGTTACTTGCCTTTTTTGTAATTATTAGTAACATTTGCCAGCAATTTCTAAAATAAAATAAAATACAATAAATAAATGGAAAAATTTAAACAACATTATTTAAACAAAAATTGCAATAACATTTGGCACATGAAATACTGGAAATAAAATATTATAATTTTAAGTACTAAAATTGAAAATAAATCTAAAGCTATATAAAGGAATGGAAGAAAGAAAGAAAGAAAGAAAGAAAGAAAGAAAGAAAGAAAGAAAGAAAGAAAGAAAGAAAGAAAGGAATAAGGAATAAAAGACAAAATCCTAACAAAATTATTTTAAACTAGTATTAAATTACTAAAATGAAAAAGAAAATATATTTCTAAAATAAAATTAAATGAAAAAAGAAAATAAATGAAAAAGTAAAAACAAAATTAAAAATAAAATGAAATACTGATAATAAAATACTGTAATTTTAAGTTGAAGTACTGAAATTAAAAATAAAGCTAAATAAAGGAAAGAAAGAAAGAAAGAAAGAAAGAAAGAAAGAAAGAAAGAAAGAAAGAAAATAAAAGACAAAATCCTATAAATAAAATAAAATTATTATAATAAAATTATTTTAAACTAGTATTACATTAAAGTATTTATTAATTAAAAATATAAATATTTCTACAACAAAATAAATTAAATGGAAAAATGTAAAAACTTGTAAGTTGAAGTACTAAAATAAAATATAAAGGAATGGAAAAAGAAAGAAAGAAAGAAAGAAAGAAAGAAAGAAAGAAAGAAAGAAAGAAAGAAAAAGAAAGAAAGAAAGAAAAAGAAAGAAAGAAAGAAAAGGAATGAAAGACAAAATCCTATAACAAAATTATAAATATATTAAAGGAAAATAAAAGAAAATAAAATAAAATAAGTGGAAATAAATGGAAACACAAAACTAAATTATTTTAAGTAAAACCTATACCAAAATATATGTATATAATGTAATGTTTTTATTTGCAAGGCATACAAACACACACATGAAGCCTCACTCATTTGTTATGTGCTGGCATTATGGAAAACAGATCAGAAATCAGAAACTTCATCTTTTGGTTTTAAAGAGAAGATATGCTGCAACTAAACCTGATTTAATAAAAAAAACACAGATCTTCTGACATGCATGTTCACAAACACACCGCTCTGTGTTTCTCACATACTGCCTCTATTTACAGCTGTTTTGCTCAGACAGACAGACAGACAGACAGACAGAGAGAGATTCAGACAGACAGACTTACAGCGCTCCTCATCTCATATGCCCACACACACCAGAATGAAGCGTCTCTCCTATTCAAACTGGTTTAAATCTAATCCGGTTCTGGAGCAGCGCTGACATTTACATGCAGGAAAGTCTGTGGGAGTCAAAACCACCCACAGCAAAGACAAACCACACGTCTCTGTAATATCTGCTCTAGACAGCAATGAGATCTAATGGAGAGCAAGCAGAAACATTCTCCCTCGAGTCAGAGATCTTAAAATGAACTCAAACATTTCTCAAGCAATGATCAGAGCCGCTCCACATCCGTTTTAACGCTCTGAAGTCTGACTGGATGACAGCTATTGTTATTTCTCCTGATGTATTTTAAAAGAAACATCTGAGAAAGCACACTTACATGAATGATGTTTGAAATCTCAGCATCCATTCATCAAGAGGAGTGACACACTCACAGGTCAAAGGTCAAACTATAATCAATGCTCACACTGTATATCACAACCCATTTCAGATCTTTTGTTATGAAACAGCAAAGTAATTACATTTCAAAGGACATACTACTTAAATATAAATATAGATATATATATATATATATAGTTAAAAAACACATAAATATCAAATTCAAAATTAAATGTTTCTAAAAAAAAAAGTTAATTAAAAAGTATAATAAATATTTTTGTACATTTAAATAAATCTAAAATAATATTGTTTTATATTGTTCAAAAGTTAAAAAAAATATTTATATATACATTATATATATATATATATATATAAATATCAAATCAAAATTACAAATAAACAATAAAAGAATTGCTAATTAAAAAGTATTACAAATATTTTTGTAAAATGAAAGAAAAATGAGTATTGTTTATATGATTAAAACAATAAAAAAAGAATATCTATATATATATATATATACAAAAATAAAATAATGTTAACAAATACATAAATATCAAATGAAAAACGTAATGTTTCTAAATAATTTTTTAGTTAAAAGTGTTACAAATATTTTTGTAAATTGAAATAAATCTGAAATAATATTTTATTAAAACATTAAAAAGAAAAAAAACAGCAAAAAAAAGATTAATGTTTAGATTAATGATTAATGAGCACTTAATGTTTCTAAACAAATTAGTTAATTAAAAAGTATTACAAATATTTGAAAAGTATGAAGAGATAAATAATATATATATATAAAATATTTTTTTCTAAAAATATAAAAATGTTAAATGAAAATGCTAAAATAATTTAAGATTAAGTTGAAGTACTTCAGTTACAAAAACTGAAATAAAAATAAAACTTTTTTTAATTAGAAAAACTAAAAAAAAAGAAAAGCACATTAAAATGAAACTGAAAATATCAAAATAAAAGCCAACGCAAAATGTTACATAAACACTACGAAAATAGCACTGCTCTTAAAAAGTGACACTTACAGTCACTGTAAATGAGTCAATACACAGCAGTCCATTCAATCCTGCCTCATCCTCTCATTTATCAACCATCGTGTGACCTTTAACCCCAGACGCATGTAAAACACACAGCAGTGAAGGTGATGATGAAGGACTGAACTGATTCCTCAGGCTGGATGTAGAGACTCCAGCGTACAGCGGCATAAATCTCTCTGAGAGCAGATAAACAAGAAGCGATCCTCATGCTGTAAATCAAACGCTACTCAGAGTATATTAAACATCTCCAGCAGTCTGATACAACCCTCTACACATGCACACAATCTGCTGTATAATCATACACTGCTCAGAAAATGTTTAAAAACCCCCCAAAAAAAAAAAAAAAAAAAAAAAAGGATTTTAATAGCAAAAACAATTGCAAAATATTTTTATTATTTAAAATATTTTTCTTAAAAAAATGTATGCTTTTGACAATATTATTATTAGATTTGATTAATTGTTAATTTTGTTTTTAATTGTTTTGCATGAAGCACAACGCTTTACAATATAAAACAACAACAACACTGGACAAAATATATGTAGAAAAAGAGGGGTTTTTTTGGGGAAAAACAACTGTAACATTATTCATTAAAATATTTGTAAAATAATGGATAAATATTCTTATTAAAAATAAGTGCTTATTATTTTTTATATTATCTGACTATTATCAATTATTTGAATTTATTTGAATTGTTTATTTTAAAAGAGTAATTGGCATACACTTCTTTATTACAAAATATTATTTTATAGAGAAAACAACTAAGAGTATTTATTATAAATACTTGTAAAATTATTATTAATATATAATATTATAAAAAACAAGTTACTATTATTTTTAATTTGACTATTATCAAATATTTGAATTTATTTTAACTGTTTTTAATTTTAAATAAAATAACTAGCATTTAAAATTTGTACAAAATAGGGTTTTAGGGGAAAACATCTAAGATTATTCATTATAAATATTAGTAAAATTATTCTTAAATATTATTATTAAAAACAAGTTACTGTTATTTTTAGTTTGACTGAATTTTTAATTTTAACTTAATTTTAATTAAAATAACTGGCATTGAAAGGAAAAAAAACTAAGATTATTAATTATAAATATTTGTTTAAAATTATTATTAAATATTATTTTAAAAACTAAGGTACTATTATTAATGTTTTGACTATTATTAATTATTTTAATTTCTTTTAATTATTAAAAAAATGCAGAAAACCTGCTGCATTATAATAAACTGCTCAGAATTTGTAAATATCAAATGTGAATCAGTTATTAAACAAAACATTTTAGTGTAATAAATTTTTTTTACAAAAAAGCACAAAAATAGGACTTTAATAGCAAAAAAAAAGTAAGGTAATTATTTAAAATATTTTTATTAAATAAATAAATGTTTATTATTGATTATTAGATTTCTTTTATTTTGTTTTTATTATTGTTTTGCTTGTTTTTATGCATGAAGCACAACGCTTTACAATATTAAACGACAACAACACACAAAATATCAAAGCAGTTGTAAAATAATGAATGCAAACATGAAATAAAACCATCTACACATGCATACGAATGCAACACCATGCTTTTGTGCATGTTTTGTTTGCTTAAAGCATATGCATCCACATAAATACAGCCGAACATGAAATGCAGATCGATTAAGCACAGTTTTTCTCTCAACTCAGCCGGAGCCAATTCAACCCAGAAAACTGCGTCAGGCGTCTTTACAGAGAAACAAACAGATCAAAGTCTCGCCAGTGGCCAAAAGCGCTTCATGGCCAATTACTGTAGTACTTTAGCACAAAACCAAAAGACAAGAATCATCTCTAAAGGAGGAGAGACATGAAATAATGAAGCTTGGAGCCAGAGGCCTGTGCTTGGGTTTATCCAGAGAGTGAGACAGACTGCTGATGTGCTAATTAGCATTATCCACATCGATGACTAACAAATGTAGATGTATATGAGCTTCACATAGCCGGCGGTCTCAGGTGCTGAGCGTCTGACTGTCAACCGGCTGGCAACGCGAGTGTTAACCCGTTGTCTGGTTGCCATGGTTACTCCGAAATACCGGGAGACTCAAACTAACCGTTAAGGGGAAGAAAAAAAACGCTTCATTGTCTTTTGCATATGGATATGGGTTCACACTCAGTTTTGGTGAGACTCTGCATTTAATACATTTCTGTTGCAGCTTTTTGAGGTCTGCTGAAAAACAAATATTAATTCTATCACACACAAAGGCTGGAAAATATATTATTCTTTAAATAAATGTACAAAACAGGGTGTTATAAGAATAACAAAGGTAATTAAAATATTTTTGAAATAATAAAAAAATATTGAAAGAATTAACTATTATCAATAATAATAATAATAATAATAATAATAATAATAATAATAATAATAATAATAGGTACAAAAATGTATATGCATTTTTAATAAAAAAATGGTTTTATGGGAATAACAATTGTAACATTATTCATGAAAATATTTTTTAAATAAAAAAATTGAAAGAATTAACTGTTATTAATTATTTGAATAATAATAATAACTGGTACAAAAAATATGCATTTTAAATCAAATGCACAACATAGTGTTTTATAGGAATAACAATGGTAACTATTCATTAAAATATTGTTAAAAGAAAAGAATTGACTATTATCAATTATTTGAAATTCTTTTAACTGTTATTTTTAAATAATAACTGGTACAAAAATTATATGCATTTTAAATAAAATGTACAAAGTAGTATTTTTAGGAATAACAACGGTAACATTATTCATTAAAATATTTTTAAAATAAATAAATATATATATATATATATATATATATATATATTTTTTTTTTTTTTTTTTTTTTTTTTTTTAAATTACAATTATCAATTATTTGAAATTATTTTAGCTGTTATTTGAAAAGAATGACTAGTGTAAAAGAATAAATAGTGTTTTATAGGAATAACGACAGTAACTATTCATTAAAATATTTTTAAAATAATAAAACAAATATTTAAAGAACAGAATATTATCAATTATTTGAATTTCTTTTAACTGTTATTTAAAAAAACTGGCACTAAAAATTATATGCATTTTAAATAAGATATGCAAAATAGGGTTTTATAGGAATAACAATGGTAACATTATTCATTAATTTTTTTTTAAATATATTAAAAGAATTGACTATTATCAATTATTTGAATTTCCTTTAACTGTTCTTTTTAAAAAAAACAACTAGTACTAAAAATTATATGCATTTAAAATAATGTACAAAATAGGGTTTTATAGGAATAACAACTAAGATTTTTAATTATAAATATAAAAAATATATATTATTAAATATTATTATTAAAAATAAGGTACTATTATTTTTTGTTTGACCATTATCAATTATATTGAATTTCTTTAATGTTAATTTTAAATAAAGAATAACTGGCACTAAACAATTATATGCAATTTAAATAAATGTACAAAGTAGGGTTTTATAGGGAAAACAACTGTAAGGTTATTAATTACAAATATATTTAAAATTATGAATAAAATTATATATACAATTATTAAATATTATAATTAAAAATAAGTGAATTTTATTTTTGTTTTGACTATTATTAATTATCTGAATGTCTTCTAATTGTTCATTTTAAATAAAATAACTGGCATTAAAAATACTAAGCATTTAAAAAAAATACAAAATAGGGTTTTATAAGGAAAACAACTAAGATTATTAACTACATTTTTTTATTATTACACAATATTATTATAAAAAATAAGGTACTATTATTAATGGTTTGACTATTATTATTTATTTAAATGTCTTTTTAAGTGTTCATTTAAAAGCTTTTTTATTAATAAATATTAAAAAAAAATACTATTAAATGTTATTATTAAAAATAAGTAAAAAAAATAGTTTGGTTATTATCAATTAGTTGAATTTGTTACAACTGTATGTTTAACTAAAGAATAACTGGCATTATATGCATTTAAATAAATGTAAAAAAAAAAAATGGTTTTATAAGGAAAACAACTACCGTTATTAATTACAAACATATTTAAAATTATGATTAAATATTATTATTTAAAAATAAGTTTTTTTGTTTTGTTTTGACTATTATAAATTATTTTAATTTCTTTTAATTATGAATAACTGGCACTACAAATGACATGCTTTTTTCTCTATTTGATCTAACCCCTTTTATTTATGCAAACTAATCAATAATTTTGAATAAAACCAGTGCATTTACATGTTACAGCGTAATTTCCAAATGACTTCTTTTTAAGTTAATGATCACATTTGCACTATAATTGCAGAAAAGCGTGTGATTGTGGTGAAATCACAAACTCTGTCACATTCTATCAAGCCAAACACGCCTGAAGGTGCTTCCTATCAGCGTCCGTCTGCGTGTCACACGAGGAGAACGGACAATAAACACAAAGAAACTGAGAGCCTTCCTTTGTTTGACTGTTTCTTTCTCTCTCTCTCTTTAACTGCCCATAACAGGTCTATGGAGAACGACCGAGGGGGGCTGGGAAAGACCTCCTGCAGACTGACGGAGCGACAGAAGACGTACAATTAAAGAGAGAGATGAGGGAGAATAATAGCAGGTTTCCTTTCCTGTGAAATGGGATTTACATTAGTGAAAGTCATTAACAAAGCAAGTAAAAGACCTCCAAGGATACTAAACTGCTATTGTGACTGCGTTGTGTTAGTGCAACCCAAGAGCTCTAGTTTTACTTTATATCCTCTACTAAAAATAACAATAATAAACTACATTTATATTTTTATTATTATTATTATTATTTTCTAAAGATGATGCGAAAAAGAAGTCATCCTGAAGGCACAACTATGTACATACTATTCAAGTCAAAAATATTTACTTAATAACTCTTTTTTTTTAAGACTAAATCAAGAACGTTAGATTACATTAACATTAAAACTTGCCACCATTGAGGCAAACACCACTAAACATCAATCTCAGCTCAACAGAAAGAACAGTAATGAAGATCTGGCACGTGAATATTCTGTATGTTATTCATTAGCAAGACAAAAGCATTACAGAAACCCCAGGAAGTGTCATTAATATTCCCACAAACACATTCTGTCAATGTAAACAGTATCTGGAGTGGGATTCAGTAATGAGCCAGCAGTGAGTGAATCAGGAGCTGTCCAGTGCTGAAACACTCAAAATAATATATGTTACCCTGGACCACAAAATCAGTCATAAGGGTCCATTTTTGGAAATTGATATTTATAAATCATCTGAAAGCTGAATAAATAAGCTTTCTATTGATGTGTGGTTTGTTATGATGGAACAATATTTGGCCGAGATACAACTATTTGTCGCCTTTAAAGTTGTCCAAATGAAGTTCTTGCAATGCATATTACTTATAAAAAATTACATATTGATACATTTACGGTAGGAAATTTACAAAATATCTTCATGGAACATGATCTTTACTTGATATCCTAATGATTTTTGGCATAAAAGAAAAATCCATAATTTTGACCCATACAATATGTTTTTGGCTTTTGCTACACATAAACCAAGCGACTTGGGTCACATATAGGATTTAATAGGGAAAACAATTGCTTTATAATATTAGATATTTTTATTATTATTTTGATTATTGATTATTTTATGTTTTATTGTTAATCTCAAAGAATAACTGGCAATAAAAAGACAGAAGCAACAAACGGAGGAGGATTATTGCTATAAAAAGCAAGGTTATTTCAAAACTACAAGTGTAAAATTGCTTAACCCAAAGATAAAAAGGTGTCAAACTATTTTTATGTGCACTGTTTTTACAAAGCCCAAAGACTTGCATTTCTATTTTTTTTATCATTTAATCAGAGACAACACACATTAATAATAATAAAATCAACATGAAATGTAATAGATTTAAGCAGGGTGGCTAATTTTCATATTTAGTGCTTTAAATGTCTTTTAAAGCAGTAGTTCACTTCCAGAACAAAAATTTACAGATAATGTACTTACCCCCTTGTCATCCAAGATGTTCATGTCTTTCTTTCTTCAGCCGTGAAGAAACTGTTTTTTGGGGAATTTCAGGAACTCTGCTACTGGCACAGACTCTGGCTTTCAACAAAACTCTACTGCGCAGACACTGGTTCCAAAGAAAACTCTACTGCGCAGACTCTGGCTCCAAACAAAACTCTACTGCGCAGACTCTGACTCCAGATGAAACTCTACTGCGCAGACACTGGCTCCAAACTAAACTCTACTGCGCACACACTGGCTCCAGACGAAACTCTACTGCGCAGACTCTGGCTCCAGATGAAACTCTACTGCGCAGACACTGGCTCCAAACTAAACTCTACTGCGCAGACTCTGGCTCCAGATGAAACTCTACTGCGCAGACACTGGCTCCAAACTAAACTCTACTGCGCACACACTGGCTCCAGACGAAACTCTACTGCGCAGACTCTGGCTCCAGATGAAACTCTACTGCGCAGACACTGGCTCCAAACTAAACTCTACTGCGCACACACTGGCTCCAGACGAAACTCTACTGCGCAGACTCTGGCTCCAGATGAAACTCTACTGCGCAGACACTGGCTCCAAACTAAACTCTACTGCGCAGACTCTGGCTCCAGATGAAACTCTACTGCGCAGGCTCTGGCTCCAGATGAAACGCTACTGTGCAGACACTGGCTCCAAACAAAACTCTACTGCGCAAACTCTGGTTACAGACAAAACTCTACTGCGCAGACTCTGGCTACAGATGAAACTCTACTGTGCAGACTCTGGCTCCAAACGAAACTCTACTGCGCAGACTCTAGCTCCAGACTAAACGCTACTGTGCAGATTCTGGCTCCAAACGAAACTCTACTGCACAGACTCTGCTCCAAGTGAAATTCTACTGCGCAGACTCTGGCTCCGATTTATGTAATTTCCCACAAAATGGCAGCGGCCATACTGAGATGCTTTGGCTTCACTTTTCTATAGTGGAACAAAGGGGAGACGATAATTTTGCTAGATAAGACCCTTTTTCCTTGGTTGGGATTGTTTAGAGCCCTTTGAAGCTGAATTTAAACTGCATTTTGGAAGTTCAAACTCACGGACACTATAGAAGTCCACTTTATGGAAAAAATATTTTACTCAAAAAACAATTTCTTTATGACTGAAAAAAGAAAGACATGAACATCTTGGATGACAATGGGCACATTCTCTGTATATTTTTGCTCTGGAAGTGAACTACTCCTTTAACCCAAAGTTAAAAAGGCGTCAAACCAGTTTTAAGTGCGCTGTGCAAAGCCAAAAGATTTATTTATTATTTAATCAAAGAGAACACACATTAATAATAAAATCAACATGAAATGTGTCAAGCAGGGTGGCTAATTTTTATCTGTAGCCCCAGGGCAGGTTGATGTTTTTTAAAAAAATCAATAAATAAGATTTTTAAAAGAAACCATAATGACTTTTTATGTCTTTTAATTCTGGTGGGAGTTCTTCTAGCTCTTGTGGTGTGTGTATACAACAAACATGCCAAAAACATGGTTTATAAACATGGTATGGTCTTGCTGCTCTTAAAAAGACACTGAATTTCCAATTATCTCAGTACATGATACATCTAGATCAAAACTCACAGGCTTATTCCCACAGTAATGCTCATATGCACCGTAAGCAGTGCGTTGAAAATAAAGGTGTTCAACTAAAGAAAAAGACTAATGTTCTGGGGGAAGACTTCTATTCCCAAACCTCATTTACTGTATGTTCCACACACACACACACACAAACACACACACACATACACAGTCTGGGCCAGTCTGATCTCAAACACAAACCTTCATGTGTTCTATTGAACTCGACGCCCTCCAGCAGGGCAACATCAATTACCCACAATCCCATATAGGAAAGCAAAATCACAAATGAGATCTCTGTACAATCTGAGCAGTTTCTCCTAGACGATAATGAGATTAAAAGGGAGGCCAATGGAGTCGTTTCCTGAAGTCTCCTGCTCTCAAATGTGCCTCCTCTGGAGCTTTACACCACTGACTCAAAATCTGACCAAATTTTGCCATCAAATGTTGCAAATATTTTCTGCTCATCGTTTTTGGACATACACTTTTCAAATGTTTTTGCAGTTATGCTAGGGTGTTGTGGGTGGTTGCCAGGGTGTTACTATGCAGTTGCTAGGTCGATATTGGTGGTTGGTTGCCAGCGTGTTGCTATGCAGCTGCCAAATACTTGATGTGCAGTTGCTAAGGCATTGTGGGTTGTTGTCAGGGTGTTACTATGCAGTCGCTAGGTTGATAGTGGTGGTCGGTTGTCAGGGTATTGCTATGCAGTTGCCAAGGTGTTGCTATGGACTTACTGGGTCAGTATAGGTGGGTGTTTGTCAGGGTGTTGCTATGGAGTTGCCAAAGAGTTGCTATGCAGTTACTAATGCATTGTGGATGGTTGCCATGGTGTTGTTATGCAGTTGTTGGATCGACATTGGTGGTTGGTTGCAGGGTGTTGCTATGCAGTTGCCAAAGACTTGATATGCAGTTGCTAAGGCATTGTGGGTTGTTGTCAGGGTGTTACTATGCAGTCGCTAGGTTGATACTGGTGGTCGGTTGGCAGGGTGTCGCTATGCAGTTGCCAAACTGTTGCTCTGCAGTTACTGGGTCATTATGGGTGGTGGTTGTCAGGGTGTTGCTATGGAGTTGCCAAAGAGATGCTATGCAGTTACTAATGAATTGTGGATGGTTGCCAAGGTGTTGTTATGCAGTTGTTGGGTCGATATGGGTGGCTTGTTGCTGCCAAAGATTTTCTATGCAGTTGCTAAATGCATTGTGGGTTGTTGTCAGTGTTGTTATGCAGTTGCTGGGTTGATATTGGTGGTTGATCCCCAGGGTGTTGCTATGCAGTTGCCAAAGAGCTGCTATGCAGTTACTAAGGCATTGTGGGCAGTTTCCAAGTTCTTGCTATGCAGTCTATATGGGTGGCCGGTTGTTAGGGTGTTGCTATGCAGTTGTCAAAAAGTTTCTAGGCAGTTGCTAATGCCTTGTGGGTGGTTGCCAGGGTGTTGCTATGCAGTAGCTGGGTTGATATTGGTGGTTGGTTGCCAGGGTGTTGCTATGCAGTTGTCAAAACTTTTCTATGCAGTTGCTAAGGCATTGTGGGTGTTGCTATGGAGTAGCTGGGTTGATATTGGTGGTTGGCTGCCAGGGTGTTGCTTTGCAGTTGCCAAAAAGTTGCTATGCAGTTACTAAGGAACTTTGGGTTGTTGTCAGGGCTTTACTATGCAGTTGCTAGGTCGATATTAGTGGTTGGTTGCCAGGGTGTTGCTATGCAGTTGTCAAAAAGTTTCTAGGCAGTTGCTAAGGCATTGTGGGTGGTTACCAGGGTGTTGCTATGTTGTAGCTGGGTTGATATTGGTGGTTGGCTGCCAGGGTGTTGCTTTGCAGTTGCCAAAGAGTTGCTATGCAGTTACTAAGGAATTTTGGGTTGTTGTCAGGGCTTTACTATGCAGTTGCTAGGTCGATATTAGTGGCTGGTTGCCAGGGTGTTGCTATGCCTTTGCTAAAGAGTTGCTATGCAATTACTAAGGCATTGGGGGTGGTTGCCAGGAAGTTACTTTGCAGTTGCAAGGTTAATATTCGTGGTTGGTTGCCAGGGTGTTGCTGCTATGCAGTTGTTAGGGTGTTGTGGGTAATTGTGTGTGGTTACTAAAGCATTGCTATGCAGTTGCTAATGCATTGACAGTGATTGCCACAGTGTTGCTATTATAATGTCTTTGTAGTAACCACGTTCATCAGCCCAGCGGTGATTCAGCAGGTATTAATGAACTGATGTTCAACTTAATTAAACCAGCATGAACTTTGACAAACATTATCAGATATTTTGCATGCATGCACAGCGATCCACTACAATGACAGACTGTATGGGGCTGATTTCACTACCCATAAAACCTGCCATATCTCCTTAAAAATAGTGCTTTTAAAATCTCACAGCCTGAAAACATTTAAGAGTTTATCCGAAAATAGCCCAAGTAAACCTTTACTCACACTCATGTTGACACTTAAGGCTGCTCTTTTCCATCAAATGAATGCATAAAAGAGCCTTAAAGCTAATAAAAGTATCTTTAAGACTTGTGCAGTGTATTTGAAGAACTTAGAAACCACACAACAGAAATGTAAGCTTCTGTTCACTTAAAATCTTATGCTTTTAAATCTCATTCAGGTTGCATACATATGGCCCATCAAGATGAATGATGACAGAATTTAAATTTTTGGTTAAATTATCCCTTAAGGAGTGTATGCACAACAAAATAACCATCAAATAAAGTTGAAATATTCTGGAAGAGCCGTGTTTCTGATGGCGCGTGTCTGGCGGGCTGCCAGAGACCTTCCTGTGAACTTACACGCATCCAGACACAATTAATTCTGCATGAGACTGAAGAAGCGTGTCCTGTGTTCTTGAGACGCTCGTGTGTTTGCACACAAGGTTACAAGTGCTTGTTTCTGTGATTTTGACTTTTTTATGAAATAAGCGTGGTGTTTGCACAAGCAAAACTTACCAGTCGAGTTCAATACACAGTGTTTGTTCAAATTAAATATATGCAACAGTAATAGTGATGCTTGATGTGAACACCACTAATCAGAAACAGGTGTTTAGATGCAGATGTACGTGCATGTGTGGTTCGGTTTTGCTCAGTTAAACCTTGCCTACACTCCACTGCAGAAAGTCCAGTATGCAGATGGTCAGCAGTATAAACCAATCAATACAGCAATACAGTGTTTAAACCCAGAAAAGCAGCGTGTTTGTTAAAGAAACATCACGTCTAGATCATTTCATGAGCTGCTGATCCATGAAGATGAAGGACTTAAAGGCAAATACAGACTAAGCACTGAGCAAACAGATGCCATCACATAGACACTGAACACCAACACTGAGAAACACATCTGCGCTCATGAACGCACCACTACAAAACAATGAACAATTAACAACGAAGCACTGAATTTTAGGCACTTTAGGTAAAATCAGACATTTTGATGGGAAATAAAAGAGGCTACTTTTGAAATCTAGTCTTTAAATGGGGAAGATTAGGACATTTTCTGCTTCCGATATCAGTCAAATCTAAACATTTGTGGTATTTTTTTTAAAAAGAAACCTATGCAAAGTCATAGTTCACCCCAAAACCTAAAATGATATTTTACATAAAGAAAATAAAGCCTTTTGAGATTTATGCAATTAAGCTATATTTCAGATTTTCACATTATTTTCAAGACAATTAAATACTTCTAATTATTAATCATATATATATACACATGAATAGAAATAAAAATAAAAAATAAAAAATATAATTCTCATTTTAAATTAAAATCAATATACTGCAAATGCATCCCAACAAATACTACCATGATTTGTTACATATTTCAAAGCGTAAAATATGTACTTTTTGGCATTGCAATTCTTCTTTTATGCCAAAAATCATTAGAATATTAAGTAAAGATTATGTTCCATGAAGATATTTTGTAAATTTCCTACCGTAAATATAAGAAAACCTAATGTTTGATTAGTGATATGCATTGCTAAGGACTTCATTTAAACAATTTAAAGGCAATTTTCTAAATATTTCGATTTTTTTGCACCCTCAGATTTTCAAATAGTTGTATCTCAGCCAAATATTGTCCTACCCTAACAAACCATACATCAATTGTTTATTCAGCTTTCAGATGATGTATAAATCTTAACTTTATTAAATTAACCCTTATGACTGGTTTTGTGGTCCAGGGTCACAAATGAGAATTGCAAGGTGTTTAATTGCCATGGAAATAGTGTCAAAATGCTGATGCAAATCTTGATGCAAAATATAATTTCTTTTAATTTGGGGGTGAAATGTAACCTATATTTGACTGCATAGATCCTATAGACTCTGAATTTTCAACGCTCACATAGGCTCTGTGTGTGAGAAAGAGAGACTGCTGAGTGTCATAAAGTGGACATACTGGTGATATTGTGTCGAGCTGCTTTTTGAACAGACTGGCTCTTTAAGAGGACAAAGAGACAGACAGCTGCAGGAGAAGAGGGACAAAAGCCATTGTCTTTGTTATTACTTCAATTTGAGATATTTAATCTGTATATACCTAATATTTATACAACTTTTTTTTATCATGCCAGTAAAACTGCTTGAAAGAAAAAAGAAAAAGGAGCTCATACTGCATCGATCAGTCACTGAAACAAAGGCTGACCATATTGATTGGATATCTGAACTATACATAACACCTGACCTTGAGCCCTGATTTCTCTGACCCGTTCACCCTTCACTCCCTTCACCCCTAAAACACCATCTCATTATCAGACTCCAATAAATCCAATACCATTAATCCTCTCATTGTGGCCCACTAAACCCACACATCCATTTAGGTCCGCGATTAAACCCGAAAATCACGAATTGCAGACAATCCCGAAGGAAATGCTGATGGAGAACCCTGGCAGCTGTCTGAGTGGCCCACGAGTATGATGTCACAGCAACATTCGGTCAGTGTGTCGTACGGGTCTGAAGAGCTTCCGCACGGTCGGCGGGGTTGCAAAGAGGTGCTGGGATGAATAATAAATGCCCGCAGCTGCCGAGGACTTTTTGATCTCCGCCAACTTCAGCACGGCTGCCACAGGGAACGAGATCTTAGCCTACACCTCTCGCAGAGAAGCGCAGCTGCCTGTCGAGCACACTTACTAATGCTCAACGACACTGATATCTCTCTTCTGCTACAAAGGAGCAGCGAGAGCGTTCGTAAGCTGATATTTACAGCACCCTGTTCATCTGTACAAGTAAACGGCTTCAGAAATCAGTTGGTCGAAGCAGGAACTATTTCTATCTGATTTGACTCTTAAAATCTTGAATTAAACAGGTTAATTTGTGACCCTGGAGCACAAAACCAGCAATAGTAGCAGTAGTAGCCAGCAATATATTGTGTGTGTGAAAATGATACATTTTTCATTTAAAGATATTAAGATCATGATGCATGAAGATATGTATATTTTTTTGCACCCTCAGATTCCAGATTTTTAAATAGTTGTATCTCAGCCAAATATTGTCCTATCCTAAAAACCATACATCAATGGAAAGCTTATTTATTCAGCTTATGTATAAATGTTTCATGAATTTCAAAAGAATTACCCTTATGAGAGGTTTTGTGGTCCATGGGTCACATTATAACAGAAAGCTTGCTTTTAAGTTGTATTTGTTTATCACTGCTTATGATTGTAACTTAATTAAACATTTGCATGCATTCTTTATTAAATATCTTGATTGCAATGGTGGGATTTTTGGGATTTCTTTTCTTTTCTGCATTTCACTCCTGCTCTAGCTTGTGTGCTGTTTTTATCACAGATTTACCCATTTGGCAGATGCTTTTATCCAAGGCGACTTGCAAAATAACTTGCAAAAAATCTTATGTTGTGATTTTAACTTCAATGTTTACATTCTTGGTGCAGTATCTTGCAACTTGCAACGCAAATAAGAAATATTTTTTACAATGATTTTCTTTGTTCAGTTTCTTGTGACTTGCAATGCAAAAGTGGGATTTGGCATTTTTTATAATAACTTTTACTGCACTTTTCTATCCGTCAATGCTTTTCTGCATTTCACTTCTGCTCTAGCTTGTGTACTAATCAATCTTATGGCATTTTTTATGCATTTAATAGATGATTTTATCCAAATGCATGCTTTCTTTGTGCAATATCTTTCAACGTGGAATGACTGGATAAATTTTTTTTCAACTTGCAATGCAGTGATTAATACATTTGCATGCATTCTTTGTGTATCTTTCAACTTGAAATCGATAATTGGATTTTGGCCCTTTTTATAACTTCTTATAGTGTTATATATTTCTATTCTTTTCTGCACTGCACTTCTGTTCTAACTTATTACATATACATGTACGCATTTAGCAGTTGCTTTTATCCAAAGATACTTACAAAAGAAGAAGTCTCAATATCTTACAACTTGCAATGGAAAGATTGGATTTAACCCTTTTTTTATAACTTCTTCTGTAGTGTTATTTATTTATATTCTGCATTTAGCAGTTGCTTTTGTCCAAAAGACTTACAAAAGAAGAAGTCTCTTATACTATATTTTTGTAACAAAAAAATGTACATGCATTCTTTGTTCCATATCTTGCAGCTTGCAATGCAATAGTGGAATTTCTTATTGTTCTATCTTTCTATTCTTTTCTGCCTTTCACTTCTGCTAGCTCGTGTTAATCTGTTTTATTATATTTATGCATTTAGCAGATGTTTTTATCAAATTTTTTCAAGTAACATTTACATGCATTCTATGAGTTCAAAATCTTGCGAGTCGCAATGCAATTGTGAATTTTGGCATTTCTTATAATAACTTTTATTGCATTAGTCTATCTTTCCACTTTTTCTATGCATTTCACTTCTGCTCTAGCTTGTGTACTAATCAATCTTATGGCATTCATGCATTTAATAGATTGCTTTTATCCAAATGCATGCTTTCTTTGTGCATCTTTCAACATGCAATGATTAGATACATTTGTTTCAACTTGTAATGCAATGATTTATACATTTGCATGCATTCTTTGTACAATATCTTAAAACCTGCAATGCAAAGATTGGATTTAGGCCCCTTTTTTTATAACTTCTTCTGTAGCGTTATATATTTATATTCTTTCCGGCATTTCACTTATGTTCTAACTTGTGTACTAATCTATCTTATGTATGCATGTATGTATTTAAAAGTTGCTTTTATCTAAAGAGTCTTTTATACTATATATTTGTAACAAAATTTTTTTTTACATGCATTCTTTGTTCCATATCTTGAACTTGCAATGCAATAGTGGGATTTCTTATTGTTCTACCTTCCTATTCTTTTCTGCTTTTCATTTCTGCTAATGTGTGTTATTACATTATGCATTTAGCAGATGCTTTTATCCAAAGCATTTTGCACAAAAGTACCGTATACCGAGATGTTACCCCAAGTAACATTTACATGCATCCTATGGGTTCAAAATCTTGTGAGTTGCAATGCAATTGTGGATTTAACTTTTACTGCATCGTTTCTATTTTTTCTATGCACTTCACTTCTGCTCAAGCTTGTGTTCCTAATCTATTTTATTACATTTATGCATTTAGCAGATGTTTTTTATCCAAAGCATCTTGGAAAAAAAAGGACCTTATACCATGATTTTACCTTAAGCAACATTTGCATTTGTATGCGTTCAAAATCTTACTTTTTGCAGTGCAATTGTGGATTTGGGCATTTCTTATACCTTTTACTGCATTGTATAATCTTGCTCTTTTGACAAAATGCTTACAATACTCTATCTATCCTTGAAATTAAATCATTTGCTGAATAAAAAATGTTAAACGTAAATAGATAGGGCATCAATCAGAGTTTCTTGTGGCTTCTTCAGATGTCCAGATATCTCCCACAAAGACGATGCTCTAACATCCACTTCCACTGGACATATGTGCAGATGCTCAAACAGAACCAGATTTCCACATTTAGACAATCAAGTTATGCCAGCAGCAATTACAGCATCCTGCCCAAACCAGCTTTACGATTTGGATGAGATCACAGACATCTGGTTAAATCGGATTGAAAGATCCGCTAAATCAGACAACCAGCAAAACCCCTACTGCTAACATTAATCCGCAAGTGATAGTTATGAGAAGGGTTCCTTTTTACCTGGAGTTGTTCAAGTTGTCAGAGCTGAGTGTATGAGTCCACGCCGGCTGTACGGATGAAGATCAGCTGAGCCGAACCGAACCAAAGTGCGGATGCTCCGGTGCCTCTGGCGGAGAAAGATCCGACTGCCGGAACTTCAGTCACATGCAATGAATGAAACTCCACAAATAAAGCTGAAATTGCTCTAGAACAGTTTCCAAAGGTAAAGCAATGACAAGCACCGGACACATCCGCGGACGAACGGACACAGGAGAGACGCGCAGATTGACGCCGGTCTCTCCGCAGCGGCGCCTCCGTCTACTGGAGAGATCAGAAACAAAAGGGTGCTGAAGAAGAAGAGGAGCACAGCGCTCCACAAACCCCCCTCCCGAACCAGAGAGAGAGAGAGAGAGAGAGCGAGCGAGCGAGCACCATTCACAGTTGAATAGAACTCCCGGGAGAATACATCAAAAGCGTTAACAAACCACTTAAGGCTCATATTTCAGTATAAAATAGATAAATATTTATATATCATAAGTGTTAACAAATCACTTTAGGCTCATATTTCAGTATAAAATAGATAAATATTTAAAGAGTTAAGCTCTGTACAGTGCACTATGGGTTTTCATCTAGAAAAAATGGAAATAAATATAACTGGATTTATCCGAATACGCAACTAAAAAGGTCCGTTATGCATTATCAATAATATAGCTATGTATAAAGTATAAAGCACAATTCACACAGAAGTCATTTACAAAATAAGCAGCTTTCTGTTGGTAAACAGTGTTGGAAGTAACGCATTACAATTAACGCGAGTTACGTAATCAAATTACTTTTTTTGAAGTAACACATTACTTTTTTAACAGAGCTCGGTAGATTACTTACAAATTGTAATCCGTTACTGATTTAAAATTGCATAACAAAAAGTGTAGTCATTAACATAATCAATTACATTACACAGTTTAGGTAATATAATTAGACTACTTTTAGATTACTTTTGGATTACTTTTGACCTAACTCATTTATCACATTGATTTAAACAGGATAATCTTGTACCATAATGATGTAAAAATACATAGAGCAAGAAAATATATTCCTTTCATTGTTTTTAAATCAACGAAATATATTTATTTCATTGTGTATTACATCAAGGTTGCCCAAACAGGGGTTCATACAGGAACTTCAGGGGGTTTGTGAGATTAATGAAAGGCTAACAAGTAATTCAATAATAAAAAAAATAATACACTTACTAAAAAATATCAAATATTTTATGTTTACCTGAACGTCGTATGACTATTAACCAATGACAGAGAACCTTCACAGTGCAAATGTGATACTTAATTATTAAAACATTTATTTTAAAATCGCAGGGGTACTTAAAGAGGTCATTGATTATGATTTTACTTTTTTAACTTTAATTAGTGTGTAATGTTGCTGTTTGAGCATAAACAGCATTTGCAAAGTTACGACACTCAAAGTTTAATTGAAAGGGAGATATTGTCTTTTACAAAATTGCTGTAAAATTGCCATAAATATATTAGGTTAAAGAGGTTCAAATGACCGAAAGTGTGAGACTGTCGGCAAATAAGAAACAACAAGACTTTATAACTCACAATTGTGCATTTATTTCTCACAGTTCTGAGAAAAAACATCAGAATTGTGAGTTTATATGATGCAATTCTGAGAAAAAAAAAGTCAGAACTCGCAATTGCAAGAAAAAAAATCTATAATAATAAAAAAAAATCATTACATTTCTGAAAAAAAATCATTTTTGTGTTCTGAAGATAAACAAAGGTCTTATGGGTTTGGAACAACATGATGGTGTGAGTAATTAATGACAGAATTTACATTTTTTGGGTGAACTAACCCTTTAACTAATCACACAACAAATCTGGCCCACTGAAAATACAGTATAACTATCCTTTAACAATTTGACCCCCTGAAAGTCATTGTATAATTTAGATACATTAGCTAGATTCAGGAATAACTCTCACAGCCATGAAGAGAAGTATATCATCCGTGAAAAACATAATGAGGTTAATGGAGTCCATATTTAGAGTGAGCTGAGCTTATGATCTTAACGACAAACTCACTGAACCCTCAGATCCGTAAGGACTTTTACCTAAGGAGGGGAAAAGCTGAAATTGAAATCATTAGGCACATTAGAATACACCTCAAACATATCAACATACATTGTTTGAGAATGCTGAGTAACTGCGTACTGAAGTTGTTTGCACTGACAGAAATGAGGACTTGCGGCTTTGGTGTTGATCTGAGACTCTCTGTGTCTCTGTTGCAGAAGAGAGAAATGCTGACTCAAGGCCTGTAACCAATAAACTCTAATCCTGGTAGGTATCCACACACACACACACACACACACACACACACACTTTGAAATACAAGTCAATGCAGTATATGCTAGTAACTGCTTATTATGAAAAATGGCATAAAAATAGTATGCAATATGCAATGATAAACATTTCAAAAATCATGTTTGGGTCATTCCTGAGATTCGGTGCCTTTTGTGTCCCCAGAAAAAAAATCATTATATTGCCTTAAAATTTTCAACATCATCAATTGTAACATTGTCTTTGACATTTCCTGTCCCCAGGCCTGTGTTTGCCATTTTGATGATGAATACACTTAATATGAGTGATTTTTGTTGTTGTTGTTGTTGTTGTTGGTTGGTATATCAGTAATAGTTTTCTCTAGTGTACATGTATTTTCCATGTATTAAATTCATTTTTCAAAAATTTTAAAGGTTTTTAACTTGTCCCTCAAAATATTGTCCACCCTGTTATATTTCCGGGGCATTTTGGGGACATTAACATGCTCAAAAACTCTTGAAAATTGGCACACACGTTGAAATCTGCGGCCATTAGGACGCCGCAGAGGCTGGGACCCGGGTGTGGCACAGGGCCTCTATGGCACCCCCTGGAACACAGTCAGAAAACTTGATGTATAGCTCACACATACTTACATGTATTCATATGAAACTCGGTACACATATAGATCTCATTGAGCCGAACAACTTTCATAATCTATGTCATAGGCTCCATCCAACAGGTAGTGAGCGATTCAGGGCTGTGTAAAAAGTGCATGCTCTAGAATTTGATATACTCCTCCCAGGATTTCCATTGGATTGCAACCAAACTCCGTATGATCTCAAGACATTGGAGATGCTACAACAGTTTGGCCGTGGCAAGGCAACAAGGTTATGGCGAGAAATGAGAAACAGGAAGTGTTGAATAACTGTTGCACACATTGTCTTATTCTGATGAAACTTCACCAGTTTGTTCAATGTGACTATTATGAGTCAAAGTTATAGTGCCACCAACTGACAGCAGGAAGCGTGTCATTTTCAAAATGCTTAATTTTTTTTGCTTCAAACTTCATCACAATAATGTCAAAACACGGCCGATGAGAATCTTTAAAGGGTCATTGATACATTAATGCAGTTGCCATGGCAATGTGTCAAACTGTAACATTTGTTTCCTGTGTTTTTGACGAAGATAACATGCTTAGAATTTCATGAAACTCAAAACACACATCAGCATTAATGATAGTTACAGACTAGCAAAAGCTCATAAATGGGCGTGGATAGCGCCACCTTTTGTCAAAAGTGTGGTTATTTTTAGCTACAGACACCAAACTCTGTAAGTATATTGTTCTCATCAAGCCGGACAACTTTCTAGTTTACATTCATTAGCTATAATAAACAGGAACTACAACTGGCTATTTTGATTTGAATGTGGATTTTTGGAAAAATTAGGCTGTAAATAAATTTATACTCCTCTTAGCAGAAAAAACATAATTCACACCAAACTTTGTCAACATAATGTCAAGATACTGAAAATTGCAACCGGATTTGGTACATCTTGAATGGTGTTGACTTGGTAATTTATTAAAGTAACAGTAAAAAAAAAAGATTAATTTTCTTATATCTTTAAAGTGCATCATCCTAACACTTCAATTTTTTTTACACATGGAGTACAAGTCATTCTTAGAAAACATGCACAGTTTCATCCATTAATAATGTTCAGAGGCTACCAAAAAAATAAAAGTTTCCAAAAATGTAATAGATAGATGAAGACTGAAATACCAAGGAAGACCACCAGAGGGAGTCATATGATAAGGAATTTTTAACTCCAATCCTATTCGGCTCATTCTCAGTGTATAAGAATTAAAAATAATGCATAGAATCAGTTGATATGTACTATACTGTCAGAATACTTGTACATAATTATTGTATAAATGCTTAAAGAACATTAAAATCATTTTTTTTTTATCTTTAAAGGGACAATCTGATAGGATAAGAAATCATTTGAGACTGACCATTTACTGCTCAGTTCAATTAATTAGAATAAAAAAGTTGATATGTGCTTTACTGGTTATATATTTGTATATAATTATTTTAAAAATGCTTATAGATCATTAAAATAATATTTAAAAATGGTTGTGGATCATAAAAAGTGACATTAACTGATGGACTGGAGTGTTGTGGATTACTATTGTTTTTATCAGCTGTTTTCATTCTGATGACACCCATTCACTGCAGAGGATCCATTGCTGAGCAAGTGATTGAAATGCTTAAATTATCAAAATCTGATGAAGGAACAAACTCATCTACATCTTGAACATTTCTGTTCTTTTAAAGCCAGTATGTACATGAACATTTAGCAAACTTCATGGTGATATAAAGGTCATAAACACCCGTTTAGCTCCAGTAGTTCAATGTTGCCACAAAATATATATCCAGAACTAATTCGTCTTCATTTTCAGGCTTGGAATAATTCTGGCGCTAAACCTGATCCCCCATTACTTTCCTACCAGAGGAAACAGTCTCTCTCTAAATATGAGTGTTTATTTCAGTTAAAGGCAGTGATTTAGCCGACCGCTGTTTAATCACCAGCTCATGCATTAATTAATCTGTTAATGGACGCCATTAATCTCTCTCTGGGGCTTTCAGCATCTGTTTATTTACATGCCCGTCTGGATAAAATCTCGCCTGTTCTAAACAAAAGAAAATAAGGCCAATGCAAGTCTAAAAAAGGCAGAGGAACATTTTACAGCTCCTGCAACATTCAGCAGACTTTTATCTTGCAATTAAGCATCAGCTTTGTCTCAGATGTTTCTCCTACATATAAAAAAACAAATGAGTGCATAATTGTCATCCAGTAGGAGTGTAAAACTGTAAAGTGAAATGTTTAAGTGTCTCTGACTTTCAGAAATCATTGAGATGTCTTTGGATTACAGGACTGTTTTTGTTTCAGGAGAAACATCTGAAACTTATAGGCCGGAGCGGATGAAGTAATGCACTAAAGTCTCTTAACATTCACCCTGTAAACGTTGCTGCTGGATGCTGAGGCGAGTTCTCCATCACTCCAGATGCAGCAGAAAACGCTCATAAATGTGACAAATGAACCTGACACACTGCAGCCCTCTGCCTCACATAAAATGAAAAGCAATGTCTTTAAGCACAGCGGCAAAGTTCCAGATAAGTAAAAGCAGAGAGAAGCACCCGCGGGAAACAGATATACAGCATCGCACATAAAGATGATCGCGAGTTACATTCTGCTGTTTATTTGACTGACGGGTTTAATACAGTAACACAGGATCTAGAAACCTTTTCTCAGATATTACAAATGCGATCCTGGACCACAAAACCAGCCACAAGGGTCACATTTTTTAAATTGAGGTTTATACATCACACGAAAGCTGAATAAATAAGATTTCCATTGATTTGTTATGATAGAACAGTATTTGGCCGAGATACAACTATGTAAAAATCTGGAATTTGATGGTGCAAAAAACTCTAAATATTGAGAAAATTGCCTTTAAGGTTGATCTCCCTTATGACCCATAATTGGCACTGATAGTTGATAGGCAGAACTATTGGTTATCAGCAAAAATCCATGCCGATACTTTTTCAGTTTTTACAGTTTAGGAATTGTTCTACAAATGTTCTTTGTGGTTTTTAATTTTATTTTGTATTAATCTGTGTATAAGTCACAATAGGGTGAGCTTAAAGGGAAAGAGAAGAACCTAACACAGACAAGATCAGTCATTAGTGTATTTGGTATTTTCTACATTTGATGAGGAGGATCAACTAATCCAGGGTTTCTGCAGATATGAATAAGTGAAATTTAAGACTTTTAAATACACCTTATATCAAATTTAAGACCTAAACCTCTAATGGAAATACACCTTTGTATTGCATACATATATGTAATAGTTAATGTGTTTAATGTAAAAAGAAAGCAAAACTTCAATCGCTGTCAAAAATTATATTACTACAATATACAGTGAACTTTTCATATCAGCAGACAATATTCCACACAAAATATCCCCATAAAAGTACCACATCACCAAGATTTTTGGTGGTGTAAATAATTTATTCTGAAGCAATATTTTCATCAGTGTAATATCAGCTTTTACATACTTAAATCTGCATATTTTTATTTACATTTATAAAGGCCTAACTTTTGAAATGTATGTATCACCTTTCATGTCAAATTATTACAATTTATCAATAAATTCTATAGCGCTATTACCAGTAAGATTAAATAATTTACACTGCAAAATTAAACCGGCAATAAATGATGTTATGAGATTAATGTTTTAAATACATTTATGAATATACAAATAAGAAATGTTGGGGGGGAAACACATACTTTTACTAAACTAACAGTAGGGGGCGGTCACATAATGAGTGAGTCAATGAGTTATTTCAACTGATTCGTTCAAAACGCTGAATCATTCAGTAACAAAACACCACCAAGTGTTGCTTGGAGAAATGGAACAAAACAGTAAATATTGTGTTTAAAATGTAACATAATACTGATAGCATGATTATGATCGCATTAAATTACTTTAATTTAAAGTCAGAGTATTTCTTATTACTTCTTAAAGAGGCTGTTTAATTTAGTTTACCCATAAATGTTAATTAATGCATTAACTATCAAACATGAACTAACCTGTAGTTAAGGCTGCCGTTATTCATCCGTATGACTCCAGTCCTAGTTAAGGATAGTTCTTCATTAGTTCATAATCATTGTTTAATAATCATTAGTATGTGATGAATTAAGTATTAAATTAGGAATTAGTACATGATTATTTATGTCCCCCTTATTGTGAAGTGTTACCAATTAATCTATAGCCATTTTAAAAGAGTCTTAAAGCAAAAGTGTGTGACGATGAGCCGCTCAGTGTGCTGGCGTTCAGCTGGATCAAACTCACAAGTTTCTTCTCTGTTTATGAATCAGCCTAATCCAAAGCACTCTAATCACTTCGAGAGGAAATCTAAGCCATTCGTGCTGTGTTTCACCTTCTCTCGGGTCAACAGGTGGATTCTGGTGACTTTTCCAAATGCCAGCATCTCCCAGAATCCCACAGCAGATGAAGCACTTGCCAACAAACTACAGAGAGAGAGAGAAAGCAAATTAAATATGAAATGCAAAAGTCAATGACATTAGAAGCCAGTTGTAAAGTCATAAATAAACAAATTGCATAAAGTACAATTAGGTGTACAAAACTACATTGGATAAATATGCAAGTGGTGTTTACCTTTCAAATTTTTTAAAAACTTAACTAAATAAATAAAATTAAATAAATTAATAAATCGAAAATGCAAAAGTTAATAAAACTAAAAATACATATCAAAGTTTATAAAGTGATGAATAAATTATATCAAATTTGTATAGTAATGAATAAATTATATCAAATTTGTATAGCTACACCTACACTAAATACTTTTCAAAAAAACACTTACTAAACTGATTCCGAAAACTAAATCTAAAATAAACTACAAATAAAATAAATAAAACAAAAAATACATCTAAAGCAAAATATAAATATATAAAACAACAAAATCCCACAAAAATACTACAAAATCGAAAGCTACATAAGTAATATAATACAAAAATACAAATAATAAAAACAATCAAATCACATAAAATTACTACAAAATAAAATGAATATAAATGTATGATAAAATTCATACATCTTAATAAAAGCAATTCAAAATATCAATACATACTATAATCATATGTAAATAATACTATATTTGATGAATACATTTTATTTAATTTAACGTTGGATAAGTTGTGCAATAGATCAAAATAAGTAAATAATACTAAAGCAGGTCAACAGGTGGATTCTATTAATTGTATTAAATATGAAATGCAAAAGTCAATGACATTACAAGCCAGTTGCAAAGCAAACTATATAAAATGATGAATAAAATTGCATAAAGTACAATTGAATAAATATGCAAGTTGTGTTTACCTTTAAAAAACATAAATGACAATTAGAACAAGAAGCTGAAGTACTAAAATGAAGTACTCAAAAGTTTGGAATCAGTAAGATTTGTAATGCTTTTTAAAGGAGACTTTTTCTGCTCATCAAGGCTGTTTATTTGATTACAAATACAGTATATTAAAGTATATTAAAATAAAAAACTTATTTTGAATTGCAATAATATTTCACAACATTACATTTTTTTCTGTATTTTTGATTAAAGAAATTGAACTTTGATGAGCCATAAGAGACTTTAAAAAATAAATAAATAAATAAATAAAAAAAACTAAAAATCGCACTGATCCCAAACTTTTGAGCGGCAATGTATACAGGGATTGAAATAAACTCCACCAGCGATTTGGCTACAAAATTTTTAAGTTGCCAGCCATTCATAACGTCAAAAAACAAACAAACAAACAAAAACAAGACAAAATAAAATAAACCAACAGCTTGAGTTTTTTTGGTCAAATTATTACATTTAATCATATATACACACACACACACACACACACACACACACACATATATATATATATATTTTTTTTTTTTTTTTTTTTAACCAGGAATTAAAACTCTTGAGATTTACAATCTCATTTACAAGAGGGTCCTGGCCAAGATAGGCAGCACATTTAATTACACATTAAAATCACTCAAAACATTTACAATCAAATGACTCTAAAGCGAAATCATTTAAAACATTTAAAATCATTTAGTGATACCAACTCTTTTAAGCATAACTTATCTTGTAATTGATTCCAATCAAATTGAGCAGCATAACTAAATTCCTGTTGACCCATATTAGTACGGACTGTAGGAATGTTTAAAAGATAATAGTCTTGTGAGCAAAGCCCATAATTCTTTACACCTTTTCGAATTATATTCTGCTGTAAATATGAAAGCAGTAAACCTAAAATTATTTTATATATAAATAAGTACCAATGCTTAAGTCTAGGGGCTGACAACGTCGACCAACCAACCCGAGAGTACAATAAACAATGATGAGTAAGGGCTCTTGAATTTGTGATAAACCTTAATGCTCCATGATAAATAATACATTTAGGCTGTTACTAAACAAATGAAATCAGTTTCAACAAAATTGATCTTTGCAGAAGTTGCATATGAAGTGGCCTTTAGATATTTACACTTTGTTAATGCAGCTTAGAGGGACATGGAATGCTTTAACCCGCAGTTACAAATGCATAAATAGTGTTTGAGATTTTAAACATGACATTTTCAATACTTATATTTGCAATTATTTTAAAAATTAAAAGATATTTTGAATGTGAAATTAAAACCGCCAGTAAATTGCAGCAAGTCGCTGTGAGTAGCTGCGATTGAACTGAATTGTTGTTTCTTAACTTAAAATCACCATTAAATCAAAATGAAAGTTTTTTTGGCTTTTGGTATGAATATGTTAGCCTTAAGGTTATTAATAATCTAGTGTGCTCCAAAACAACAATAAAATTTGCGTTTGCAAGATATGAGCATTGAAAACTTACAGTCTCACTTCCACCAATATGAATCAACGATTTTGATGACATCACGCTGCACTTCAGCTACACATCAAACCTTCTGTCCAATCAGATGCGCTCTAGAATCCGTTGCGTCCCGCCCCCTACACTATAAATGGACGCTGACGCTGTGGCTGAGATCGGTCACTTGTTCACAAGTGTTAGTACTTTCTGTATGGTGAATGGCATGTAGTGCACAATGTAGGCGATTGGGAAAGACTCAGACAGTGAAATATGCTTTCCATCGGGGCAAATGAGGTCTGGTTTGGCGTTGTGTCACGCGAACCGCGGCAGCGCGCAGTCTACTTTGGACTTTGACCCCGTCCAGAGACGCGATCGCATGCATTAAACTACACAGCCTCAGGACGATTATGACAGTTATTTTGTTTTAGTAAGAGTTTCATATTGAATCTAGGGTCTAATAAATTCGACTGTGGCTGTCATAAGCTGTCAATTGCGGCTTTACCGAGCTCAACAGAGCGACACGCGTCATAATCTGAAGACCACGCCCACCGGTCGTGTACAGTAAACACGCTAAAAAATACAGAACTACGTTTTTATAACCTGTCGACCCCAAAAAACGAGCTTTTAGAGACACAAAAGTAGAGCGCAAAGTGTCATATTACTAGAGAACTACGCCCACTGGCGGGAAACTTAATCGGCGACAGTAAACATTCATTATTTTTAACCATGTCAAAGGATTATTTCACCACCCTATGTAAACCTGAAATGAGGAGATATATTGAGAAACTAAATTTTATTGGTCTGTGTCAGTGCTCCTTTTCCTTACCTTCGGTTTGTTGGAGAAATGAACCAAATGAATGGCCCATCATGAAATGCCCTGACATCTACAACTATTTGTGTGCTTAAACGTTCGTTTTTTGGGGTCGACAGCTTATAAAAACACAGTTCTGTGTTTCTTAGCTTGTTTACTGTACGCCTGGTCACATAGCAGCTTTTAGACATTGTTCTGTTTTTTGTTATAGGTCAGAAATGACAAGGCGGCAGCTTCTCGCAATACAAAATCAATGTCGAGCGTTGGATTGTTTTCCCCCCCGGTGTGGGCGTGGCCTAAGTGCGCTATGTCTCTGTGGAACGCTATTGGCTATTTTAAAAAGGTGGGCGGGGCTGCTCGATATTGCTCGCTTTGTTTTCCTGTTTCAGTTGAAATTACATCACCACATAGAATAATGCTGCGTGTTTCAAGGCACTTCAGTGGACCTTTAAGAACAGAAGAAAACAGAGAAGTCGTTCCTGTGTTATCCAGCTGTCAAAGCCTTTCTGGATCTGTTATTTTTAAGAACGCTGTGCCCCTTTCTTCGGCCAAACAGAGCGAGTCTAAAGGCCTTTGGTGCTCATTGTGCTAATTGGCTTCTCAGAGGGAAGGCAGTAATTATGCGTTCGGGTCTGACAGCGTTCTGTCAAACAGTTCCAGCATTCTCTCTGAGGCCGAGCGTTCCCATGCCAACGGCCCTCGACTGCGCCGCTCCGGAGCATCTGTGTGCAAATGAAGCGCTGGCGCTAACCTGACCACATATGTGTGAGAGATGACAGGTGTGTGTGCGTGCATTTTATTTTGCATCCTTTTGCTTTGCAAAAAAATGTCACCTTACCAGAGGAAGATTGTTCTGTTCAGCTTTCACTGTAAAAAAAAAAAATTTTTAAAGTTGTCACTAAAACTAAGATTATTGGAGTATGTTTTACAAGAAAATACTATTTCAAATAAATAAATAATAAATGAAACAAAGAAATCTAACATGCAACAGTTAATAAAAGTGAAAATACATACCAGAGTTTATAAAAAAAAGTGATCAATAAACTATAAAATCTGTATAGTTACGACTCCACTGAAAAAATGCTAAACAGAAAAAGTACTAAAATTACTAAAACTAAATCTAAAATAAAATAAATTTTAAAAATATATCTAGAAGACAAAATTCCATAACAAAATTGCAAAAAAGTAATATTAAAATCAAAGCTAAAAATACATAATAAAATACAATAATAAAAAAATACTTATAAAAATACAATAAAATCATATAAAATTACTCTAATTTAAAATATTAATACATATTATAATCATATGTAAACAATACTATATTATAGTGAAAATGATTTAATGTTGGATAAATATATAAATGGTGTTTACCTTTAAAAACACAAAAATAGATTAAAGCATATAAAATTACTAAAAATAATATTAAATCCAACTGCTAAACAAAAAAATCTAAAGCTAAATATAAGCAAATAACACAAAATAAAAAAATACTAAAATTAATAATCACAATTCAAATTCAAAATATGAATACATATTAATGTTAAAAATAAATAAATAATAATAAAATAGTAATAGTAAAATAGTTGTGAAGCAAAGATAATAATAATAATAATAATAATAAATACTATAATAGTATACAAATAATTGTTTTACATTTTTTTTTAAGAATTTTGGTCGCTGAATTAAAATAAAATAAAATTAAAATATTAGATGAAAAAATCATGTAACAAAAAAATAAAAATAAAATCAGAACCAAGTGAATGAAATAATATTGCTAAACTGAAAATAAATAAAATAAAAGCCTTAAATGAAAATGAAGACTAAAAATATAAAAATAATCCTAATTCAAAGTAATAAAAAATACTATAATATTACATAAATAATACTAAAACAAGTAGAAATGAGTAAGGTTTGTACTTTCTCGCTCATGTGAACAGAAAGAAAAAAATTGAATCCATTGCTGATGCTGCTACATAATAAGTGGCCAATGAAAAGAGCCACAGCAGCAGATTTAATGAGCAAAATAAAGACAGATGTGAATAATCTGTTAAATACAGGGCTTTGAGAAGAGCCTGAAGGACCCGAGAAGGGCCGAGCGTCTCGATCTTTCATGGCTGGAGAAATAAACTGAATGAAAAAGGCTTTTGTCTGACATTGGCAAATTACAGGAAGTGATGAATAGGTCTTGGCTGGAGGAAATAACCTGGCATGAAAATACATATATATCTTTCTCAATGCATTTATGGCAGTATGAACCTGTCAGGTTCCTCAGACCAATGCAGATCTCTACAAAAATGTAAGAGCAGCTCAGCATAATCACACACCTTGAGGTAAATTAGATGTTTTATGTTGGGACTTGACATTACAGTGATTTATTGCAATTAAATGTAATGTTTTTTTTGTTTTGTTTTTTACTGTGCAAAAGCAATAAGACTGGCTGATTTACTGTGAATATAAACAATATATTCATCAAAAGCGACAGTAAAGACATTTATTATGTTACAAAAGATATCCGTTACAGATAAATACTGTTCCTTTGAAAATATTTCCATAATTTCTCAATACATTTTTTGTTCATTTGTCAAATCAACTACTAAAATGGTTTAGATAACAACATTGTGTTAAAGAGTAAACTTAGCTTATAATTTTAGGTAAGGTTAATGGAGAATTGTAACTTAAAATCCCGAATTTTAAATTTTTTAAATGAGTGAACAAATTTGAAAGTTTACATTTGAAAGGATCTTTCTTTGTTTGAATAAGTTGATACAATGTTTCATCTAAATATAAGATTAAATCTGCTATTTAAAACATTGATTAAATAATACATTTTTATCAACATTGTCAATAATCATAAATGTTTCTTGAGCAGCAAATCAGCATATTAGAGTGAATTCTGAAGGATCATGTGACACTGAAGATTGGAGTAATGATGCTGAAAATTCAGCATTGACTCTCTGAAATAAATTACATTTTACATTGTATTCACATAGAAAACAGCTATTTTAAATTGTAATAATATTTCAGAATTTGTATTTTTAATTAAATAAATGCATCTCAAAATTTGGAAGCGTATGTCAATAAGACAGAACACACTGATATCAGCCATGCATTTGCTTATTTTATTGCTTAGATTATTTATTATGTTGTCAAAAGCACTTTTATCTCCGCTATTGATTTTTATGCTTCTCTTAAAGTATTAAAAACCAGCAGAACATAATCATTAACCACAGACTAACCTAAACCCAAAACCTAAAAGAAAACTCTTTAGAAACTTCATTTCTGATTCATTTATACCTCTGAGGTCATCCCCAAAGAGATGTTTTGTCAGTTTTCCTTCACTTCTTGGAACAATTTTGTACAGCTGAGCACATACACGCACATATTTCTGAATCCACACACAGATCAAGCTAGTCTTTCTCGCCTTGTAGTTTTAAAAAAAATGCATGCATTGTGGATTTTAAGCTGAATAAGACTTGAAATGAACAGATGTGGGTTTATTTCAGCGTGAAGCGCTCCGCTCGCTCTCCTGATATCTGCGGCCCAGGACTGATTTCTATTTAACTACGCTGCTGATGATGATGGTAATTGCCAGAGAGATGAAGAGAGGTCATGTGACCGAGGGGCCCAGCTGCCAGTGAGGGAGGTTTGATCACACACACACACACACAGCATGAATTGAAAGCGACCCCCATCAGGACGGTTCATGGCCGGAATACTAAACAGCTCAGCACTTCAGAGTCTAATTGAGCATGTGAGGGGTTTTCTCTTAGTTAGGGTGGGCGCTTAAAGAAACAGCTCACCCAAAAATGAGAATCTGCTGAAAGTTTACCAAGAAAACTTGCGTTCAATCACTTGCTCACCAGTGGATCCTCTGGAGTGAATGGGTGCCGTCAGAATGAGAGTCCAAACAGCTAATAAAAACATCTCAGTAATCCACACCACTCCAGTCCATCAGTTAACATCTTGAGAAATAAAAAGGTGCAAGTTTGTAAGAAATCCATCAAGACGTTTTATACTTCAATATGAGGATCTTCTTCTATCCATAATATTGCTTATTATTCAGTGGTCTGGTCTGAATCAGGAGAGAAATCTGCACAAATCAAGCACTGTTTACAAGCCAAAACAGTCCAAAACACAATATGTGTGTGGATTTTGATGTGAGAGGCAACTGGAGGAAGTGTTATTATGGATTATGGACTTTATTTTAGTTAATGTCTTGATTGGTTTCTTTTGTTGTGGATTATTGTGAAGTTTTTATCAGCTGTTTGGACTCTCATTCTGATGGCACCTATTCGCTGCAGAGGATCCTTTGGTGAGCAAGTGATGCAATGACACGTTTCTACAAATCTGATGGAGAAACAAACTCATCTACATCTTGAATGCCCTGAGGGTGATGACATTTTCTGCTAATTTTCTTTTTTTTTAAATTGTGATCTCTTCCTATAACTAGCAGATTTCCCACTAATAAAAATATTTAGGCCTACATTTCAGATTTATATATTTGAACCAGTTTACATACACCTTGCAGAATCTGCGAAATGTTAATTATTTTAGCAAAATAAGAGGGACATTCAAAATGCATGTTATTTTTTTTTATTTCGTACTGACCTAAATAAGGTATTTCACATAAAAGATGTTTACATGTAGTCCACACGAGAAAATAATAGTTGAATTTATAACTCTTTATAACTTCACTCTTTATAAAAATGACCCTGTTCAAAAGTTTACATCCCCTTGATTCTTAATACTGTGCTGTTACCTGAATGATCCATAGCTGTTTTTTTTTTTGTTTAGTGATAGTTGTTCATGAGTCCCTTGTTTGTCCTGAACAGTTAAACTGTCTGCTGTTCATCAGAAAAATCCTTCAGGTCCCACAAGTTCTTTGGTTTTTCAGCATTTTTGTGTATTTGAACCCTTTTTAGCAATGACTGTATGATTTTGAGATCCATCTTTTTGCACTGAGAGACTCATATGCAACTATTAAAAAATGTTCAAACGCTTAATGATGCTCCAGAAGGAAAAATGAAGCATTAGGAGCCGGAGGGTGAAAACTTTTGAACGGAATGAGGATGTGGACATTTTTCTTATTTTTCCTAAATAAATATATATATTTTTTATTCAGTACTGCCCTTCAGAAGCTACAATACTTACATGTTCCCCAGAAGATAAAATAAGTTAAGCCTTAATGCATATTTTTTTCCTTCTGAAGCATCAGTGAGCATTTAAACCTTCTGTAATAGTTGCATGAGTCCCTCAGTTGTCCTCAGTGTAAAAAGAAGGATCTCAAAATCATACAGTCATTGTTGGAAAGGGTTCAAATACACAAAATTGCTGAAAAACCAAAGAATTTGTGGAACCTGAAGGATTTTCTGAAGAACAGCAGACAGTTTAACTGTTCAGGACAAACAAGGGACTCATGAACAACTATCACTAAACAAAAACACAGCTGTGGATCATTCAGGTAACAACACAGTATTAAGAATCAAGTGGATGCAAACTTTTGAACAGGGTCATTTTTATATGTCTTTTAAATGAAATATCTTAATCAGGTCAGTACTAAATAAACAATAGCATGCATTTTGTATGATCTCTCTTATTTTGGTAAAATAACATTTTGCAGATTCTGCAAGGTGTATGTAATCTTTTGACTTTAAATGTATAAAGCACACAGGTTTAACAAAGAAACTTAATGTGATGCATTAACTTGGTAAATACCACAAATTAGTCCATAAAAATTTGAAAACACAAAACAAAGCTCCAAATTACAAGCAAATGCAACTTTCTTACTTTCTTTTGGGATCGTGACGGGCGTTTTGTTCACCTCGCTGCTTTTGTCCCTCCAAACAGCCGTGTTTCCGCTCTGGCTTCCCTTCTCAAAGCCATTAGATTTCCACCAGCCGTTTCTCTGCAAATGACACTCGAATTAAAATCTCATTAACATTTGGCATTTGATTCAGCAGGATGATGTTTTTTAGCTGCAGACTGATTAAAATGCAGTTAGATTCCTGTTCTGAACACAATCTTGCAGCTAACAAACACAAAAGCGCATGACTGACAGTGTTTTTATGGTTTTGTGGCCCGGCAAGCGTGGCATTCTAAACATTTCCCATAAGAAAAATCTCTTAAGTATCTCAATTCTTTCCCCTAGCAATATAAGAGCAAAAACCAGTGCAAAAGATCTCAAAATCAGATATCTCAACAAATGATGTTTTAGCTCTATAGTCTTACTGGATGATAACTAGTAACTCATCTGTGTTTTTGTTTCTCTGGAAGCGGTTAGGAGAATCATCGGGGAGCATTGTGTCTCCTCAAACAGCTATTAAGTTTTCATCTCCATGAATGTCTCACTGTACGTGTCATTATTTTGCTCTTAACAGAGCGTTCGCATCCTTTGCGGGGCCATTGTGTTTGCTCATAAAGGTCTCATTTGCATTTGAAAAACATTCATATTCAATCCTTTTCAGATATCAACAAAAATGTTTGATTCATCTGCCCTCTCGTGCTCTGATCCGTCTCCTCATATGAGCGCAAACAGTAGCGGAACAATAGCGTTAGATTACAGAGCAGATTCTCAGTGTGGAGAAAGTAATCAGAGCGTATTCAGCGCTCACTAAACAAACACAGAGAAAACACATGTCTGTGACTGATGTGAAGGCCAGCCTTGCACAAACCAGCAGACCAGAAACAAGAAACACAGCAGAGAGTAAATGCATTTCAGTCAAATAAAGAAATACAGATTGGTACTTTTTGGTAATAACTTGTGGATTATTGTGATGCTTTTATCAGCTGTTTGGACTCTTATTCTGACGGCACCCATTCACGGCAGAGGATCCATTGGTGAGCAAGTGATGAAATGCTATGCTACATTTCTTTTCATTTACAGTTAAGGGTCAAAAGTTTACATCCATCTTTCAGAATCTGCAAAATGTTGTTTTACCAAAATAAGAGGGATCATACAAAATGCATGATGTTGTTTATTTAGTACTGACCTGAATAAGATATTTCACATAAAAGATGTTTGCATATAGCCTAAAAGAGAAAATAATAGCTGAATTGAAAAAAAAAAAATACCACGTGATTCTTAATACTGTTAATTTTTACCTGAATGTTTTTTTTTGTTTAGGGATAGTTGTTCATGAGTCCCTTGTTTGTCCTGAACAGTTAAACTGCCTGCTGTTCAGAAAATTCTTCAGGTCCCATAAATTCTTTGGTTTTCTGGCATTTTTGTGTATTTGAACCCTTTCCAACAAGGACTGTTTGTAAACTTTTGAGATCCATATTTTCACACTGAGGACAACTGAGGGACACATATGCAACTATTTCAGAAGGTTCAAATGCTCACTAATGCTCCAGAAGGAAAAAAACATGCATTAAGAGCCATTAAGAGAAATGTAAAGAAATTTGACCTATTTTGTCTTCTAGGAAATGTGTGACTATCTTCTGTAGCCTCTAAAGGGCAGTACTAAATGAAAAAAATATTATATTTAGACAAAAGAAGAAAAATCTCCATTCTGTTCAAAAGTTTTCACCCCCAGCTCTTAAAGGCACAATATGTACGTTTTTACCACCAGAGGGTGCATATTCAAAACAAACAAAGAAGTCTGATGATGCTGTGATTGAGTGTGGAATCATGGGAGTTGTCTTCATCCTCACAGCCGATGCAGTCCGACGGGACTCATTAAAGGTTTATTAAGGTTACTGTAGTATGAAGTAGGGTGGGGCTAAATATTGTGGAAGCAAAACAGAGACACAGGAGGACTCTCGAAAGCAGCAGAGTTTTTATTATGCCACAGTCAACCGCTTCTGCTTCTTCCGGTCATGTGTCCACATATAGAAAAAAGCACTGCTGTTTTATCAAACTAGATACATTTGAGTGTGTTGAAAATTCTGTTATGCTACTCTGTGCATTCATCACCTGTTTAATAAAATGCATAACACATTTAAGTGTCTGTGGGGTTTCCACATTTTTTACAAAATAAAATGGGAAAATCTAAGTAAAATGCAAGTACACAAGTCAGCAAAATATATAACACTGTTTTAGTGTTTTTTGGATATCTGAATCAAAAAATCTTGCATACTGTACCTTTAATGCATTGTTTTTCCTTCTGTAACCTTTATCCCTCTGTAATAGTTGCATATGAGTCCCTCACTTGTCCTCAGTGTGAAAAGATGGATCTCAAAATCATTCAGTCATTGTTGGAAAGGGTTCAAATACACAAAAATGCTAGAAAACCAAAGAGTTTGTGGGACCTGAAGGATTTTCCTGAAGAACAGCAGACAGTTTAACTGTTCAGGACAAACAAGGGACTCATGAACAACTATCACTAAACAAAAAAAACAACAAAAACACAGCAGTGGATCATTCAGGTAACAACACAGTATTAAGAATCAAGAGGATGTATACTTTTGAACTATTATTTTCTCTTGTGGACTATATGTAAACATCTTTTTTGTGAAATATCTTATTCAGGTCAGTACTAAATGCATGCATTTTGTACGATCCCTTTTATTTTGGTAAAATAATTAACATTTTGCAGATTCTGAAAGGGGTGTGTAAACTTTTGACCCCAACTGTTAATACTGCATTTAATAATGTATTAGCTATAACTACATTTTTACTAGTTCTTGGCAGATGAATGATTGTTTTAAATTGTCTTAACTCTATTTTAACTAACTTTTTTCTCATGCATGTCAGTTGGGACGCTTCGACTCAGACGGTTTACACAAACTCAAAGCCTGTTACGTGTATTTGAACAGTCGACTGCTTCACACACATTTGCTCTCATTCAGAGTAAACCCTTCACAATTCAACTGCAAATTACAAGATTACCCAGGAAACACTGCAAATATTCACCTCACAGAATGAGAGACACAGAAAACGACAGACAGACACATTCAGCAGCCTCAGTTTTGCTTGTGAACTTTCTTTGTGATTCATAGCACAATTGCAATCTAATGCAATGACATTCAGATATTTTTATGTTGCAAACTCACATAAACTCGCAGCACAAATGGTTTAAAAGATAATGAGGTGTTTTCAGTTCTATATGACCTCAAAAGTCACAGACTTCAATTAAACAGCATTGCAGAAGCAAAAAACACTGCTGGATATTTTCTCTGTCCCCACAAATGGCTTCACATAATGACATAATTATGAAAGTTAACCCTGAATAGTCCTATAGCTATTTAGAGAAAACAGCTCATGAAACTTTAATTCCATAACTCCGTAAACAGACACCTGCAATTTACAAACTTGCATAATTCATAAGGATACAGTTTCATATCCGATATAAAAGGCACTGCTCATTAAAAGTATAACTGGAGCTTTACTGCTGCTGTTGCAAAAAAAACCTCACACATTCTGTAAATGACACACACTGAAGGATTATCCAGCTTTAATCCTGGATTAAACTCAACTGCACACACCTGGAGACCGTAAACACTGGCATTAGCTAAAATCTTTCATTAACTCGAGTGTATTTAGTTCAGATGCAGACTCTGAATCGGGGGTCTGTCACAATCCTGACATCTACAGGTAAAACCATGTTAAAATGGTCCTGTGGTGTCGCTCAGTCGCTGCGGTTTATCATCCATCTATTGAGCAGTAGCGCCATCTACAGGCGCGGCCAGTTGCAACTTGAATGTGCGAGGCTTCCGGTGTCATTCGCTGTTATTTTTCTTGTATAAAACTACACTGCAAAAAAAAAAAAAAAATGTTTTTCTTACTTAGATTTTTTTTTCTTGTTTCCAGCCAAAATATCTAAAAATTCTTAAATCAAGAAGGATTTTCTAGACAAGTGAAAATTATTGTCTTGTTTTCAGAAAAAAAGTAGTACAAATTAAGTGAGTTTTTGATTGAAACAAGCAAAATAATCTGCCAATGGGGTAAGCAAAATAAACTAGTTTTCATGTTGAAATAAGATTATTTTGCTTACCCCATTGGCAGATTATTTTACTTGTTTGAAGCAAGAACTTAATTTTGACTTCAATCTTGACAAGAAATCCTTCTTGTTTTAAGAATTTTTTTAATATTTTGGCAAAAAAATAAATAAAAAATCTAAGAAAATTGCAAATATTTTTTGCAGTGTAGGGGTGGGAATCACTCCCATTCTTGGAGTCACCATCCGATTTCCAAAACAATTCTTGATCTACATTTTCCCCCAATTCATTTTTTCTGCTGTGCAAATACACCTTTACAACTTTACATTTGAACCAAAATTGCAGTTTCTATGCTTTTTGTTTATAGTTGGAATCTCTGTATCTTTAAAAGTAGGGGTGTGAATCTTTACTGGTTTCACGATTCAGATAAATTATGATTTTCATTATTAACTCAATATCACGATGCGTCACATTGTTAGTTTTCAATATTACTGCATATGGCTACAGGTTTGTATACATTTTATATCAAATTTATTTCATACAAAATGTACGTTTTTATATAAACAGGCTACTTTTTTACAATTACTTATTTAAAATAAGTGTTCTTTAAGTATCCGACAATAGTTATGGGTTTTTCTTTTTTCCTCAGCATTATTGTTGTTTGATTATTGGGTCATTCTATAATTAGGGATACATTTAGCATTTGACATTGTGAAGAAAAAAGTTTTCCATTGCATAGCTGCTTTTAAACTATCTATATTGTATACAGTGCTATATAAATAAAGGTGATCTGTAGGAATATGTGCATAAAATACCATCTATGTTTGCTTCTGTCCACCTCTTTGGTAATGCAACGTTTCAAAATGACACCTATGGCCCGAATGCTTTAAAACAGGCCACTACACAAATAACGCACTGTGCAAACACTTTATCATAAGAGCCGTGGGCTATTTACTGTACACAGTATCAAGTGTAGAAAAGAAGAGAAAGAGCAAACAAGAATTTAAAATGTTTATGGCTGTGGTTTGATTAAATAGACCTGAATGTGAAATAGAGGGGTGTTTTCTGTCAGTCACTTACAGCAGATCAGCATCAGTAGAGCTTTAGCTCCATCTACAGGATCAGCTCAATCCAACCTACTTTTGACCAACACCATAAATATAAACTACAGAAATGGGCAGCAAATAATAATATAAAATACATTTAAAATAGTGTTCAATTAAAGTATTAAGTATGATTATTAATTTATTTATTTTTATGATAGCTACAAGTGCCTTGTATGTTTATTTTGTGACAAATAGAATAAAGCATAAACTGGTAGAAAAAAAACTGCAAGTAACAAAAATATACACTGACGTTTTTTAATGTTTTTTTTAAAGAAGTCTTTTTTGCTCAAGGCTGTTTATTTGATTAAAAACATTGTGAAATATTATTGCAATTTAAAATAATATGCTTTAAAATATTATTTATTCCTGTGATGCAAATCTGAATTACTCCAGTCTTCAGTGTCAAATGATTCTTCAGAAATTATTCTAATATGCTGATTTATTACTTTTATTATCAATGTTGGAAACAGTTGTGCTGCTTAAGATTTTTTGCAATTTATTTAAAATAGAAAGTTTGGGGTCAGTAATTTTTTTCTTTCTTTCTTTCTTTGAAAGAAATTAATACTTTTATTCAGCAAGGATGTGTTAAATTAATAAAAAAAAAAACGATAGTAAAGGCTTATATTGTTATAAATGCTGTTTTTTTATTCATTAAAGAATCCTAAAAAAAGAATCACAGGTTAATAAATCAGCATATTAGAATAATTTCTGAATGATCATGTAGCACATGATGAAGATTGCTGAAAATTCAGAATTAAATTACATTTTAAAGTATATTAAAATAGAAAACAGTTATTTTAAATTGCAGTAATATTTTATAATATTGCTTTTTTTTATCATCAAATATTTTGAGCTCTTGGTATTTATGACATAGTAGATTTTATTGGTTCACATGTAGTGTCATTGACATTAATTGATTTAAAATGTCTCGTTTTTAATTGTATACATGCTTGATGAAGGTCAGTGGACCGAAATGTTGCTTTTCACAATAAATCTTTACACAGCAAGTACTGACAGTGTGCTGGATTATATCTTTTTACTTTTTTGTATTTTTGATCAAATAAAAGACTTTAATGAGCAGAGACACTTTAAAAATACAAAAAAAAAAATCTTACTGATCCCAAACTTTGGAACAGTAGTGTAGTTTTACAATAAAAATTTTAAACATAAAACATAATAATTATGTTTAATAACTACTAAATTCTTGGTTCTGTCTCTTACAATGGGCATTTTGTCAAACCATGCCCTGCAGTGCAGCGCTTTGTGTTTTCAATATTAAAAGATGTCACAATATTAAAATAAGATCTAAAATGCCCACTATCTCTTGTACATTAACGTGTATATACACAATAATACATGTTATTGTTCAATAAAAAGCCATGCATCTTTTCCAGTGTAATTCAGACTCATGCCACATGAGGGCGCATGAGCATCACTAGCTGAACCTTTGTGACCATGGACCACAAAACTAGTCTTAAGCAGGGGTGTATTTGTAGCAAAAGAGGGTCAAAATGATCGATTTTTCTTTTATGCCAAAAATCACTTCTGTGATACAAAAATCATTAGGATATTAAGTAAAGATCATGTCCCATGAAGATATTTTGTACATTTCCTACTGTAAATAGCAATATGCATTGCTAAAAACTTCATTTGGACAACTTTAAAGGTGATTTTCTCAGTATTTTTGCATCCTCATATTGCAGATTTTCAAATAGCTGTATCTCAGCTTATTATTGTTCCATCCTAACAAACTATACATCAATGAAAAGCTCATTTATTCAGCTTTCGGATAATGCATAAATCTCAATTTCAGAAAAATTGACCCTTATGACTGGTTTTGTGGTCCTGGGTTACATATAAGACGCTAGAAAGCGTCTCAGTCCCAGATCAAGAGTGAGTCTTTACATACATCAGTACTTGCATGATTGCTTCCCACCCGAATGAAGGAATGGCGGATGGGTCTGTCTGGACAACCTCCCTTGGGAATGACCTAAATCACACACACACACCCACACACACACACACACACATCCATCTGCCCACTTATACACACATACATTTAGACATACACACTCATAGACAAATTAATCTCCATGGAAACACACATGACTTCAGTCAGGCTGAATAGAGGCCTGTAATTAATGCTGTCACACATTAACCAATAGTCTCTCTCTCTCTCACCCATTCTCAATGGATTGCCATTGAGCTCTGAAGTGATTACTAAAGTCGTCAGATGATTTTCACCTGCTGGATAATAAAACAGGCGAAAAATGCATATTAAGAAAGAAAACAAGAAAGAGAACTCCTAGCAACCACTTAGCAACACATTCAGAAACTGTTCAAAGCTTTTCTAGTGGTCTTGACCAATGCAGTCAAGCCCATTTATATTTAAACACTGACACTGCATTATATACAGGTGCATATGAATAAATGAAAATGTTGTGGAAAAGTTCATTTATTTCAGTAACAACTCAAATTGCAAAACTCGTGCATTAAATAAATTCAGTGCACAGAGACTGAAGTAGTTTAAGCCTTTGGTTCTTTTAATTGTGATGATTTTGGCTCACATTTAACAAAAACCCTCAAATTCAAAAAAATCTCAACAAATTAGAATACTTCATAAGACCAATAAAAAACGATTTAAGTGAATTGTTGGCCTTCTGGAAAGTATGTTTATTTACTGTATATGTACTCAGTACTTGGTAGGGGCTCCTTTAGCTTTAATTACTGCCTCAATTCAGCGCGACATGGAGGTGATCAGTCTGTGTCTCTGCTGAGGTGGTATGGAAGACCAGTGGCCTTCAGCTCATCTCCATGTTTTGGTCTCTTGTTTCTCATTTTCCTCTTGATAGATTCTCTATGGGGTTCAGGTCTGGTGAGTTTGCTGGCAGTCAAGCACACCAACACCATGGTCACTTAACCAACTTTTGGTGCTTTTGTCAGTGTGGGCAGGTGCCAAATCCTGCTGGAAAATGAAATCAGAAACTTTAAAAAGCTGGTCAGCAGAAGGAAGCATGAAGTGCTCTAAAAAATTTTGGCAAAATGGGTGCATTGACTTTGGTTTTCAAAAAACACAGTGGACCAACACCAGCAGATGACATTGCACCCCAAATCATCACAGACTGTGGAAACTTAACACTGGACTTCAAGCAACTTGGGCTATGAGCTTCTCCACCCTTCCTCCAGACTCTAGGACCTTGATTTCCAAATGAAACTCTCATCTGAAAAGAGGACTTTGGAGCACTGGGCAACAGTTCAGTTCTTCTTCTCCTTAGCCCAGGAAAGACGCCTCTGACGTCGTCTGTGCTTCAGGAGTGGCTTAACAAGAGGAATACGAGAACTGTAGCCAAATTCCTTGACACGTCTGTGTTTTGTTGGCTCTTGATGCCTTGACCCCTTGACCCCAGCCTCAGTCCATTCCTTGTGAAGTTCACCCAAATTCTTGAATCAATTTTGCTTGACAGGCCTCTCAATGCTGAGGTTCTCTCTGTTGGTTGTGCATTTCTTCTTCCACACTTTTTTCCTTCCACTCAACTTTCTGTTAACATGCTTGAGATACAGCACTCTGTGAACAGCCAGCTTCTTTGGCAATGAATGTTTGTGGCTTACCCTCCTTGTGAAGGGTGTCAATGATTGTCTTCTGGACAACTGTCAGATCAGCAGTCTTCCCCATGATTGTGTAGCCTAGTGAACTAAACTGAGAGACCATTTTGATGGATCAGGAAACCTTTGCAGGTGTTTTGAGTTGATTAGCTGATTGGCATGCCACCATATTTTATTTTGTTGAGATAGTGAATTGTTTTTTTTTTTTTTTTTGGTAAATGTGAGCCAAAATCACCACAATTAAAAGAAGAACCAAAGACTTTAGAATTTAGAATTTATTATTTATATATATATATATTATTTATTTTCTTCAGGATTCTTAAATAAAAAGCTAAAAAGAACAGCATTCATTTAAAATACAATTCTTTTGTTACTACCATCTAAAAGGGGTCAGTAAATTTTTATTCTTTCTTTTTTTTGTAAGAAATTAATACTTTCATTCACCAAGGATGTGTTAAACTGATAAAGCAATCTTTTTTTTTTTTTTTATTAATCAAGGACAGATTAATTTGGTCAAAAGAAGATTTCTATTCCAAATAAATGTTGTTCTTTTGAACTTTCCATTCATCTGTGAATCCTGAAAAATAAAATGTATCACGGTTTCCACAAAAAAAAAAAAAAAAAATTGTTTTCAAAATTGATAAATGACAAATTTACAAATGTTTCTTAAGCAGCAAATCAGTATATTAGAATGATTTCTGCAGGATCATGTGACACTGAAGACTGGAGTAATGATGCTGAAAATTCAGAATTGCATCACAGGAATAAATTAGGTTTTTACAGATATTCACACAGAAAACATGTTTTAAACTGTAATAATATTTCAGAATTTTTACTGTATTTTTTAAAACAAATGCAGCCTTGCTGAGCAGAAGAAACTCTTTACCAACCTTAAACTTTTAAATGGAAGTACAATATTGTATTTTCTTTAAATGACTTCACTGTAAGTCCAAAAGAAAGTAAAGTCTCACTCCACAGAAACCAGTCAGAGCTTCAGACATTTTGTACAAAGTGATTCATTTTTAATGCACTGTTAGAGAGAGACGGATCCGATCCCTCACACTCGTGGAACGAGTCCATCAACAGGCTTGACCTCTGACCCCTCGGATCAATAGGTCAACTGACCTGTGATTAGTGTGCGATTTTCTCTTCTGAAGAGCTTTTGTTGGGTCACTAGTCGTGCCGTTATTTCACTAATTACACCAGTGTGGGTCATTCTGACCGGCTCAATTATCACAGCACACTCCGCTTGTTAAATGCTGGAAATATCAGTTATGATTCAGCAGGGATTCATACATGATATATGATATATTTAAAGCTGCTTCTTAGTAGCAGGCTACAATGAAAACAATGTCTAATCTGCTAAATGTGACTGAAGATATTAAGATATAAACATTAACATTAGAATCTTCTGTAGTAATAGATTACACTTAAGTTGAATCAGGTTCATTCGTAATTTTGTGGACGATCTATAGCAAATCTGAGCAGTTTGAGATGTGATCTCTTCTGAAACTTCAGATCACTGGGGTCTTTTTGGCAAAATCTCAGTTTTTTTCTCTTTTTCCATCTCATTAATGTCAAGGATTTTTTTTCCTACAGCAATGTTTGTAAAGGAATTATAAACCAAAGTTATTATAATGTGTTTTATAAGAAAATACAGCTTTTTAAATACAGATTTTACATTAAATGTAGACTAAAAATATTTAGGGCTAAATTTAAAATGTGTGATTTAAATTGCATTTAAATTTCTATTCATTTAGATTTCATATAGTTTTAACCGAAAACAAACCAACTTAATGTGATATTGATCAGTCATTCATAAATTAAACAGATTTCAGCACTCAAAAACATGACATTTGTACAGTCATTAGTTTATTATGTGCTTATGATAAATGCCGTCAAATTGCTTACAATAAACAAACCCTCAATAATAATTAATATAACATAAATAAGCATAAATAAATGCATCTAAAGTTAAATAAAAACAACTGAAAGAATAAAAAAAACTGTTAAAGAGAAATAAAGAAAATACTAAATAAAGTATAAATAATAAAAAAAATTAAAAAGTCATTTATTTATTTATTTATTTATTTATTTATGATAAATGCATTTATTTGAATTGCTTAGAATCTACAAACCCTGAATAATAAATAAAATAATAATTATAATACAAATAAATAAATAGATATAAAATAAAATATTAAATAAATAAAAAATACAGTTAAAAAGAAATAAAGAAAATAATAAACAAAGGGGAAAACGTAATAAATCTGAATTTAATTAAACATTAATTTTATTTGTTTTAGAAAGTGATTTATTTATTTATTTCTGATAAATGCATTTATTTAAATAGCTTAGAATCAGTTTAAACCCTGAATACTAAATAATAATATCATCATAATACAGATAAATAAATACATATAAAATAAAATATTAAAAAAAAGAAAAGAAAAAAAGAAAAGAAAAGAAAATTAAAGAAAATAATAAACAAAGAGGGAAAGTAATACCAAAACCAATTCAGGACTAAATTTAATTAACCATTGATTATTTTTATTTATTTGTTTATTTATGTATTCATTCATTCATAATAAATGCATTCATTAAAAATGGTTTAGAATCAGTATAAACCCTGAATAATAAATATAACAATAATAATAATAATAATAATAATAATAAACAAATAAATACATATAAAATAAAATATAAAAATAAAAAATACTGTTAAAGAGGAACAAAGAAAATAATAAACAAAGAGGCAAAAGTAATACCAAAATCAGTTCAGGACTAAATTTTATTAAACATTAATTGTATTTGTTTTAGAAAGGCAAGTATTCATTCATGCATGCATTCATTTATTTATTTATGATAAATGCATTCATTAAAATTGTTTAGAATCAGTATAAACCCTGAATAATAATAATAATACACATAAATAAATACAAATAAAAAAATAAAACAAAATAAATTAAATTAAAAATACAGTTAAAGAGAAATAAAGAAAATAATCACAGGGGCAAAAGTAATACCAAAATCAGTTCAGGACAAAAATGTATTAAACATAATTGTATTTGTTTTAAAAAGTTATTTTTTTATTTTATTTTATTTTTTTTTATTTTTTTTATTTATGATAAATGCATTTATTCAAATTGCTTATAATCAGTTTAAACTCTGAATACTAAATAATAATAAATAATAATACACATAAAATAAAATAAAAAAATATATATAATAAAAAATACAGTTAAAGAGAAATATAGAAAATAATAAACAAAGGGGGTAGAACTAATAACAAAATCTATCTATCCATCTCTGTTTGTTTATTCATTCATTCATTCATTCATTCATTTTTAATCACTGTGAAATCAATTACTATTTAAAAAATATGATGATGGTTAAAATATGATAAATATAAAAAAAAAAAGTTAAAATGTATGCGATTAAAACAACTTGGATTATAATAATATATTTTAAATAAATAGATTAAAAATACATAAACAGTTATATACACATTCAGTTACTATACAAAAAATCTGAGCCATTTCATGTACTGTACGCATGACTAACATATGCATCACATTAAGTGTATTAGTCTGTTTAGGTTAAAATCCAAATGCATGGCTGTTTTATATGCAGTTCAATTACATAAATCTTATACATGTTCTGAGTGTATATTGGTGTCTGTCTGTTGGCAGAGATGGCTCATCTGCTCTGAAACACTGAAAGTGAATGGCCGCTGTGTGTGTGTCGTCTGCTGTGATCGTGGGAAACGGTTCTGGTCATATTGAGCGGCCGGCGCTCGTCTCCCCAGGCTGTAATTGGCATGTTCACACAACTTCCCTCGGCATTGTCCCGCCGCCGAATGGTGTCTGGCTCCGTGACCCCGCGACCCCGCTCTGAATATATGTTTAATTTGGTGAGAAAACTATGGGAACGCTGTGAAAATGATCTCTCAGCTCGCCGCCGCGATCCCGGACACGTGAAGTGTTTGTGCAAAATTAGGATCGACTCATGAGCCGCTGATGTGACGTGTTCAGTGATAACAATTCATGCCGCAAACGAGCAGAATCTTTCCTCGAGCCACAATTATTCAACAGCGAGACGCTTAAATGCATGAGAAAGCCGAAGACTGACTTTCTTCAACTTGACCTCTGCTTTAAATTGGAATTTGAATGAGTCGAAGGAGAGAAAGACGCCCAGAGGAAAGAAACGTGAAAATGAAGAGCAAAGTCATCTTTCAAACTGTGCATCTCTATATGAGCTCTACTGTAGAAAACTTAAGTTGAAGCTAAAAGACCAGTTGCTGATTTTAATTTTTAAGTACAGTCTAATATACTTGGCTCTACAAGCTATTTCAACTCAAAATGAGTTGAAAATTGAATCTCATATCACTTGAAATTATTTGGATGATTAAAGTGAAGGAAAAACATGACTTTTTTTTTGTCATTGAATGTCCATTGAGTTGGTTGCGTCTACTGATGGATTTACTCTAATGACATTGCTGTAGATTGTGTGTGAGATTTAATTTTTTGAGCATTTGGGTAAAAAAAGGTATGGAGAAGATTTATGACATTTCAATTTTGAAATATTTGTATATTTTATATTCATACATTATGTCTTTCATTAGAGTATCTTCAATAACAAACATTATATATGATATTATAAACAATCTGCCAAACATAAACCTTTTCAATACTGTATTTTCATTCATAAATTCTTCACATTCTTCATTTTGCTTGCTTTTTTTAATACAAGTTGAATTGTTCTTCAGATGAATTGTAATCACAGTGTAAATGTCACAAAATCAGTCAAAATGACATATCTCACCACAAAATCAGAAGGAAGAAATATTATGTTTTGCATAAAGAACATAAAACCTATTTAAGAAACATTGATAAATATACTTATATATTTATATTACTTAATAGTGCTGGACAATGATTAATTGCATCCAAACTAAGTTATTGTGTACATAATATGTGTGTGTGCGCTGTGTATATGTATTATGTATATATAAATACACATGCATGTATACATTTAAGAAAAATATGTTACTTTTATATATTAAATATATTTATATAATATAAATTATATTATATAATATATACATGTACATTTTTTTAAAATATATACTCTGTGTGTGTGTGTGTGTGTGTGTGTGTGTGTGTGTGTGTGTGTGTGTGTGTGTGTCTTTATATATACATAATAAATATACACAGCACACACACACATATTATTTACACAATAACATTAATTTGGATGTGATTAATCGCAATTAATCATTGCCCAGCACTATTACTTATATATTATAAAAAATAAAAATGTGGTTAAATGTGACCTAGACATGGTTTGATGTTCCATCCCATGAATGTTTATGCTTTTTAGTAAGGCTATGTGAGGATAATTTTGAAAAGTGAGGACATTTTGGCCGGTCCTCACTTCCTGAGACCCCTTTAAAGCCTGTCTGAGGGTCAAGACTTGGTTTCAGGGATCAGTTCTGATGGGTAGGAGCTACAGATTACGTTGTGTCAATGTATGTCCTCACACAGATAGCTATACAGAGTGTGTGTGTGTGTGTGTGTGTGTGTGTGTGTGTGTGTGTGTGTGTGTGTGTGTGTTTTGGAGACAAATTTGTTCCCAGAAGTGAACTAAACCTAACAAAATCTCTCAATGCCTCCCTTTGGACTGTCTTCATTTGTGGAATTTTTTTTTTTAATAAAAATAAAGTAAATAAAGTGTGGTTTTTTTTTTTTAGAATTGTAAAAACATTTCTGTTAGGACTAGATTAAGGGTTAAAGTATTTAGCTGTACATAAAAACAATAGAGGTCTCTGCAATTTCGTGTGTGTGTTTGTGGGCTAGATTACATTATTTATATGTATATAAAAACAACAGAAGTCTATGCAAATGTAAACACGTGTGTGTGTGTGTGTGTGTGTGTGTGTGTGTGTGTGTGCGCGTGTGTTTTGGACACAAATTTGTACCCAGAGGTAAACTACACCTAACACAACCTCCCAAAGCCTCCCTTTTGGAGATTTGTGGGGGGAAAAAAAATATTAAAAAAAGTTTTTGTAGAATTTTGTAGAATGTTATGATTATGTTAAGGGTTAAAAGTATTTATAATAGCTGTATATGAAACAATAGAGGTCTCTGCAAATTCCTAATTTTGGTAACTGAGTAATCGTGTGTGTGTGTGTGTGTGTGTGTGTGTGTGTGTGTGTTGGCCAGGTACAGTATTTATATCTAGCTGTATATAAAAACAATAGAAGTCTATGCAAATGTAAATGAATGTGTGTGTGTGTGTGTGTGTGTGTGTGTGTGTGTGTGTGTGTGTGTGTGTGTGTGTGTGTGTGTGTGTTTTGGAGCCAAGTTTGTACCCAGAGGTGAACTAAACCTTTGGAGATGTCTTCATTTGTGGAAAAAAAAAATAGTGAGAAAAAAGTTTTTTGTAGAATTGTAAAACTGCAGAAAGTTTCTGTTAGGATTATGTTAAAGGTTAAAGCATTGATAATAGCTGTATATAAAAACAATCGAGGTCTCTGCAAATTCCTAATTTTGTGTAAATTCAGAGTAATTGTGTGTGTGTGTGTGTGTGTGTGTGTGTGTTGGATGGATTACAGTATTTATAGCTGTATATAGAAACAATGGAAGTATATGCAAATGTAAACGTGTGTGTGTGTGTGTGTGTGTGTGTGTGTGTGTGTTTGTTTTGGAGACAAATTTGTACCCTGAGGTTAAATAAACCTAACACAATCTCCCAAATCCTCCCTTTGGAGATGTTTTCATTTGCGGGGAGAAAAAATAGTATAAAAATAAAGTAAATAAAAGGTTTTTATTAGAATTATAAAAATGCAGAAACTTTCTGTTAGAATTATGTTAAGGGTTAAAGTATTTAGCTGTATATAAAAACTATAGAAGTCTATGCAAGTGTAAACGTGTGTGTGTGTGTGTGTGTGTGTGTGTGTGTGTGTGTTTTGGAGACAAGTTTGTACCCAGAGGTGAACTAAACCTTTGGAGATGCCTTCATTTGCCTTAAAAAAAAGTTTTTTTAGAATTGTAAAAATGCATAAAATTTCTGTTAGGATTATGTTAAGGGTTAAAGTATTTATAATAGCTGTATATAAAACAATAGAGGTAGCTGAAAAATTGTGCGTGTGTGTGTGTGTGTGTGTGTGTGTGTGTGTGTGTGTGTGTGTGTGTGTTGGCTAGATTACAGTATCAATATCTAGCTGTATATAAAAACAATAAAAGTTGCAAATGTAAACGTGTGTGTGTGTGTGTGTGTGTGTGTGTGTGTGTGTGTGTGTGTGTGTTATGAAGACAAATTTGTACCCAGAGGTGAACTAAACCTAAGACAATCTCCCAAAGCCTCCCTTTGGAGACGTTTTCATTTGTGTTGACAAAAAAAAGAGTATAAAAATAAAGTAAATAAAAGGTTTTTATTTTGTTTTGTTTTTTTAGAATTGCAAAAATGCTGAAAGTTACTGTTATGATTGGTTTAAGGGTTAAATTATTTATAACAGCTGTATATAAAAACAATAGAGGTCTCTGCAATTTCCTAATTTTGATAACTCGTAATCATGTTTGTGTGTGGGAGCTAGATTACACTATTTATATCTAGCTGTATATAAAACAATAGAAGTCTATATGCAAATGTTAACACGTGTGTGAGACTGTCTGTAGGGTGTCTGCAGTCTTTGTCCATGTCTGAAGTCTGTCTGTGTAGACTGTTCACACACACACACACACACACACTCTCACTCATGGGGTGTCTGGGAAATGTCTGCTCATGCATTTGCAAATGACAAACAATGGCATTAATGAAATATTACCTAGAGATTTGAAAATATGATCTGTAGAGGAGGAAAGAACAGAACTGTTTCTCTAATAAGAAGTTTCTTCATTTTAATAAAAAACAACAATTGACAACAATTAGGTTTCCATGTTTTTTAAACTCTCAGGATCATAAAGAGTCTCACAATTCAAATATTACAAATGACCTCCTTCTAAGTGCTGCATAGATGTATAAAATGATAAATAAATATCATAAATACAAATTCTACTTTTTTAAGATTTTTCTCATTGATTCTACAATGACCTGAACATTTGCTCATATATTTTGAATAATTGTCCCAGATACTGTGTATCTTTTTATGAAGAACTATATGTGACCCTAGACCACAAAACCAGTCATAAGGGTCCATTTTTGAAAATTGAGATTTATACATCTTTTGAAATCTGAATAAATGAGTTTTCCATTGATGTATGGTTTGTTATGATGGGACAATATTCGTTTGAGATACAACTATTTGAAAATCTGCAATCTGAGGGTGCAAACAAATTAAAATATTGAGAAGATCGCCTTTAAAGTTGTCCAAATGAAGTTCTAGCAATGCATATTACTTCTAAAAAATGATACATTGATACATTTACAGTAGGAAATTCACAAAATAACTTCAAGGAACATGATCTTTACTTGATATCCTAATGATTTTTGGCATAAAAGAAAAATCAATCATTTTGACCCATACAATGTATTTTTGGCTATTGCTACATATATACCCCAGCAACTTATGACTGGTTTTGTGGTAAAGGGTCACATATGCATCAAAGTTTAGATCAATGCATGTAAACATAATGACAATTCTAATTCTACATATTGCAAGTCATCTTTTGTGAAATTCACAGAATTTCCAAACAAAACATGCTTTGAAAAATGTGTGATTTAATCTTTGTTTTGTTTTGTGGACTCATTAAAGTGTGCTTTATTGAGAGAAGCTGAAGGACCTGCTGTAGTTGCTTGCTGCTTGTTGCTGAATTGAATCGGGGCCACAAGTTAGTTGTGAAGCCTCAGACTTGAGCTTGAACTTGACCGTCGGAATCGTCTGGGATCCCAGACGTGAGTTTGGCCCCTGCTATTATCATGCAGAAGTGAGTGTCAGCCCTCATTAACATATTCCCCCGCCTGCTTCAATTAAAAGAGCAGAGCTGTGAGAAAAACGCTGAGACGTTCTCAAGGACTCAGGACAATCACATCTGCCTCAGTCCAGAAACACACGACCTGTAAGTGCTCCTTCGCTGCTCGACAATCACAAGTAAGGATGCTGTTCTACTCAGAAAATTAGGGGGAAATCATTTTGTGGATTTAAATTAAGATTATTACTAAGAGCTGGAAAACACATGAATGGCTTGGTTTGTTTGTTTTCTGAAAACAAGAACGAATCTGAAGCACTGTAAAAGTTTAGGTCTGTGTTTAACTGAGGATTTATGTGAATTTAAAGAACAGCTTTGTTTTATTATTACTTATGAACATTTTATATCAGTTTGTTTTTCTATTTTCATTTTAATATTAGTTAATATTGTAAATACATCTATATGGTTTGTATTTAGTTTGTTATTTTAGTACTGGTTTAAGTCTTAAATTTGTAAGGAAGTCATTAAATGAGAAATGGCAACTAGCTGAAATAAGTTTTTTAATATATATTTTTTATTTTAGGTAATATTATATAATTTTTTAATTCTAATTATAGTTAACTATGATGACGAATTTAACCCTTTAAAAGTATGCTTCACTTGTGTTTAATTCAACCATCGACTTTGTGTCAGATGTTGCTTCTAAATTTCTTTCTGAAATATTTGCATTCATATTAATATCTCTGACTTTTGATTGCAAACTCTGAGCACAGTTCGAGCCATTCTTAAGAAACACATGTGAGATTGCTTTTTCTCTGGAGAAACATTTAGGAAGCTGCAGGAGACAAAAGTCTCCTTTTAATCTCATTCCTGCGGGAGAAATTAATTGGATAATTTGAAACACTGCGTGCATCTTTTCCATGTTAAACATGCTTTTTAATTTTTTTGGAAGTCTTTGTCATTTTAATGACATATAATTCTAAATGTGTTTAAATTGGTGTGACTGTAAACGTCTGTGTGCAATGAGAGTTCAGCGTTTGATCATGTGACAGCTTCTCTCATCCAATCCCAGCTGTTAAATGATGATGAGCTGTGAAGAACATCATAAACTCCTCTTTACGGTCACTATGTGAAAATACAAGCTACTGTGAGCTGTTTAAATGTATTTAATGGGGTTAGTGTTTGTTGGGATATTCGTAGAGTCCTTGACACTGAAAAAATGTGGTGTGGAATTTATTTTGAAGCAATTTTCACCTAGAAATTGTTAGTATATTTTACAAATAATTTCAGAGAAATGGCAAGTAACAAAGAACAAAAACTGAAACTGGTTTTATTTACAACTTCAAAAAAATTATTTTACAGTGTTTCTTAGAAACGGGTTTAAATGGCCTTTTCTACTGATCATTTGCTCATTTCTGCTCCTTTCAAACTGAATTTTATATATGCTTTCTATTGGCATTTGTTTTAAATAAAACCTGAGCTTGTGTCTGTGTGATGCATAATTATGTACACACATAACATTATGTGTGATGCATAATGTTTGTCCGGCTATTTCTATAGGCATCAAAGCAAAGGTTAAAAGTGAAATAACTGTGGTTCATCAAATGACATCTGAACGCAAACACAGAGAATCTCGAGTCAGATGCATCAAGCAACATCCAATGGCTTTACATTGGAGTTTAAAAAGCAGTTGTTTCTATCAGGATCAGTTGATATAATAAAAACACTTGCTAAAACTCCAATAAGGTGTTTGTAACGGCTGTGCCATCACATATACATCACAATTATATGAGATGTTGAAACTGGCTACTGTTTTTACATTAGTGTGTGAAATATCTTTATTTACTGCTTAATTATTTGAATGTTTTCTGAAATAATCTTTGAATGGTGATTTCATTCATGCTGGTTTTGTTTTATACTTGTATTCAGATGAACTGGATGTTCATTCATTAGTCATGAGCTTTCAGGTGTAGATGCAGGTGTAAAGTAAGCACAGGTGAGCAGCTCGTCCCGCATAAATGGCTGTTTAGCGTTCAGTGTGTGTTAAAAAGCTTTAGGAAATGGCTCAAATAGGATGCAGGTGTTCTGCTATTTGCATTATAATATTTCAGTGAGATTAATGTATGAAGGTGGGAGGTAAACAAACTTTCCAGCTCTGTATTAGTGCAGATGTGTGTTTTTGGGAGAGAAAATCCACATATTTAGATGACATACAAATGTTTATAATTATTTTATTTGATTTTATTTTTTGCTTTGTGTTTGTGCTAATAAAATTAAAAATGCTAATAAATATTAGAATCCCTGATGCTTATGGACTAAAATCATTTAACTGTTTCAATGGCCAAATACTCACAAAAGCAAGAACACTTTTAATATTCCTTCTCAAATTACAAACAAATAATAGTCTATAAAATGCATGGTATATGCCATGAATTACTGCAAAGAAAAATTGAAAATATTATTATCAGGTCCATGAAATACTCAACAGTTGTGTTTACTGTCCTAAAGAAGGAACAAAAAACAGAAAAAACGATCAATTTTTTTTAATGAATAAGAGGCACACAGTCTGAGAAACAGATGTTTTGTTGATCTAAAATATTATATTCTCCTATAAATATAATAAATACCAAATATGAAAACCAGCCTTAAGCAGCACAGATCAAAATTATTGGATAGAATCATTAGGATATTAAGTAAATATCATGTTCCATGAAGATATTTTGTAAATTTCCTACCATAAATATATCAATTAATATATGAATTATTAATATGCATTGCTAAGAACTTCATTTGGACAACTTTAAAGGCGATTTTATCTTTTTTTTTTTTTTTGCACCCTTAGATTCCAGATATTCAAATATTGTCCAATAAAAAAAAAAAAAAAAAAAAATCAAACAAAAGCTTATTTATTCAGCTTTCAGATGATGCATAAATCACTTATGACTGGTTTTGTGGTCCAGGGTCGCATATAATATAAAGAATCCTTTAAAACACATTTAATATTAAAAGACATCATGTTTTGTTTTCTATTTACACTATGAAAAGGCAATTCACTTATTTAAAAATTTAAATTTTCAATCAAAATAAAGACAGTAGTTTAATATATACCCCAAGTCATTTGTAATCAATATTAGCAAAAGCTAAAATCACATTTCACATAAATCTGTATATTATTTCTCTGTGTTTTACACACACACACACACACCTCGATGCAACACTTATTTTGTATTTCTTGCATGCTATGTAATTTTCTTTTTTCTTATAAATGAATGTGTTTTGGTTGAGAACAGGTAGTTTCTGAATTTCTTTATAGAAGTAGTTCTTTGAGTGAAGGTGAAGGGTCATTCACATTCATAAATAATTTGATGGAAAAGAGGTCGTTTTGACGACCGACCTTTTTTAATTCGATTGTGCGTGTTTGTTTGTTGCTTTGAAATATATATCTGAAATATTCAGAGGACAAATCTTTCTATTTATGAAGTAACTGATAAGATTCGAACGGAATTCTAAATGTACTTAATGCATGTTGAATTATAAAGCTTTTTATATCTTAAAAGGTCGTAAAAATGAAAACTTCGTTTGTATTCCATTTTTTGTAGGTTATATTTCGTATTTGGTATTTCCTTTGGGTATTAGCTGTTCGTTTTTTTTTTAACTCCAGAACTGAAGCAGTTTCTGATCATTCACATCATCAAAATCTCAGAATCAATGAACACGTTTGAATGTTAATGACCTTTACATTTTAATCTGCAAAATTAGCAAACCTCAAAAAATATTTGCTTACTTACATTATCATGAAATGACGAAAATTCGATTATTAACACTAATTCTTCACCGACAAATAGACAATGAATCATTTTTAAGAAGAATTAAAACATTTTTAGATTTTGTTTAACTAAAAGTGTCTAAATAATGACTTTTAATGCATTTTCTTTTATTTTAGTGTGCAACTTTTTTCATATTAATGAACTATAAATAGGCCTATATATTGTATAGCCTATTTAATCTAATCGCAATTATTTTAACCGAAAAAAAAATAGATTTATCATAAACAGTTATGTATTAAAACATGCAACACAAGGCAGAGGTGAGCGCTCACGTTTGTTAATTAGATACAGTGCAGAATGACGTCATCGCGCGCGCTCTCGCTCTCTAATTCGATGTTATTCTGTGCAACAAATGTGATAATTTTCTGAGGCCTTCACAGCTTGCATGTCACGTTATGATGATATGCTATCAGATTAGATTAAAAATGTGAATTCAGTGCCATTATACATTTAAAAACTGCATGACGGAAGTCACTATGGATGAATTTCTGCAAGAAATCAACTGCAGAATGATTCTGAATTTACAATATAAATTCAACGACGTGATTTACTTTTTTTTATGTCGTTTTATGATTTCTGAATGCTTTCGACAGATTTACAACGTATAATATTCCAAGATGAGCTAACATGGTATTATCAGGTTGAACAGAATATATTATATTATGTTATAATATGATGCAAATGTAGCGTGTATATTTAATTGATCCGTTTAACTGAACCTTTATAAAAGCAAATGCACTGCTTTGTGTGTAGCTTCTACATGCGTTTTTATATTATATAGGCTAAATTAAATATAACGTAGTTTGATCGTTTAAATTCAGGTGTAATTGTTGCTTCCCTCTTAAATTACAGTGTGTAATTTAACCCTAAAATTGCAGACGATTTGCGGACGGTTAAAATGCCAAATAAAAATGATTGCAATCAAAGATGAAAACACTTAAAAACACAAACAACCCTGAGTACGCAAACAGCACTTATGTTACTCAAATGTCTATTATTTCGAGGATTTATCATTTATATAACCCAATAATGCACAAATGTTGCATATCAGCTTATTCTCTGTCATTTTATCAGTTGCACGCATAATCACACTCTCTCCTCGCGTTCGCGTTCACGTTCAGGGTGCGCGCAAGCACCGGTTTGAATGCGCCGCGCTCCGCGCGAATTGCACACGCCACACGGACACCGACCAACCGGAGCTCGCGTTTGCGCTGCTGGGTTATTCAACATGGCGAGTCATCATGCATCTGCTCCAGACATGTGTGTCCTGTTACACACGTAAAGCATGTGTGACTCATGTGTCGCTTCTACATGCAATTATAACTAAAGCTGTGCATCATTCATTGCATGTGATTTAACGATCAAATGATGAGAAAACGCAGTTCTAAACCATATTTTCTAGTCACTGAAAGCCATTCAAGACAGTTTCACCATGTGACGTGATGTTCCAACCTACTATATTAATACAAACTACTGCGTTAAGCATTAATAAAACGTGCAGTTTTCCCTGGCAACACAGGGAACAATCTGCTGCAATGGTCCTTTTTTTCTGGGAATGGATGCTCGCTTTGTGCCTCCCTCTCTCGCCCTCTCTCTCTCTCTCACTCTCTGCCCCTCCCCTTCTGTTCTCTATCTCATTCTCTCGCACTCGGTCCATCATTCTTTCGGCTCTCCGCTCGGCGCTTGTTTGCTGACGAACAAAAAACGCGAAAGGATGTAAATGAGTGAAAGGAAAGAGGCTTGCGCACGCAGAGCTGGAACAAAAGCAAACGAGCCACAATGGAGGAGCGTTTAGCTGTGCATGCGATGCTGCAGAGCCTCGGAGCTGCTTCTGCTCTAACTTTCATCCTTCACTTTCATTTGGAGCCGAAGACATGAGGACAGGGTGAGCATTTACCTCAAGCCTGCATGTGCATTCGTAATGCTTTCCATTGCACGTTAAATCAGCGCAGTAAATGTTTGCAAACAGATTTTAATGACTTTAAACGGTTTAACTAAACGTGCATTTGTTTTTGCATGAGTTGGATAGATGGAAACACGTTTGAACTTCCAATGCAATTTGTTATGCATTTAAAGTTAACTCCATGAACTACTTTAGGTACAGATATACAGTTGCATTCTCAGTTTGCTGTTGCATTAATGCTTTCTTCGAAAGCACAAAGTGCTCTCTGCAGTGTTTTCTGCTCTTTGCATTGAAACAATGCAATGCACTGTGTATAAATATATAAATCTACTCATTGCAACAAATAACGCATTTAATTTTATGATAGAGGGAGGTGTAGAAAGAATGTGTGTCTGAGGCCTGATGCTCCTGTATGTGTTCAGATGCGAGTTCGGGCTCTTCATGGGAAAATGTCGCCAGACTCTCGTGTGTCTGTGGCCCCTCGCTGCTCCCAGACTATATTGTCATGATAATGAGGAACAGCTCGTTGTTGAACTTGATGTTGACTTCTTTCTTCAGGCCTCATTTTTCTCGGTCACTTGTTTGTGGTGTTTTTTTCACACGGTCCTCCGGCGAGGATTATTTGAGGGGAACAATAGACTGATGAATAATGACAGTCGCGTTTATTTGCGGTTCTTAATGAAAAAAGAAGATAGCTTTAGTGAGGTGTGCATTTAATTAGTCGAAATGTATTTTAATTACATTTAATTTATTTGAACAATAAACAATTGCCATTTTTATTTGGCATATTTTTAATTGTCTTAATAATAAGTGTATATTTTTTTCCACTGATAATAGTTATTAATCAGAAATCATTTTTTACGCAATATCTTTTTTCTTATTTTTTTTATATATATTTTTGAGAGACTAGCAATCTGTGTAAATGTATCTCTGTTTGACGTGATTGCTGGTGTGTTTCGTGCAGTTTTAAATCAACAGGTGCTGATGAGGCCTTCGGTCCTCTCTGCATATATATTAACTGTTCAGATCATCAGGATCATAAGAAAAGCCTTTGATGTCTTATGGTGCATTATTTATTTAGGTATATTTATTTATTTTTGAGGAAGCCATTTTTGCACTAGTTTTAGTTTCACAGCAGCTCTTTTGAGAAGCTTTTTTATTTTTTATTGTTTGGCGCTGAATATTTAGGTGATGCGACTTTTAACACTTTTAAAGCATGCTGAAAATATAGAAGATCACAAACCGCTTTAGCGCAAAAAGATGATCGAAACATTTAAGATGCAAGGACAAAAGAAGTTTGGGTTGGTATATGCACACACACACACACACACACACACATAAATCAAGGAGACGCATTTTTAATTTTATTTATTTATTTATTTATTTTATTTCTATTTCGTCAGTAAACTCACTTCATGATGACTTAATGTGGCCTGTGCATTTCGATCATATTTAATAATCTGACGTATCCTATACCTGCAGCATCAGCTTTTGCAATGCAGGTGAGTTCAGACTAAAGCCCTATAAGCTCTATTCTGTTCGATCCACATTGCTTTTATACCATATTTCGCTTTAGCACTTCTGCATTAGGGTTAAATTTTCAGAGTAAATACAAAAGCATTTTTTTCTGGCTAAAGTGCAAGAAAAAAAAAATATTTTATAATTTAAAAATAATATCATTTATTCGTATACACCTTTGATAGAACTTGTATTTTAAAAGTATCAAGAGGTTTGATGCTTGCTAGATATTAAAGAGAATATTAAACAGTGTTTTTATTCCTAATCGAACTTTTAAAAGACGCTTTCGGTCTGAGAACCGAAAAATACATATAAAACATTTCAAACGGCATTAAAACATCATTTTTGAGAAAAGTTCCTGTGAATCTACACGTGGATCATTCTGTGAAATCGAAACAAAACGCAACATATTTTTCTGTCGATAAACGAAAACAGTCTGTAGGGATGAAGCAATAGAAAAACGAGAAAAAAAGGCAAAAAAAGAGAGAAAAAGCTGGCAAAAAAGGAGAAAATAAACAAAAAGAATTGTACAACATCATAAAAAGAAAAGAGGAAAGATTTAGATGTTTTAAAAAGACGATACGTTTTTATGTGTCTAATAAAGAAGCAAAAACGAATCACACTTGCAGCTTATTAGAGATGTAGACATTTATTTAATTTAGTTCCAAATGTTTTGGCCTGTTTATTTGTAACGTAGGCCTATTTTAAGATACTAAACTGCACGATATTTATGTCATTTTTCGCGCTGCAAAAAAAAAAAAAAAAAAAAAAAACAAATCAGAGAGATGTGTCAGATCAGAGACGTGTAGAGAGAGATGCTCTTCTAAAATGTATTAAAACAATTAGAAATAATCTGTAAAATGCTAAATTTCTAATAACGTGTAAAAAGTGTCGATAAAACCACATATGAAGTGTGTTTGTTTTATTGAGCTTGTTAAATCCTCTGCTCACAGTAACTCCTCATAAACGCATAAAGGTCCTTTTCTCTCTCCATCGATTAAAACCACTCTGTTCTGATGCTCAGATTGTCTAAACATGAACGGCTTTTCAATGCATTTCAATTTTCGCCCACTGAGGCTTTTGTAGAAGCTATTATTTCAGACTAATTTTAGAGCTGTTGTGTATGGCTGTGTGTTAATGACACTGTATATGCAGTGAATGGAACATTCCACCATGTAAACCAATAGACACGTGGACGATTCCATTATGCTTGTGTGCATGCATTTTTGATGACGCGGTCTAGGATATTTCACCTATATAAAGCGCATTATGGGGACTGGTGCACTTAAGTCGTGCCAGATCATAAAACCTATTTAGCAAATGATGAAGGCCTAAATAATGTCGATAATTGACTCTCAGATATAGAGAATCAGAGGCCTGTGTGTAAAATTAACAGAAATGGATTTGATTACTCAGCATCATCCATTCAAATCAACTGTTTGTTATTTCAGAGGCTGGATGTCTGCTGTTATTTTAGAGTTTGTCTGGATGAATTATATCTATATTCAGCGCACGCTGCAAATTCACAGTCTCGGCCATTGTCATTTGAAAAGCACATTCATTGTAGTAATTTTATTGTCATGGTAACGAATGCTATTCATGGAGTGACTCTGGGCCTCTATGGAAATATGAAACACGGTAAATGAATAACAGCGTAAAAATGAGAAAAACAGCATCTGTAAGAATTTATGCGTGTAGAGTAGGATGTTTTTAAAAATGTGACTTTAATGCACACATTTAGAGATTAAATCTATTTTTGTGGGGATTTTTTAAAATATTTTTTTCTAATAAATGAACAAAAATAGATTAAATCATTAAGGTCATATGCATGTATACATGTTGTTATACAAGTATAATTGAGTTTAATGTATATTATTTGTATTTATTAAATTATATATTGCATGTGTTTGTGTATGTATATAATTATATGCATCTATCCTTATAAAATTGTATATATAATTATGGATATATTGATGTTTTAATGCATATTAAAATAGTTAAATTAAAATAATTTAATTTTTTCTATTATATATAATGTATACATTTTATATACAACTATGCATATAATATATTAAAATGTTATTTTATATTTTATATATATATTTTTTTAACAACATTTTCTATCCTTATAGAATTGTATATATAATGATGCCTATATTAAAATGTTGTAATATATAATATTAAAATAAATAAAAATAATATAATATATATATATATATATATATATATATATTATATTCTACAACTATGCATATAATATATTAAAATGTTATTTTATATATATATATATATATATATATATATATATACACACACACACACACACACACACACACACACACACACAAAAATGCCAAAGGTTTTCCTTTAGGATGGGGTGGACTACAGCATGTATAATGAACATTATTATATAAAAACAGTGGAGTTCTATGGTGTGTCCCCATTTAGTGAAATAAAAGATTATGTAGATTTGTGAGAAAGAGGCGGAGTCACATGATGTGGGCAGGGCTTTTCATTTGTAATGAGGTCAGTTGCTTCTGCTCCATTAGATGCTGCTCTGAAGATTGAAGCATGTGTGTTTCATCTTTAGTCAGATGTTCAGGCCTATCTGGCTTTGTTACAGCCTTAACCAAAACTCTGGATTTTTAAAAGCATGTGGAGTGAACCAAATGATCTGAGCATCAGAAAGTAAGGTATGTCTAGTTAAAATAGTTCATTTTTATCTCTAATAGCATCCATGTATGCATCCAATGCATGCAGTTACAAGTGCAGTTACAAGTGCATGCAGCTAAATGCAGCCTAAATAATAACTAAATATGCCAGTTCAACATAAATGTATCAATGCTATATGTTTTTATGTTTTTGGTCACAATACAAACTGAGTTTATTTGAGTTCCTGCACCTGTGTGTGTGTGTGTGTGTGTGTGTGTGTGTGTGTGTGTGTGTGTGTGTGTGTGTGTGTGGAGATTTTATTAAATTGCTTTATGCTGATGAATAGAAATTAGACTGATTTAAGCCGACATCTAAAGGCTGTTTCTGAGTCCGTATTGAGTTGAAGTGAATCGTGGTTGAAACAGTCGTGCATGTGTTCAGGCCGAATCATCGCTCCATTCTCAATATTCTCTCGCTGGCACATGTGACCGCAAACACAGACGCCATCCGGAGCGCCGCGGCCCCTTTAACACGCACGGGCTAGTTTTTCTCTTTGGTTATCTAGCTGTATGAGTTTATGAAATATCATAAAGCTAGAGAACCGAAAGTAGAAACTAATCCCACTGACTTCATGAACCGCAGAGCCGGAGACGCGAAGAGAGAGAGAAACGGGCTCGAACGCGGACCCAGCGCGTCACAGAGGCTTCTATGGAAGTGCACGGACAGAACGCATGCCTAAAACTGAATTGCAACAGAAATGTGTGTGGAATCCGCTAATGACGCATATTGCGTTCAGGGAGCGTGTGTACGCAAAGCACGCGAGCGCGCATCACTCCTCATCACGCGTGCTTGTTTCAGGTGCACGACTGTTCCTCTCAGGGCCTTTGACGGTGTTGCCCGTGTGTGCTGTGTTTTGCTCTGGATGGAGCCTGATGCGAATGTCGGTGTCGGTCTTTTGTGCGGTTGTTGTCGCGCCGCGGTTAACGGAGCGCCGGTGGGCTGGTCCGCGGCTCCGCGTCACGAGAGCGGCGCGATTTGGGCTCGCGGTAGCAATAGCGGAACACGCAGAAAGTAATCTAAAGTAAAATGGACCAATGTTAGATTTGTGAATCATTCACGTTTCCGGGAATATTCACATTTATGTTGGGGGATATTCACGTTTCTGTAAAAACACTTGCAATAATGGACAGATCAGTTTGTTTTGCATCAGTATATAGAAATGCATGAGCCAAGCGCGGCTGACAGCATTCAAAATGTACTTCGGTGACCAAAATGTGTTGCAAGAACGTTTTGAGAACACGTTTTGTGTTAACGTTTTGAAAGTAATCCAAAAGTAAAAGCATTCATGCACAAGGAGTATTTGGGAATCACACATTTTTGCAGAAACACTGGCAGTGAGAGGCTTTCTATTGGACATGTTTGTTCTGGATCAGAATAAAATTATGCAAATGCATGATTTATTTCACACCCTCAGAAAAAGAGGTGCAAAAGCTGTCACTGGGATACACATTTATGTCTAAAGGGTCCATACTGGTGCTTTAAATGCACATATGTGACCCTGGACCACTAAACCAGTCATAAGGGTCATTTTTTTTGAAACTGAGATCTATACATAGTCAGAAAGCTATATATTCTATATAAACATTTGGCTAAGATACAACTATTTGAAAATCTTTAATCTGAGGGTGCAGAAAATTCTAAATACTGCAAAAAGTTGTCCAAATAAATTTTTAGAAATGTATATTTCTAATAAAAAAATTTAATTTTGATATATTTACAGTAGGAAATGTACTAAATATAATCATGGAACATGACCTTTACTTAATATCCTAATGATTTTTGGCATAAAAGAAAATTTGTACCCATGCAATGTATTGTTGGTTATTGCCACAAATATACCTGTGTTACTTGGTACTGGTTTTGTGGTCCAGGGTCACATGTTAGTACAAAAAGTAAACATATTAGTACCTAAAAGGTACAAAAGTGTACTTTTTAAAAAAGGTAGTGCCCTAGTTACAGCTTGTGTCTTTTTTATGTGAGAGTGCATAAAACAAGTGTTTCTTAAATCATCTATATTATATGTTCTTTATATGTCCCAGCTAACAAAAACAAAACGTTTTGAAAATGCCATGACCTCTGAAAACATTTTTTTTTTTAAATGTTAAAGGAATGTTGCAATTTATAATTTGGAAACATTACGGAAATGTTGCAGCCTAATGTTCTCTGAACATTTTGTAACAGGTAGAAACATTTAAAAATCGTTTAAATGTGAAAACGAAATTACAACATTCCATGAATGCAGTATAAAATGCAGTTTTTGTGTGGATGTTTTAAGAGTAATCCAAAGTAAGATGGCCTAAAATTTCACAGCATTAATGCACAAGGAATATTTGGGAATTATATACACGTTTCTGTAGAAACACTGGCACTGAGAGTCTTTCTAATGGACAGATCTGTTTGTTCTGGATCAGAATAAGAATTTGGAAATGCAAGACTGATATAATTCAAACTCTCAGAACAAAAGGGTACAAAAGCTGCTGGGGTACACATTTGTATCTAAAAGGAACATGCTGGTACTTTAAATGCACATATTAGTACCTAAAAGGTACAAAAAAATGTTTTTGAAAAGGGTACTGACCCAGTGACAGTTTTTGTACCTTTTTTCTAAGTGCATTAAAGCATTTAAGCATTCTTTAGTATCCATGTTTTTGAATCTCAGCTAACAAAAACTAAACGTTTGCTAGTGTTCCCTAACACGAAAATGCCATGATCTCTAAACATTCAAAACATCATTTTTTATGTTAAGGGAATGTTGCAATTTATGATTTGCACACATTATAGAAATGTTGCTTTCTAATGTTCTCTAAATGTTCTGAAACAAGCAGTAACATTAAAAAAAACATTTAAACATTCAAACTAAAATGAAACATTCCATGAATGCTGTAAAAAATGTTTTTGTGCTAATGTTTGGAAGAAAATCCAAAGTACACTGTTAGTAATATAGGTTATTTGTTGGCAATCAATGGTGAACTTTCAACATCCATGGAACCTTTCAAATGCAGAAAAGCTTCTTTATAGTTTTTAATTTTTAAAAATGGTTCTTTCCGGAGCGATTTACTGAAATGTCCTTTGGGAAACCAAAAATGGTTCTTCTATGGCATCATTGCAAAAACTCCCTTTTGGAACCTTTATTTTTTAAGAGTGTAATTTGGTCTAATGTTTCATAGCATTTATGGACAAGGCATATTTGTACATCATATACTTATTTCTGTAGAAACACTGGCAATGAGAGTCTTTGTAATGGACAGAGTTTGTTCTTGAATCACATCTAAAATAAAAAAAACTGACAATTCTAAGAACGTTTTGCCATTAAGTTATGAAAATAGTGATCTCTGAACATTCAAAACATCCAGTTTTTTAAACGGTAAGGATCATTTAATTTATGATTTGCAAACATTCTCTGAATGTTCTGAAACAAGTAGTTACATTTAAAAAAACGTTTAAATGTTCAAAATAAAATAAAACATTCCATGAATGCGGAATAAGAATTATTTGTGCTAATGTTTGGAAGATAATCCAAAATACACTCTTAAAAATATAGGTTATTTGTTGGCAATCAATGGTGAACCTTCAACATCCATGGAACCTTTCAAATGCAGAAAACGTTCTTTATAGTTTTTAATTTTAAAAAATGGTTCTTTCAGGAACAGTTTGCTTAAAGGTTCTTTGGGGAACCAAAAATGGCTCTTCTATGGCATCAACTGCAAAAACACCCTTTTGGAACCTTTATTTTTAAGAGTGTAAGATGGCCTAATGTTTTATAGCATTTATGGACAAGGCATATTTGCATTTCTGTAGAAACCCTGGCAAATGAGAGTCTTACTAATGGACAGATCAGTTTGTTCTTGAATCCCATCTAAAAAAAAAAAAAAAAAAACATCCAGTTTTTTAAATGTTAAGGAAATGTTGCAATTTACGATTTGCAATGTTCTCTGAACATTCTGAAACAAGTAGTTACATTTAAAAAACATTTAAACTAAAATAAAACATTCCATGAATGACATCAGTTTTCATGCTGTTTTAAGAACATTATTAAAGAACAGAGAACTCAGAATGAACATTCTATTTTATTATTGATAGAATGTTTGTCCATAAATTTGAGCTGAAATAGCACTTGAATTCAGGTGGGGTTGTTTTTCATAAATCCAACTGAACATCCCATAATATACACAAACATACACAGTATCTGAATAAAACACCGATTGAGAGCGTACAGTAATATACGCAACACAGCCAGTGCAGGTACTGTATATACAGCACCATATACTGGTATTATAAGCAGCTGCTCCTTATGATGTAGCATAGCTTTAGCATAACACATGGTAAAGGCTTCGAGCTGCATGAATGCATGTTAAATATACATCCAGCTCATCTTAGGCTGTCAGGGCATACGCCGTTTTATGTATTTGACAGCTCATTGTAGATTTATAGTTACTTTAGGGTATTTTTGGAGGTGAAATGCAAATTGCGGTTGAATTAGCATGCTTGTGTTGAGATCTCATGTTTCTTTTCTTCTTCTGTGATAATAATCAGCTTTATATCAAGAGAGTGTCAGTGAAATGACTTACAAATTCAGTTAGGGAGCATGACAGACATTATAGGACTCATATTGTTGTTTGTTATGTTGAAACATGATGTATTGCAAGCATATTTTAATATAGTAGGCTAATATGCATATGCAGAAGAATTCAGTTCCTCTTTAAATGGGAAGCGTTATTCAATTCATGAACACAGCTTGTGATAATAATGTTTAAAAACAGCACAGAAAATGACCATAACGTTGTGGAATAGGATATAAAATATGATTCTAATGTTTCTCTGTCTCTCTAATTTCAGCATGTTCCGGAAGCGTCTCGTCGATGTTGAACTCTGCTTCAGTCCTCACAGGTAAAACATCTTCAGTTTAATCCACATTCATTGAATCTGTTTCACAAAGCTCAAAGCAAACATCAGGCTACTGTAAATATTGCACGAGCGTCATACATTTAATATGTTTTTCCATAAAGACAATTTTATGGTGCAATTTACCTAATTTGATTTAGTTTTATTCACAGTACATTTCTAAAACAGAGTTAGAATGATAATGCATTTTGTGTGTGTTGATCTATAGTGGTATTTTGCTCAGAGGCTTTGGTTTTCATCTCCATCTCTCTTGGTCTGCAGTCAGTATAAACTAGGTTTGTGCTATTAATGAACGCATACTGCCAGATTCAAGGGTTATTTCATCACTGAGAAAACCATCAAAATTCAAAGTTACTCCAAAACGCTTTAGTTAATCATATTTGTTCTTTATTTAATTTTTTTTTTTCAGAACAAATACATATGAAATAAAATAGATTAAACAAACATCATTAATGTAGAATATATTCTAAACAGACACTTTAAGATGAAATGTGAAGATATTCTAATCATGCCTCAGTAATATGTGTCAATAATCTTGAAGGACTCACAATGCTTCCTCTTTGAACCCTAATGTTTTAAACAAGTTCAAAATTCTGCAGTAAACATGATGGAGACTGTGTTTGAAGATTCGAGAGGCCCAGCTCTGTCTGTCATTGACCAGAGAGAGCTATTTCTGTCATGTCTTTGCAATGATGCTTATTTTAGTGCTAAAGAACAACAAAAGCCATAATTATTCAAATTCACATCCACAAATGATTCTTTCTGAATGCACAACCAGCTAAACCAAAATGTTACTTTAATGCTAATCAACAACAAATCCACCAAATTCTTAAAATTCACATGTGCCAATGATTTTTTCCCTGAATGCACAGACAGCTCATCTAAAGTGTTATTTTAGCATTAAAAAAAACAACAACAAAAATGTAATTCTTAAAATCTGAATGATACTTTCTGAATGCACAACCAGCTTAACCACAAACAGTGTTATTTTATTGTTAAAGAACAACAACAAATGCTTAAACTGATTCAAATTCACATCCACAAATAACTCTTTTCAAATGCACAAACTGTTAACCTAAGTACTGTTATTTGTGTTACATAACAACAAAACCTAGAATTATCAAAATTAAATTCCTCGAACAAAATGCACAAACAGCTAAACTGGAAAAAGTGTAATTTTAGTACTAAACAACAATAAAACTCATTATTAAAATTCACTTTAATAAATGCACAAACAAGCCAAAAAGTGCTATTTTAGTGTTAAAAAAACAACAAAAACTAAACTGTTAAAATTCATGCAAATGTCTTTAGCACAAACTACTAATCTAAAAATAGTATTTTATTGTTAAATAACTACAAAAACGTAATAATTAACTTAATAAATAATTACTGAAATTCCCTTTCTGGGACAACTCTTTCTGAATGCACAACAACTAAACAGAAACTGGTGTTATTTTAGAGCCAAACAACAAAAACTCATAATTATTTAAAATGCACTTCCATTAATGACTCTTTAAATGCACAACCAGCTAAACCGAACACAGTGTTATTCTACTGTTGAAGAACAAACAAAACCCATAATTATTAAAATGCACTCCCATAAATGCACAATTACATAATTCCAAATGCACAACCAATTTAAACCAAAAACAGTGCTATTTTATTGTTAAAAAACACAAAAACTCATGTTTTTTAATTCACGTTCACAAATGACTCTTTCCAAATACATAAAATATTATTTTAGTGTTAAATAACAACAAAAGTCCAACTGCTGTTAAAATTCCCTTCTTCAAACTCCATCTGAATGCACAATAACAGAAAACTGTTACTTGAGAGCCAAACAACAACTTATTATATAATTATTAAAATGCACTTCCAAAAACGACTCTTTCTGAATGCACAACCAGCTAAACTAAAAACAGCATTATTTTAGTGCTAAACAACAACAAAAACTCGTGATCATTAAAATGCACTTCCTTAAACGACTCTTTCTGAATGCACAACCAGCTAAACTGAAAACAGCGTTTTGCTTGTACGAAGAATAAAGCGAGCACGTTTGAGGTGGCTGTTGTTTGTTACGGATGGAGGGTCCAGGAAAGCAGCCCTCTTTAACATTTCTATGCAAACTAGAGCTTGAATAATGAGATGTATTTATGAAGGCTGACGAAGGCGGGGGTTTGGGGTTCGGGGGGAGCCGGGGCCTCCATTGGTGCTGTGCAGCTGTGAAAAGAGTGGGCTTCTTTTTCCCACGGCCAGCCAGACACAAAACAGCCCCTCAGCCCGCCAGGGTCATGTCACACCGCTAATATATACGTACAGAGAAAGAAAAAGAACATATCGAAGTTGTGCAAATTAACGAGCTGTCTGACGAGACAGAGAGAGAGAGAGAGAGAGAGACAGACGGAGCTGCGGCTCATGCATTTCATTTTGTTTGTCTGTGTTCCTTGCATAAAGCTTCAGCGAACTTGCATTGCAATATGTTTTGCATCACCTAATACAAAAAATGTATCATTTATTGCTACTTTGTCATTTTATAAAAACAATAAGCCACTAATTTGTGCACTGCAGTGATTTTTAACCAAAGATAAGGAGTAAAATCATGGTAAAGTCACTATAGCATGGCCTCCTGTGGCTTATTGCAAAAAATACTGGATCTGTTCAAGTCAAAAATATAATGTAAAATAATGAATTATAGGGATATATATATATATATATTTGGGATCAGTAAGTTTTTAATGCTTTTTAAAGGAGACTTTTCTGCTCATCAAGGCTGCATTTATTTGATTAAAAATATGGAAAAAAACTAATATTGTGAAATGTTAATACAATTTTAAATAGTGGTTTTCTATTTTAATATACTTTAAAATATAATTTATTTCTGTGATGCAAAGCTGAATTTGTTGCAAACAGTTGTGCTGCTTAATATTTTTTTGGAACCTGTGATACTTTTTTCAGGACTCTTTAAAAAATTAAAACGTTAAAATGAACAGCATTTATTTAAAATAGAAAATGTTTGTAACAATAAACACCTCATTCAAAGTTTGGAGTCAGTCATTTTTGTTCTTTCTCTCTTTGAAAGAAATGAATACTTTTTTAAACCAATTTAACACATAAGTGATAGTCAAGACTTATATTGTTATAAAAGACTTCTATTTTCAGTAAAGACTGTTCTTTTTAACTTTTTTATTCATCAAAGAATCCTGAAAAAGTATCACAGGTTCCAAAAGTAATAAATCAGTATTTTAAATGATTTCTGAAGGATCATGTGACACTGAAGACTGGCGTAATGGCTGATGAAAATTCAGCTTTGCATCACAGAAATAAATTATATTTTAATGTATATTAGAATAGAAAACCACTATTTTAAATTGCATTAGCATTTCACAATATTAGTTTTTTTTCAGTATTTTTTAAATCAAATAAATACAAATTTGATTAGCATAAGAGACTTTTTAAAGAAACATTACAAATCTTACTGATCATTTATATCCATATTCATATACATATACATATATATTCATTTAAATGCTTTGTTCTACTTCAAAGCTCATTAAGATGCAACGGTTTATTAATTCTTTCCCATCATCCATCTGTCCGGTTAAACTTGGCCTTGTGTCTCAGGAGAAGTGAGGCTCTATAGACCCACAGACGGATGGACGCAGACAGACAGGACGTCTGTTAGATTGTTAGACCAACACATAGCAACTTAGATGGAATGTCTCACTGCGAGACATTCAATAAGATCTGTGATCTATGTCCAAATAATAGGGGGCCAGCTGTGCATGTGTGTGTGTGTGTGTGTGTGTGTGTGTGCTTCAGAACCTCCTTGAATTTGAATTCGTCCCACTTTTGAATGTGGGAAAATGTTTGGAATATCATTACTGCCTCCAGGAATAATTATGGAGGAGAGTTGCATCACGCTGATCAATGCATAAAATTGTAGGAACACAAAAGTGACACAAGCATTTGTTGATGGTCATTTGAGTGGATATTTTATTTTAAAATACTCATTTTTTTAATTAATTTAAAAGTTCAGCATTTAAGACCTGTAAAATACATTATGATATTTTACATTATTTCTTTACATTTGCATGACTGTTGCAGTACATTTGTGTAAATGATAGTATATGACACACTACCATTCAAAAGTTCAAAAGGGTTTTTTTTTTTTTAAGTACTTAGTAGTTAATTATTTATCAGATGCATTCGATTGATCAAAAGTGACAGTAAAGACATTTATAATGTTATAAAAATGTTACAAATAGATTCTTTTAATCTTTCTATTCATCTGTGAATCCTGAAAAATCTAGTTTTTAGTTTCCACAAAAATATTGGGCAGTTTTCAACATTGATAATAATCAGAAATGTTTCTTAAACAGCAAATCAGCATATTAGAATGATTTCTGAAGGATCATGTGACACTGAAGACTGGAGTAATGATGCTGAAAGTTCAGCTTTGATCGCAGAAATATATTACATTTTAACAAATATTCACATAGAAATATTTTTTTTGAATTGTAATATTATTTCACATTTTTACTGTATTTTTGATCCAAAAAAAGCAAGTGTTGAACATAGGGGACAGCTGAAAGTTTTCTCAGATGTTGCTTTTTAATTGCTCTGAAGGCTTTGAGGTTCTCAATTATGTTTCTCTGAAGTATCAAATAAATTTTTATTAACAAAAATAAAATGTATCAAAGTTTTCAACATTGATAATTATCAAATGTTTCTTAAGCAAATCAGCATATTAGGATGATTTCTGAAGGATCATGTGACACTGGAGACCGTTAATGCTGCTGAAATTTCAGTTTGATCAAAGGAATAAATGATATTTTAACACATTCACATAGAAAACAGTTATTTTAAATTGTAATATAATTTCATATTTTTACTGTATTTTTGATTAAATAAAAGCAGCATTGTTGAGCAGAAAAAGGTTTTCTCAGATGTTGCTTTTTAATGGCTCTGAAGACTTCATTGAAGTCACTGATGCATCATCTGTATGTCAGATATTTGAGTTGACAGTTGTCATCCAGTAAGAGTTTAGAGCTATAAAATGCCTTAGTCTGCAATCAAAAGACAAAGATCTCAATCTTGAAATGATCTGAATGGCTCTGCATTCACTTTAAACATTATAAATACATATATTTTTTGCAATTTTTTTTTTATTTATTACTTGTTTTTGCCATTTTTATTCGTTTACTTATGTATTTATTAGCCAAAAATACATTGCATAGGTCAAAATTATAGATTTTTCTTCTATGCCAAAATTCATCAGGATCTTAAGTAAAGATCATGTTCCATGTAGACAATTTGTAAATTTCCTACCGCAAATATATCGAAACTTAATTTTTTTATTAGTAATATGCATTGCTAAGTACTTCATTTGGACAACTTTAAAGGCAATTTTCTCAATATTTAAATATTTTTGCACCCTCAGATTCCAGATTTTCAAATAGTTTTATTTGAGCAAATATTGTCCTGTCCTAACAAACCATACATCAAAAGGAAAGCTTATTTATTCAACTTTCAGGTGATGTTTTAATCTCAATTTAAAAAATGACTTAACAAATGTTAAAAAGTGGTTCATTTTTATTCATTTGTTTTGGTTATTTCGAAGTGAATTAAAAGGGGAAATTTTGCCTTGGCATCTATCTAAAATAAAACAATGTTTTTATAATGCTTAAAATGAATGCAGAGCAGCTCAGATCGTTCAACGAGAAATGTTTGAGCTCATAGAGTCATCTTTGACTTTTGATGGCAGACTTTGAGACTCTACTCTACTCTACTCCTCATAAGAAACACTAGAAAACATCTTACTGCTAAAAAAAAAAAAAAAAAAAAAAAGAGAAACAAAAGAGATATTAAAATGCATTAAATATGCAAGAATATAAGAGTTCAGATGCAAAGACATCTAAATCCATCTGATACCTTTCTTTAAAAATGCATTTTTAATCAGGCTCCGATGTATAGGTTTCTATGTACTAAATGTACTTCTGATTGGGCTGAATGGGATTTTAGCGAGTTTGAAGTAAAAGTATTTGATGGACGTATAATGTGTGTCAAGAGCATTCACTCAGTATCATTATCTAATTTTTGACCGAGATGGCTTTTAGCTGGACTCTTCATATCCAACAGTAGTATATTCATCTTTGCTATGGCTGTGTGTTTTTAGTCTGATGATCTGATCCTCAGGCCTCTGCGTCTCTCTCTCTCTGTCTCTTTTGACGGTTTTCCCCCCGTTGGATCCGCAGGGATGCCGTTCCGCTCAATTAGCTCGCCTGGGCCTTGTTTACCCTTCTTTATGTAGGAGGAACTCAAAGACACAAGGCTGTCCTTTCAGTAAATAGGAACCAGCGCGTCTCTCCTCCTCTGTTCCCCGTGATTCAGATGGAAATGGGACGGGGTTCTCCCTGTAATTAGTTCAGTGCTGGCTGGCGATGGGCGCGTGTTATTGTGTGGAGATGTGTAGGGTGTTAATGTACTGAAGGGACTGAGTCGGGCTTCGGCCCTTTGAGCAGCTCTTCACTCGAGCTTTTGAGAAGTCACGCCGGAGGGCCGGCCGGCTCTTAAAGGACTCGCGGCGCAGGTGATTTCCCATGGAGCCGACGCTGCCGCACAAACAAAGCTTTGGCATAAATAAATGTTGGTTTTCTGGGGGCCTACAGAGACGTTTAGGGAAGAGAAATAGCTTGAGTGACATTGATGCTGTCCTTGCTGGAATTTTTCGATGTTTCTTGACACACTGCCATTTATATAAAATATGGACCAATGTCTATATTAACAAAAAAAAAAAAAAAAAAAAAAAAAAAAAAAAAAAAAAACACTACAGTGCATTTATAAAGGGAATCGTATCTGTTTTTTTTTGTTTTTTTTTTATTGTTAATGAAGGTGCTTCTGTATTTCTAAGCAGCGTAACTTTAGTATAATTCAGATACTATTATGGTTTTTGGTAATATTTTTAAGTTTTTATTTACCTATATATATATAAAAATTTATTTATTTATTTATTTATTATTTTTTTTTTTTTTTCTCATTTTAAAGTTTTTGCATTTTTGTCAGTTTATGTCTTATTTAGTATAATTATTTTTAGTAATTTTGGTTATTCATTTTGATTCTAATATTTTTTAGTAATTTGCAGTAATTTTTCACACATTTTTTATTTATTAGTTTTGCCATTTTTTATTATCATTTTCGTTTTAATTTTTCAAATGCTTTGTGTTTATTAGCTTTAGTAATTGATGTTTTTGTCATTTGTATTAGTTTTTTTTTTAAAATGTCTATTTATTAGTTTTAGTAATTTTGTTGTGTTTTTGTAATTTTATGTATATTTTTATTTTTATATTATATATATATATATATATATATATATATAATAAAAATACAACAAAATTACTACAAATAATAAACATTAAAAACTAGTAATTTTTTTAATGTGTGTATATAGCTTTTTATTTTATAATTTATTAGTCTTAGATGTCTTTGTGCAGTCTTTTTTAATCTATTTTTTATTTATTAGTTTTAGAAATTGTGTTTTTGTAATTTTTTGTCTATATTTACACACATTTATTATTTTTGTCATTTTTAATAGTTTAGATTTTTTTAAAATTTGTCTATAGTTTTTTATTAGTTTCAGTAATTTAGCTGTTTTTGTCATTTTTATTCGTTTTTTAAAATATGTATTTATATATTTAATTTAAATGTATTGTTTTCTGTCATTTTGTTATACACATTTTTTATTTATTAGCTTTGTCATTTTATTAGTTTTTATTTTTTAAACACGTCTATATATGTGTGTGTGTGTGTGTGTGTGTGTGTGTGTGTGTGTGTGTGTGTGTGTGTGTGTGTGTATATATATATATAATTTTTTTACATTTTTATTAGTTTTTTTTTATTTGTGTATATACCTTTTTATTTATTAGTTTTAGTCATCTTTGCATGGTCTTTTTTATTAGTTTTTGTTTTTAACGTCTCTCTCTCTCTCTATATATATATATATATATATATATATATATATATATATATATATATATATATATATATATATATATATATATATATAATTATTATTTTTTTTTTTTTAATTATTATTAGTTTTAGTTATTTTGTTGTGTTTTTGTCTTTTGAAATGAAATTGAAATTGAAAATGAGAAATGTTATTTTTTTTTTAAGGGTTTTAGTTTAACTAACCTTAAATCTGTTTCTGAGACATGTAAGATGTCTTGTAAGAAACTCAAATGCATGTTGTTGTCTTTCTTCATTGATTAACTTGCTCCAAACATAAAATGAGGTTTATTTTTCATCAGATGTCAACAAAGTTAGAAATAATTTTAATTAGTAGTCAGATTTCTAAGTAGTCACCTGCCAATATAATATAAAAGTTAATATAATAGTACAAAAAAAGCCAGATGTGATGCTCTGACAGGCCTTCAGTTGCAAAAAGCATCTTCAGAAATACATGCAGAGGTTATAGTGCTCACTGAATATGTGGTTTCGCTCAGAAATACTTCATATGGAAGTGAAATGGACTTCATGTCGAGTTTCATGTCGACTTTACAGATGGACACGGATAAACTAGTGAAATGATCGGCGAAGCACTTTTATTCTGCTCTCTGGCCACCTGCATCAAAGCAGCTGATCTGATGTATTCAGATGATCAGCATCAGCACAAACCCACCCCAAATATTTACACCAATCACATTCAGCTTCTCTCTTCACTTCTCCACAGCGATGATGCGGCAGAGAAGGGGGTCGTTACTATGGTTACAAATTATAAGTGCCAACCAACAGAGAAACAAATACGCTCCACAACTCTACTATGTGTTTAAGTTCACAGAAAACACAGATTCAGAGAATAAATACATACACAGATTTTTACCAATTAATGAATGCGAGTAGGAAAATATAAACCTTGAATGCAATATACAAGCATCTGCCAAAATGCTTTACGCTTTACACCAATATACTTGAAAAATTCATCTATTTTTGTTTTTGTTCTTTTATTTATTTTTTAAATGTTTCTATAGTTTAGTAATTTTGTTGTTTTTTTCCTAAATGTGTCTAAATAAAAGTCTATATAGCTTTTATTTTATTTCTAATTTTTAGTAATTTTGTTGTGTTTTTATAGTTCATATTAATTTTTATTTATTAGTTTTAGTAATTATGTTGTGTTTGTTTAATTTATATTATATTTCTAATGTTTCTGTTCTTTGTGTTTATTTGTGTTTTATGTCTATATAGTTTTTAATGATTAGTTTGTCTATATAGTTTTCATAAATTTATATTTATTGATTTTAGTAATTTTCTGTCTTTTTGTCTAAATAATATATTTACTTTAAAATAAACTTTTTTTTTTAAATATGTCTAAATGTTTCATTTTTATGAACTAGTTTTAGTGTTGTCCTTGTCTTTTTTTTTTTTTGGATTGCACAATGTCTATATAGTTTTACATTTTTTATTTATTATTCTTTGTAATTGTTGTGTTTTTGTCATTTTTATGTCTTTTAATCTCTATAGATTTTTTATTAATTATATTATTTATTATTTATATTAAATATTTGAAGTTTAGCTGTTTTTGTCTTGTCTAGTTTCATTATTTTTTATTTTTCATTTTAGTCATTTCGCTGTTTATCTTTTATCAAATTTAAATTAGTTTTATTCATTTAGTTTTTTCCATTTGTATTACTTTTAAAAAAAAAAGTATTTTTCATCAATTTGATTTATTATTTTTAATCATTTTGTTGTAATTTTTATTATTTTTTAAATATATCTATATTTTTAATGAATTTTATGTATTAGTAATTTAGTTGTGTTTTTGTCATTTCAGTTTTCTTTTAAAGATATCCATGTAGTTTTCATTCATTTGATTCATTATTTTTAGTAGCTTTGTTGCGCCATATTGAAATTTTTATTAGTTTTTGCTACACTTTTTTAACGTTCCATATATGTTTTTTCAGTCTGACGTCTCACACTCATCTCTGTGCGCAGGGAAGGCAGTGTGAGGAGTGCTGAAGGAGCATCAGGAGAGATGGAGAGATGAATGTGGCTCTCCAGCAGGAGCATGTGGAGGCCAGAAACGACAGGAATGATGTGCTGCTGTGGGCTTTGAAGACACCAAACCTCTAAAGCTCAGAACGGCCAGAGAAAATTATATGAAGAAAAGGAAGCTTGTTGGGAGATCAGGAGGAGATGCAGCAGAGGTGAGCGGCCCGGCGCTGTGTTTTACTACACGCTTGAGTTTCAGTTGCTCTTTGTTCAGCTCCAGTCAACACATTAGGAATGAATTCACCTCAATACGACACTCTGTCAGTCTCTGGAACTCAAAACTATTTTACATTGCTTGGAGAATTCACTGACTTAATGCAGGTGCTTGTGAAGGTATTGCTAGGCCATTCTGGATAGTTGCTAGGTTGATGCTAAAGCATTCTGGGTAGCTGCTAGGTGGTTGCTTACTTAAAAAATGTGAAACAAATTAAACCAACTAAGACTCGCAGTTTAAACTCATGTGACTGGTTGAGTCTGACATGTTTGATCACTGAAACACATAGTAGTAAACAAACTACTAGTCAAACTACCGATTACTTAAACATTGACTGGACATTTCTCTCTAAAAAGAAGAGAAAATGGCATCCGTTTTTGCCAACTAGCCGCTTCCCTCCAAAAAAATGGCAAAATGGCCACTTCCTTCCAAAAAGACGAGAAAATGTCTGTTTCCCTCCAAAAAGATTAACTATGGGCTGCTTTTGTGACTGGCAAATTCCCTCCCAAAAATGTCGGCAAACTCATGTGATTGGTTGAGTCAGAAGTTGACAGGACATTTCCCTCCAAAAAAGAAGAGCAAATGGTGGCCGTGTCTGCCGACTGACTGTTTCCCTCCAAAAAGTTGACCAAAGGGGAAGCTAGTTCTGCCAACTGGCCGTTTTGCTCCAAATAAATGAGAAAACTAAAAGGTGGGCTGCTTTTGCAACTGGCCAATTCCCTCCCAAAAATGTCGGCAAACTGATGTGATTGGTTGAGTCAGAAGTTGACATTTTGGTTCGCAAAAACAAATAGAAAGCATCACAGATTCACCATATTTCGTATTTTTTCAAGAAGTCAAAAACTACAGATTACTGACTTAAACACTGACCGGCCACTTTCGCTGGCAGGAAGTCTCTCTAAAAAGACAAGAACATGTCTGTTTCCCTCTAAAAAAGATAGCTAAAAGGGTGGCTGCTTTTGCAACCAGTCTTTCCCTCCAAAAAAAAAAAAGTGTCAAACTCATGTGATTGGTTGAGTCAGAAGTTGACATGTTGGGTTGCTAAAACAAACAGAAAGCATGACAGATTCACTATATTTCATATTTTTTCAAGAAGTCAAATTACCAATTACTGACATAAACATTGACTGGCCACTTCTGCTGACAGGACAGTCCCTCCAAAAAGAAGAGAAAACCGACAGAGAAAACCAGCCGCTTCCCTCCCAAAAGATGAATAAAAGGGCGGCCATTTCTGCCACTGGCCGTTTCCCTCCAAAAAAAATGGCGGACAACTCATGTGATTGGTTGAGTCAGAAGTTGACAAAAGATAACAAAAAGGGTGGCTGCTTTTGCAACCAGTCTTTCCCTCCAAAAAAATGGTGTCAAACTCATGTGATTGGTTGAGTCAGAAGTTGACATGTTGGGTTGCTAAAACAAACAGAAAGCATAACAGATTCACTATATTTCATATTTTTTCAAGAAGTCAAATTACCAATTACTGACATAAACATTGACTGGCCACTTCTGCTGACAGGACAGTCCCTCCAAAAAGAAGAGAAAACCGACAGAGAAAACCAGCCGCTTCCCTCCCAAAAGATGAATAAAAGGGCGGCCATTTCTGCCACTGGCCGTTTCCCTCCAAAAAAAATGGCGGACAACTCATGTGATTGGTTGAGTCAGAAGTTGACAAAAGATAACAAAAAGGGTGGCTGCTTTTGCAACCAGTCTTTCCCTCCAAAAAAATGGTGTCAAACTCATGTGATTGGTTGAGTCAGAAGTTGACATGTTGGGTCACTAAAACAAACAGGAAGCACAGATTCACTATATTTTGTATTTTTTCAAGAAGTCAAACTACCGATTACTGACTTAAATATTGACTGGCCACTTCTGCTGACGAGACATTTCCCTCCAAAAAGAAAAGAAAATGGCAGCGGTTTCTGCCAACCGTCAGTTTCCCTCCAAAAAGATGGCAAATGGCTGTTTTCCTCCAAAAAGATGACTAAAAGGGCGGTCGCTTCTTCCCTCAAAAAATAAGAGAAAATTTCTGTTTACCTCCAAAAAGAAAACTAAAAGGGTGGCTGGTTTTGTGGCCACCGTATCCCTCCAAAAATGTTAGTAAACTCAAGACATGTTGGGTCGCTAAAAAAAATAGAAAGCATCAAAAGTCAAAAGATTACTGACTTAAACATTGACTGGCCACTTCCACTGGAAGGAAGTCTCTCTAAAAAGAAAAGAAAATGGCGGCTGTTTCTGCCAACTGGCTGTTTCCCTCCAAAAAGACGAGAAAATGTCTGTTTCCCTCCAAAAAGATAGCTAAAAGGGTGGCTGCTTTTGCAACCGGTCTTTCCCTCCAAAAAAAATGGAAGTTGACATGTTGGGTCGCTAAAACAAACAGAAAGCATCCCAGATTCACTATATTTTGTATTTTTTCAAGAACTCAAACCGATTACGGACTTAAACATTGTCTGGCCACTTTCGCTGACAGGAAGTCTCTCTAAAATGATGAAAAAATGGCTGTTTCCCTCCCAAAAGATGAATAAAAGGGTGGCCATTTTTTGCAACTGGCCGTTTCCCTCCAAAAAAAAAAACGAGAAAATGTCCGTTTCCCTCCAAAAAGATAACTAAAAGGGTGGTTGCTTTTGCAACTGGCTGTTTACATCCAAAAAATGGTGTCAAACTCATGTGATTGGTTGAGTCAGAAGTTGACATGTTGGGTCACTAAAACAAACAGAAAGCATCACAGATTCAATATATTTCATATTTTTTCCCGAAGACAAAAACTACCGATCACTGACTTAAACACTGACTGGCCACCTTGCTGACAGGACATTTCCCTCCAAAAAGAAGTGAAAATGTCTGTTTCCCTCCAAAAAGATTAATAAAAGGGAGGCTGCGTCTGCCGACTGGCATTTCCCTCCAAAAGATGGCGGCGCCTTTCTCCGTTTGCCATCTGTGCGGCTGTTAGCTGCTCACAAACTCTGTTTAATTGCATTTGCATATCGTTGATTTAACTGGAGGGGGAGGGGAAGGCAGCTAATCGCTCGTGAACGAGCATGCAAATCTCTCGACGGGAGAAACAATCCATTCAAAGAGGCATTTTTGAGCTGTCAGCGCGCTTGAGACGGTGCCGCTCTCGCCACCATATGGAAAGTGAGACGGGAGGCCCCTCGTATGCAAATCTCTCGCTCTAAAGACCAATGGGAGGGAGGGAGACCGAACTGCAATTGTCTAATAGGTGGACGGAGCGTAATTACTACATTTGCTCTGCGCGTGCGTGCAGCTGAACAGAATTACAATATTACTGAGCTCTAGAAATCATTTATGGTGGCTGCCGTGATTGCTATTATCATGATTTAAAAGCAAAAACACTTAGAGGAGGACATTATCGTTCAGGGGTGTTTCTTTCATAGCTTAGGACACTTCATGATATAAATGTGTTTCTCCTAAAAAAAAAAAAAAAAAAGAAAGAAAAATAGGCCCACATCGGTCAATAGTTGTCATACAGTAAGACAGTGCTCTGCAGATTTAAGAGTAATTTTAAAGCTGTACTGTTAAATAATATTATTTTATTATGTCATAATTATTGTTATTTTTAATACTAGATTTATAGATTTAAGTTATATAGTTTAATATATACTTAAGTATTAGACAGCAAAATTTTCATTTTGTTATACATTTTATTCAGTAGTAGTAAATATTATTATTATAAATAATAATAATAATAATTATTATTATTATTATTGTTATATTTTTCTGAAATACTAGATTTTTTATTCTACAGTAAAATAATACAATGGGAATATTTCTTGTTTTGTTACTTTTTAGTAGTAGTAGTAGTAGTAGTAACAATAATAATACTAATGATAAAAATGTATTAATGTATTATCATCGTTTTATTTTTTATACAGTATAATAATACAACAGTAATATTTCTTATTTTAATATTTTATGTAGTAATAATAATAATAATAATAATAATAATAATAAACTATAATTTTAATTTGTATATTTTAAGGCAGCTTCTTTTAATATATATATATATATATATATATATATATATATATATATATATATATATTTTTTTTTTTTTTTTTTTTTTTTTTTTTTTTTTTATATATATATACACACATACACACATTTTTTTTTTTTTTTATAATACTATTTTATTATAATACTAATGATTTATAAAATCACAGGATTTTTGCCAAATTGTGCAGCTCTATAAACAAGCACATTAAAACTGGAGCTTTTAAAAAAAATAGAACATTTTAAAGTGCAATCACAATTTTTAATCAGAAAAAAAATGCAATTAGATTCTTCTACAAATCATTCAACCCTAGTTCATTCTGATTGCAGCATTTCATATTTTTTGCAGATCTTAGCACAGTTCAAGACAAGATCTTCTGAAGCAAGAGGCTTCAGCCAAAGTGTCCATTCACTTTCCATTTAATCTCATTCCAGTCCAGAAGAACAACTTTAGAGACGTCAAACTATTAAAATAACAGCACTCGCCATCCGAGCAGCGACTTGAAATGAACTGGGTCTAAGACAGTTTTAAATTAGTTTCTAATTCCGCCGCTTCACGTTTATTTTTAGATGAAGCGAAAGCTGTCAGAGATGTAGGACAGAATCCGTCTGTTTTGTTCCCCTTGTGGAAACACGCAGACTTTGACGTCTTCCTGCGGGTTTGAGGATAGAGACGAAGCTCAAAGCAAACATACACACTTTCAACCAAACAGCAGTGTCCCTGTTCTTCACGTTGTGTTATAAAATACGACTGCATGAGCCACAGTAGCCATGTAAAAACAGTGTGCATTCAAAAACAGTGTTTTAGAGGTTTGAACATCATTGACACTAATATGCAGTGTTGAGGAAAGTTACTTTTAAAAGTAATGCATTACAATATTGTGTTACTCCCTAAAAAAAGTAACTAATTATGTTACTTAGTTACTTTTTATAGAAAGTAATGTGTTACATTACTTAAAAAGCGTTACTTTTTAAATCTGGGCAGGGCTTCCTTGTTTGTTTTTAATATAAAAAAGTTTGATTTTTAGCAAATGTAAACCCCTTTCACACCAAAATGAAATGAAGTGAATAAGCCTAAGGCTAAAGGAAAAATAAATTCACGTCTGTACAGTAGAACTGTAGGAAAAGAAAGTTCAATGAGAAATGCAATGAGAAAAAAAAAAAAGCACAAATGTTAGTTAATGTAAAGTAAGTTTTGCTTATTAGTACACTGCAAAAAATGCTTTTCTTTCTTAGATTTTTTTGTCTTGTTTCCAGTCAAAATATCTAAAAATGTAAATCAAGAAGAGTTTTCTCCAAGTAAAAATTATTGTCTTGTTTTTCTGAAAATAAGTCAAAATTAAGTGTGTTTTTACTTGAAACAAGCGAAATAGTCTCCCAATGGTGTAAGCTAAATAATCTTGTTTTCTTTTTGAAATAAGATTTTTTTTTTCTTACCCCATTGGCAGATTATTTTGCTTGTTCTAAGCAAAAACTCACTTAATTTTGACTTTTTTTTCTGAAAACAAGAAAATAATTATTTACTTATCCTTAAATCTAAGTAAAAAATTGGGTCAACAAAGGTCATTGGTTAATAAAATGGGATTAAATACGTAAAGGAAACAAAAAGATATTTTCTTGGAAATGAAAAAGTAATGTTACTTTACTAGTTTTACTTAGTTACTTTTTATGGAAAGTAATGCATTACAATTCTTTTGCGTTACTTTCAAATCTGGGCAGGGCTTGCTTGTTTGTTTTTAATATAAAAAAGTTTGATTCTTAGCAAATATAAAAGCCCTTTCACACCAAAATGTCTTGTTTCTAGCCAAAATATCTGAAAATTCTTAAATCAAGAAGGATTTTCTAGTAAGTATAAATTATTGTCTTGTTTTTTCTGAAAACAAGTCAAAATTAAGTGTGTTTTTGCTTGAAAACAAGAAAAAAAAATATTTACTTGTATAGAAAATCCTTCTTGATTTAAGATTTTTTATTTTTTTTGATATTTTGGCTGGAAACAAAAGTATTTTTGCAGTGTACGGTTGAATTGGATCAACAAAGGTCAGCAGCAAAGTCATTGGTTAATAAAGTGGGATTAAATACATAAAGGAAACAGAAAATAACTCAGATATTTTCTTGGAAATTAAAAAGTAATGCATTACTTGAAAAAAGTAATATTATTACATAACTTGTGTTACTTGTAATGCGTTACCCCCAACACTGGTAATGCATTAAAAAAGTAACAAATTACATTACTTAGTTACTTTTATGGAAAATAATGTGTTACATTAATTTTGCGTTACTTTCAAATCTGGACAGGGCTTGCTTGTTTTTAATATAAAAAAGTTTGATTCTTAGCAAATGTAAAAGCCCTTTCACACCAAAATGAAATGAAGTGTCTTGTTTCTAGCCAAAATATCTGAAAATTCTTCAGATATATATCAAAATCAAGAAGGATTTTCTAGAAAGTAAAAATTATTGTCTTGTTTTTTCAGAGAACAAGTCAAAATTAAGTGTGTTTTTGCTTGAAAACAAGAAAAATATTAATTACTTGTCTAGAAAATCCTTCTTGATTTAAGAATTTCTTGATATTTTGGCTGGAAACGAGAAAAAAATCTAAGTAGGAAAAGTATTTTTGCAGTGTACGCTTGAATTTGTTCAACAAAGGTCAGCAGCAAAGTCATTGGTTAATAAAATGGGATTAAATACATAAAGGAAACAAAAAGTAACTCAGATATTTTCTTGGAAATGAAAAAGTTATGCGTTTACTAGTAAAAAAGTTATATTATTACATAACTTGCGTTGCTTGTAATGCATTACCCCCCAACACTGCTATGTCTAATATGCAATAATAATAATAATAATAATAATAATAATAATAATAATAGTGATGCATGGCTTATATTGTCTCGCAATGGTGGATGCAAGTGTGTGGGACAATAATGGCGCTTGTACATCACATGGGTTGTGTGATTTGGGGGTTTGCACTTGAACATGAGAGTTTGAGGTTCATGTCTGGGGTGTTTTAGGAAAGGGGGGGGCGTCTGTCTGGGTTTGAATGAGACCCATTAAAAGCGTCCACATGTGTGTGTGTTAATGTGGGGGTCGCCAGGACAGAATAGCGTCTGGATCGGTGCATGTGTCCATTTGCATACTCCTCGCTGGTCGCGCATATGCCGTTCAGTCTGAACAGATGCGGTGACAGTCAGACATGCAAACGACTCGCCAAGCCCCGCCTCACGTCAAACACACGCCGTAAATTCAGCGCATCACGCATCAACGGTCGGGGAAAGCGTCCTCCGATTGTGACGCGCATGCACACGCTGAATAGTAGTGATGTCAGTGTGTTCTCCTGCGTACGACGGCAGAGCAGAGCGTGACGCCAGCCAATCAGATCAGAGCAGGAACAGGAACAGGAAGTCGGATGAGAGATGCTGACTTTACCCTTTATGGGCCGAACAGGAATTAATAACCCTGACTCACAGTTAGAGACGTCAATGTGTCTGAAATAAGAAGAAGAAGAAGAAGAAATGTAAAATTATAGTTGATGAATAATGGATTAAAGGTGGAAGATGTGGAAAAACAACATTAAGATTGCATTAAACTGATTAAAATAGTAATCTTTACTGTCACTTTTAAATAAATGCTGTTACTTTGTACTTTTTCTAACATTGCTAATAATCAGAAATGTTTCTTGAGCAGCAAATCAGCATATTAGAATGATTTCTGAAGGAGTAATATTCACATAGAAACATCTTAGAGAAATACTAATATTATTTTACAGTTTTTATTTTGTTTCTGATCAAAAAAATGCACTTTAACAAATGTTCACATAGAAAACAGCTATTTGAAATTGTAATATTTCACAATATTACTGCCTTTACTGTACTTTTGATGAAATAAATGCAGCCTTGGTGAGCTAAAGAGACTGCTTAAAATGTCAAAAACTTTTGAATAGTAATGTATATTAAAAAAAAATATATAAATATCAGAAATGCATTTATATAATATATCACACCCTATCCTATATCAAGTGTTTTTAACAGTTTTTAAAAATCATGTTTTTTCACTGTGCATTCCAATTAATCTTAATCAAACTGCAGTTGGGTTATTTTGATAAAGTAAAAATAACTAAAAAAAAAAATACAGCTAACACAATTAAACGCAATAAAAAATGATAACAAAATAGAATGATCTGTTATTATCTGTTATATATATATAAATAAACTTTTGAATGGTAGTGTATATTAAAACATATGAATATCAAATTTTTTTTTTTTTTTGGGGGGGGGGGGTATAAATTTTTTGTAATATTCACATAGAATATTAGAATATAATAAAAATAATAAAAATGTATTTTATATAATACTACTATTTTTTCTATATTTAAAAAAAAAAAAAGAAAAAGAAATTGTTTCTTTTTTTTGTGTGGATGTACTTATTGGCATACAGGAATCGTTGTAGCATGTAGCATTGTAGATATGTGGCCTATTTTCTGAATAAATAAGCTTTCCATTGATGTATGGTTTGTTAAGAAGGGACAATATTTGGCCGCGATACAACTATTCCTGAAAATCTAGAATATGAGGGGGCAAAAAAAATCTAAATATTGAGAAAACTGCCTTTAAAGTTGTCCAAATGAATTTCTTAGCAATGCATCTTACTAAACAAAAGTTAAGTTTTTATACATTTACAGTAGGAAATTTACTAAATATCTTGATGAAACAAGATCTTTACTTAATATCCTAATGATTTTTGGCATAACAGAAAAATCAATCATTTTGACCCATACAATGTATTTTTGGCTATTGCTACTTAAGACTAGTTTTGTGGTCCAGAGTCACATATAATCAATGCACTAGTGCTTAAATAGTCAAATGAAGAGTGATGCATGACTCAGAAAGCCTTAATGTTTGTTGAATGAAGTGTTGATGTGCATTTAGCGCCTTTCTTTGACTAAATTCTAGCAGACTGTAATGTAAGCGTCTCCTCACAGCCCTCCTGAAATTACACAACTATTTCAGTCTCGGATCTCACGCCGCGCTTAATTGCCAACATTACACTCCTGTATCCGCCTGAGAAGTTCAGGGAGTTCGCTTATGTCGTGATTATTAATCTCTGACGGACAGACAATGCGAGTCTAGACGGATCTGAACGTAAATATTAAGCCGAACGCTCTTCCAGAGAGCTTTTGTGGGGCTCGTCTTGAACCGTGGGAACGCAGGGAAAGCGTACGACCGGCGGCCGTCTGAATGCCAGCGCAGCAGGTGAAGAAGGACCCTAGAGGTCAAGGTCAAGGCCCTCGGCTCGGCCCGTCTGGGGCCGCATGCAAATGAGCCGGGCTGATTATTGAGCAGCGAGGGTCTGTGTTTGCTCAAGTTCACTCTTCCTTTATGTGATTGCGGTTTGAAGTGCGGTTTAGCCGACAGTGCAAACACGCCTCGTGTTCATTTAGAGTCTCTCGCTCTCTTTTGTGTCTGAAGTAACCCACTCTTATAAGGAAGCGTCACTTATCTGACGTTTATCTGTGTGCCGTTGCCGTGGTAACGCTCTGGGAATTCTGGGAAGACTCGTTATGCTCCGGCATCTTTAATCGTTAGGAGCTTTCATGTCATTTCCTGTGAAATTATGTTTTGAAGAGGTACAGGTCATATCAAATGAAATAAAAAGAAATTACATTTTGGAAAAACAAAATGATTAGCCTTTAAGTTTTTTTTTTTGTAGTTTGACATTATTTTTTATGACAAATAAGAACAGTTTCCTTTCAAATTCCTATTAAAGAAGAATGGAACTAATATAAACAATTTTAATAATAATAATAATAATAATAATAATAATAATAATAATAATATAGTTTTACATAATAGTTTTATACTCCAAGATTTACCTAATAATTAATATTGTATTATTCATTCTACTCTAATGCGATTACTGTGTAAAAAGAAAATGTTAATTAAAAAAATAAAAATGCCATTATTTAAATTGTACAATACTTACATTATTAATTTACACTAATATTTACATATTAATATATTATCAGATTTGTTTTTACTCTACTGTAATAATAGTTAAAATAATGACATTTAAACTACAATATTTACATTATTTTACAATAATATTTATATTATTATTATTATTATTATTATTATTATTATTATTTACTAACAATGGCATTATTTAAACTGTATAATATTTACATGATTAATTTACATTATATTAGCATAATATTTTTTAATATATTAGTTTCATTCTACTGTAGTAATATTAAAAATAATGACATTATTATTTACAAATATTTACATTATTAATTGACAGTAATATTTACATTTTTTCATTTTATTGTAATGACTACCATATTATTTTTAATAATAATTTAGTAAAAAGTAATGACATTATTTTAACTGTACAATATTTACCTGATTCAGTTACATTAATATTTACATAATAATATTTTCACACTAGTTTCATTTTACTGTAATACAAATAGTAAAAATTATATTATTTAAACTACAGTATTTACATTATTAAGTGACATTTTTACATAATACATTTGTAATAGTTTAATTCTGCTGTAATGATACTACTTTATGACTGTAGTTGTTAATAATAATAATAATAATAATAATAATAATAATTATATTTTTATTGTTATATAATACAAATAATGGTAATATTTTAACTGTACAATATTTACCTGATTACTTTACATTCATATTTACATAATTTTTTTTATTCTACTGTAATACTAATAGTAAAAATAATTATATTATTTAAACTACAATATTTACATTAATGACATTTTTTTGCATGCTAGTTTTATTCTACAGTAATGATACTGTATTTATGTTAATAATAATTATTATTATTGTATAGTAAAAAATGATGGCATTATTTTAACTGCAATATTCATATGATTGATTTACATTAATATTTAAATTTTTTATACTAGTTTCATTCTACTGTAATACTGCTGTATTACTGCTATTAATATTATCAGTAATTGTAAAAATAATTACATTATTTGAACTGCACAAGGTTTTTTTAGCTTTTAGTCTGATTTAAATAAAATCAGTCTTTTTTACTATGAGTATTACTATAAATGATTGAAAATGGCTGTATTACAGTAACGAAAATCAACAAGAATAATGAGAATAACTCTAAATGATAATGTCTAAGTGCGTTACTGTAATGCAAATGTACTTAATTATAATTATATTTCTCCAAAAGCAGATCGTGGAGACGGTTTTACCGTCCACGATCAAAAATCATCATATGGCACACCACTACTCTGTGGTGTTTTCTCTCTGAGGACACAAAAGATGTAAGAGAGAGCGAGCACTGAAGGGAATGTGCAATGAAACAAGCGTTTCATTAACTATAAATGCTCAGGATGCTGCTATTAATTCTTTAAGCATTACTTTCTGCTCGTCTCTCTCTATAAACTCAATTCTATTTAGTTCGGCTTTATTGGCGTGACTAAAGCATTCTAATTTTACGATTTGCAAACAGCATCTATTTGGTTGAAACAACAGCAGTGATGTTAAATGCTGTAGTTTAACAGAGGGTTTTAATGGTCTCTGAACTCAGTAATGCTGCTTTTGTGCTGCTCTCCTCCTCCTCGTCAAACTTCACCTCCTCTTTTCTCTCCATCAGCTCAGTCGCTCTCTCTCCCGCTGCTTAAAACCTTTTCGTCGTGTCAACAGAATGTCCCTCAGCTGGGGCTCCGGACGGCCTGCAGGGCCGGACTTTCGCCCTCCTGTCCATCATAACGTCCATCTGTCTGTCTCTCTGCGGCTCTGTGCCAAAACATAACAAGCCGCCTATGTAGGCAGCCTTTTAGGGCCTCATTTGCAAGAAAATACACCGATATGAATGACGGAGAGCAGGATTATGCTGCTTTCTAAGATACTTTTTAGAATGCAGCATTGTGATAAATGCAAAATCCACCCATGATTTTATTTTAATTTTATTTAATATTTTGGAAAAAACAATGATATATAAAATGTAAAATAAAACGTATACATTTATATATAAAATATTAAAATATCTGTTTATATATATATATATATATATATATATAACATTTTATTCTAAGTAAATATATATAAATATTGAATAAATATTACATATTATATACAAATATAGTTCTTATAAATGCATAGTTTATTTATAACAAACAAATGTAATATAAAATATAAAATATTATATGTTTTAAAATATATGCATTCATATGCATGCATATATAGTTAATATTTCATTTATATATTTATACATAAAACAAATTTAGATTGCATTTTCAGCATCATTACTCCAGTATGCAGTGTCACATGATCATTCAAAAATCATTAATGCGATTTATTATCAGTTCTGGAAACAGTTTAATATTTTTTTGGAACCTGTGATTTTTTTTTAGGATTCTTTTATCAACACTGTAAAAAAAAAAAAAAAAAACTTTTTTTAAGTTGTTTTTTTTTTTCTCAGTAAAGGTTAAAAAGGATAGCATTTGTCTAAAATAGAAAGGTTTTCTAACAATATACACTACTGTACAAAAGTTTGGGGTCAGTAAATTTTCTCTCTTTTTTTGAAAGAAAATTAATAAAAAGCATTGATTTACATTGTTAGAAAATATTTATATTTTAAATTAATGCTGTTCTTTTTTACTTGTTATTCATTATAGAATCCTGAAAAAAAAAAAAAAAAAAAAAAAAAAAATCACAGGTTCCAAAAAAATATATAATATCAATGTTTCCAACATTGATAATTCTAATAATAAATCAGCATATTAGAATGATTTCTGAAGGATCATGTGACACTTAAGACTGGAGTAACAGCTGATGAAAATTCAGCTTTGCATCACAGGAATAAATTATATTGTAAAGTATATTAAAATAAAAACTATTGTTTTATATTGTAATAACATTTTGCAATATTACAGTTTTTTTCTGTATTTTTGATCAAATAAATGCAGCCTTGATGCGCAGAAGAAACTTCTTTAAAAAACATTAAATGAGGGCGTGTCTAAACTTTTGACTGGTAGTGTATATATATATATATATATATATATATATATATATATATATATATATATAATAAGTTGCATTTAAAAACAAACTGTTTTACTCCATATTTGTGGGGGAAAAAAACTAAATTTTCAACAATATAAGGCAATATATCATAAACATGAACTGCTGCGGTCGGATTCCAGCTCTTAAAAATCTTGCTAAACTATAAAGGTGAGCAGAATAAGTCGTACAAATAGATTTTGCTGAGCTGTTGGCCTGAATGAGGGTCAGTTTCTGCTTTCTCATCACTATATTATATTTGGAAGCAGATGACCAGCGCGTTTGGACCACCTGCTTTTACCATCAGGCATATGAAAAGGACAGCTAAAAGAACAAGTCCAGGGGTCCTCATTTCAGCGGTGGGAGGACATGCAGGGATACTTGTCTTTAGAAATGAATACTAGTGAACTGCATACTTACTCTACAGTATGTACTGCATACTGCCTGCAATTTCTTAAGTATAGCATGTGAAAGTGCATTAAATGTCAATACACATTTCACACTGTAGCATTTTTGTAACATGATTAAATCTTTGCATTTTTAATGTAATTTCGATGAATAATGTAATTTAGCTGACTTAATAGTATACGCTTCTTTATTTGGAAATTTGGGATCTATATATACATATACATATGTGTGTGTGTGTGTGTGTGTGTGTGTGTGTTTAAAAGAGGCTTATCTGCTCACCAAGGCTGCAATTATTTAATTAAAAATACAGTAAAGACTGTAAAATTGTGAAATATTTTTACAATTTAAAATAGCTGTTCGCTATGTGAAAATATATTAAAATGTAATTTATTTCTGTGATCAAAGCTGTATTTTTAGCATCATTACTCCAGTCTTAAGTGTCACATGACTTAATAGTATACACTTCCATATTTAAAAGTTTGGTATCTGTAATATTTTTTGGTTTGTGAAAGAGTCTCTTCTGCTCACCAAGGCTGCATTTATTTAATAAAAAAAATCCAGTAAAAACTCTAAAATTGTGAAATATTATTACAATTTAAAATAACTGTTTTTCTATTTAAATATATGTTCAAATATAATTTATTTCTCTGATCAAACCTGATTATTTTTAGCATCATTACTCCAGTCAAGTGTCACATGATCTAGAAATCATTCTAATATGCTGATTTGCTGCTCAAGAAACATTTCTGATTATAAATCAATGATGAAAACAGTTGTGCAGCCCAATATTTTTGTGGAAAATCTGATACGTTTTACTTTTCAAGATGTTGAAGATGTCAAAGATGTTGAGGTTTGGAGAAATGTAGCATTGCATCACTTGCTCACCAATGGATCCTCTGGAGTGAATGGGTGCCGTCAGAAAATCTGATACGTTTTACTTTTCAAGGATTCACAGATGAATAAAAAAAGTTGAAACAGCATTTATTTTAAATTTTTTGCAACATTATACCTGTCTTTAGTATCACTTTTGATCAATTTAATGCATCATTGATGAATAAATGCATCAATTTCTTTAAAAAAGCCACTATATTCCAGGTTTTCTGTATATTCTTTTTTTTTTTTTATAGACTGAAACAGTACAAGTGACGACATTAGGGGAAGTGACTGATTTAGGAGTGTGTGTTTAAAAGAGCCTCTTCTGCTCACAAAGGCTGCATTTATTCAATTAAAAAATACAGTAAAAAAAACTATAAAATTGTGAAATATTTTTACAATTTAAAATAGCTGTTCACTATGTGAATATATATTAAAATGTAATTTATTCCTGTGATCAAAGCTGAATTTTCAGCATCATTACTCCAGTCTTCAGTGTCACATGGTCTAGAAATCATTCTAATATGCAGATTTGCTGCTCAAGAAACATTTCTGATTATAATCAATGATGAAAACAGTTGTGCAGCCCAATATTTTTATGCAAAATATGTTTTATTTTTCAGGATTCACAGATGAATAGACAGCATTTATTTAAAACAAAAAAAATCTTTTGCAACATTATACCTGTCTTTAGTGTCACTTTTGATCAATTTAATGCATCCTTGATGAATAAGTGTACCCATTTCTTTAAAAAAGCCACTATATTCCAGGTTTTTTTTGTATATTCTGGGGTTTTTTCATAGACTGAAACAGTACAAGTGACATTAGAGGAAGTGACTGATTTAGGAGTGTGTGTGTGTGTGTGTGTTTAAAAGAGTCTCTTCTGCTCACAAAGGCTGCATTTATTCAATTAAAAAATACAGTAAAAACTATAAAATTGTGAAATATTTTTACAATTTAAAATAGCTGTTCACTATGTGAAAATATATTAAAATGTAATTTATTCCTGTGATCAAAGCTGTATTTTCAGCATCATTACTCCAGTCTTCAGTGTCACATGATCTAGAAATCATTCTAATATGCGGATTTGCTGCTCAAGAAACATTTCTGATTATAATCAATGATGAAAACAGTTGTGCAGCCCAATATTTGTGTGCAAAATACGTTTTATTTTTCAGGATTCACCGATGAATAGACAGCATTTATTTAAAACAAAAAAATCTTTTGCAACATTATACCTGTCTTTAGTGTCACTTTTGATCAATTTAATGCATCCTTGATGAATAAGTGTACCCATTTCTTTAAAAAAGCCACTATATTCCAGGTTTTTTTGTATATTCTGGGGTTTTTTCATAGACTGAAACAGTACAAGTGACATTAGAGGAAGTGACTGATTTAGGAGTGTGTGTGTGTGTGTGTGTGTGTGTGTGTGTGTGTTTAAAAGAGTCTCTTCTGCTCACAAAGGCTGCATTTATTCAATTAAAAAATACAGTAAAAACTATAAAATTGTGAAATATTTTTACAATTTAAAATAGCTGTTCACTATGTGAAAATATATTAAAATGTAATTTATTCCTGTGATCAAAGCTGTATTTTCAGCATCATTACTCCAGTCTTCAGTGTCACATGATCTAGAAATCATTCTAATATGCGGATTTGCTGCTCAAGAAACATTTCTGATTATAATCAATGATGAAAACAGTTGTGCAGCCCAATATTTGTGTGCAAAATACGTTTTATTTTTCAGGATTCACCGATGAATAGACAGCATTTATTTAAAACAAAAAAATCTTTTGCAACATTATACCTGTCTTTAGTGTCACTTTTGATCAATTTAATGCATCCTTGATGAATAAGTGTACCCATTTCTTTAAAAAAAGCCACTATATTCCAGGTTTGCCATATATTCCGTGTTTTTTCATAGACTGAAATAGTACAAGCGACGACATTAGAGGAAGTGACTGATTTAGGAGTGTGTGTGTGTGTGTGTGTGTGTGTGCTGTACCATCAGTATTTGCCCTCTGGGTCTCATTTCATGGTTTAAAAAAAGATAATGAAAAGCTACTTGAAAATGGTCTATTAAAACTGTAGTGCAGATCACAGCGCGCTCCTATTAACGCCGCAGACGAGAGACAGCTGCCGCGAGCTCAGCGCTCGGCCTCATTCTGCGCGTCTCCGGAGGCTCCAGCGGTCGGAGCAGAACCGGACGCTCCCAGAGCTGCCGACTGGTCAGCAGAAATAGTTTGACCCGAATCACACCGAAATAGTCATACAGACCAGCTCTGAGAAGCTGTGTTTAAAGAAACAGTTAGGCAAAAATGAAAATGTGCCACAAATGTCCTGTCCTTGAGGTTTGGAGAAATGTGGCATTGCATCACTTGCTCACCAATGGATCCTCTGGAGTGAATGGGTGCCGTCAGAATGAGAGTCCAAACAGTTGATAAAAACATCACAATAATCCACACAACCACTACAGTCCATCAGTTAACATCTTATGAAGACAAAAGCTGTGTTTGTAAGAAACAAATCCATTATTAAGGTGCTTTTAATTAAAATACAAGTCCATAATCCATAATAACTAGGGGTTATAAGACACTTATCCCACGAGAAGAGACGAGACATGAGACTGGGTTCACGATAACAAGACAAGACTTTTTTTTTAAAGAAATCAATTATGGAATATATAGGGAAAAATAGCATTTTATTTAACTGAAAAACACGAATGCAAAAAAAATATATATATATAGGTGCATTTTAATATGAACTTGTACTTTATGAAATTAAACTGCATGATTCTGGATAAACTGAAAATCAGGATTTTTAATCAATTGGAGATTATAAACTAAATATTTTAAACAAATTCTAAACAAAATAACAATTTACTAGTGGTTCTGACACAATGTTCATTGCTCCAGTCTTTTAAAAATGTATTTGATCAAAATTTAAAAGAAATAAAGTCAGCGTCTCAAATAGTAAACACTTGTTTCACTATTGAAATCTCCTGAATGAATGATTCAATGATAAATATGTTTTTAAATGTGCAGTTGTCGCCACCTCCTGGCGGAAGAGGATAAGCGTTATAATACATGCAAGTGCTAATTACAATACATGCTAATGGTCTTCATCTGAAATACACACAGGGCTAGACAAAATGAGCATTTGAGGTCAAAAAAATATATAAATTGTATTATTATTATTTTATTTTTTTTTAGAAAATAACCGATCGTTTCACTAGATAAGACCTTTCTTCCTCGGCTGGGATCATTTAGAGCCCTTTGAAACTGCGTTTAAACAGCATTTTGGAAGAAAGGTCCGCATTATGGAGAGAAATCCTGACATTTTGAATAGGGTAAAAAAAAAAAAATAGTTTTAGTTATCACCTTACTTACCCGAGCTAATTATATATGAACAAATCCCTCTGTAAAAACCTTCAGGATATAGGATACCTTCAGGATACCTTCAGTGCTACTGAAGTGGAGATTTATGGCTCAGTGTAGGAGAAAAAACTCATTTTGAGAAATTGGCCTTTAAAAATACATACTGCAATTGAAATCTATTGACACAAATAGATAAAGTGCTATAAAAGAAACACTTAACAGTGATGTTTTTTCCACTAATCTGAAAAAACACTATGAAAAACCAAAAAGCCCAAAATCTCAATTTGAGAGGTGCATGAAAAAAACTGTCTCTCCCCTTAAACTGTAAATTGCGGAATATGCTGAGTTTTCTGTAGTTTCTGTCTCTCTCTCTCTCCACTGAGAGTTGGTTTGTGCAGTGGATGCAGAATAAAGGATTTCAGGGCTTTAACAGACAGGCGGTGACCTCTGACCCCGGCCCGCCGCGGGGATGCGGTTCCCATAGGCTGGGGCGGATCAGGCTCCGCTCTATTGCCGTAGTCGCGCCGCGGCTCCCATTCAGCGCCCAGTCACGGCCTCTTAATGCAGCTCACAATCTCTTGATTCAGTGGAGGTGTGATCCGATGACATGTATTTTTAATGAGGGGCGACGTCTTTGTTGGCCAGACACAATATCCTGGCCGCTGGAGAATGAGAACGGGCCCCTGGCGGTCCCGCATGCAAAATCCCACTAGATGTTTTCCTTTTTAATCTGTCATTCTCTCGTTTCTCCACCTCTGAGTTAAACTTCCGTTGGCAGCGCTGGGCTTTGGCAGTCAGATACGGGAAATAAAAAGAAGGAAAGTGGCCTAGAAAAGTTCTTTTAATCTCTGTGATAATGTCGTCACAAATCAGACCGCCCAGATCACAGGGTTACGGTTTAAGAGAGTCATACAGCGGTTTGCGAAAGTAAGACTGGGTTAGGAACCATAAACATAGGTAGAAACTTTTTCAGACTGAGTAAAAACAATTCATACAAGTACACAAACACACAGCATACTTAATATGTGACCCTGGACCACAAAACCAGTCATAAGGGTCCATTTTTAAACTGAGATTTATACATCAAGTTTTTAGCAATGCATTACTAAAAAAAATTAAGTTTTGACATTTATGGCAGGAAATTTACAATATCTTTATGAAACAAGATCTTTACTTAATATCCTAATGATTTTTGGCATACAATGTATTTTTGCCTATTGCTACAAATATACCCATGCTACTTAAGACTGGTTTTGTGCTCCAGGGTCCAAGATGCATTAACTTGATCAAATGTGACACTAAATGCATATATATTGTTACAAAAGAGTTCTATTTCAAATAAATGCTGTTCTTTTGAACTTTCTATTCATCAAACAATCCTGAAAAATAAAATGCATCGCCGTTTCAACTAAAATACGAAGTTGCATAACATGTTTAAATGTTTCTTGAGAAGCAAATCAGCATGTTAGAGTGATTTCTGAAGGATCATGTGACACTTAGGACTGGAGTAATGATGCTGAAAAATCAGCTTTGATCACAGGAATAAATTACAACTTAACAGATATTCACATCGAAAACAGCTATTTTGAATTGTAATAATATTTCACAATTTTACTGTTTTTACTGTATTTTTGATCAAATAAATGCAGCCTAGATAAGTGTAAATTTTTCGAATAAACAATTGATTAAACAAGCTTTCCATTGATGTATGGTCTGTTATGATAGGACAATATTTGTCAGAGATACAACTATTTGAAAATTTTGAATCTGAGAGCGCCAAAAAAAAAAAAAAAAATTGAGAAAATCGCCTTTACAGTTGTCCAAATGAAGTTCTTAGCAATGCATATTACTAATCAAAAATTACGTTTTGATATATTTATGTTAGGAAATTTACTAAATATCTTCATGGAACATGATCTTTACTTAATATCCTAATGATTTTTGGCATAAAAGAAAAAAAACAACAATTTTGACCCATACAATGTATTTTTGGCTGTTTCTACAAATATACCCCAGGGACTTAAGACTGGTTTTGTGGTCCAGGGTCACATATTAGCTTACACATTTATTTTATACCTCTATAAAAGACTCTCGTGTCTATTTTTGTCTTCTAAGGAACATCCAGCAAAGTTGATACATCAATCAAACAGAACTTAAAAACACTAAGTCTCATGACTTTTGCCTCATATTTGAGATCTCAGGCACAGTTTGACAGTCAGTCCTCTTCATACACCCACACAAAGACACACACGCACCTGCCGTTGCTGTATAAGTGTTTCTAATACAAATCTGCTCTCAGACACACTTATAACCCCCTCAGTCTCTCTGTGTGTCTCTCTCTCTCACACACCAGACAGTCTAAAAGTGCTAACTAGACATCCATCCACCCCCAACACACACACATACACCCCCTCAGTAGTCTGCATATTCAGACTCAGTGTGTCTGCAGATATTAACACACATCTGTTCCATCAGTCAGTCAGTCAGTACGCAGTCAATGAATGTTTAGCACAAAGCAGAATGTAGCCAAAACTGACTTAATTTTTTTTTAATCTTTACTACATTTGGTTCATAGGTTTAAGTTATCATGGTAAAAACATCCTTGGATAGGAGTTATATAAAGCCATATGTGACCCGGGACCACAAAACCTATCTTAGCAGTAGCAATAGCCAAAAATACATTGTACGGGTCAAAATGATTGACTTTTCTTTTATGCCGAAAATCATTAAGATATGAAGTAAAGATCATGTTCCATGAAGATATTTTGTAAACTTCCTACCATAAATATATCAAAACTTAATTTTTGATTTGTAATATGCATTGCTAACAACTTCATTTGGACAACTTTAAAAGCGACTTTCTTAATATTTTGATATTTTTTCACCCTCAGATTCCCGTTTTTCAAATAATTGTGTCTCAGCCAAATGTGACACTGGACCACAAAACCAGTCAATTTTCCAAAATTAAGATTTATGAATAATCTGAAAGCTGAATAAGTAAGCTTTCCATTGATGCATGATTTGTTAAGATAGGACAATATTTGGTTGAGATACTAATCTGGAATCTGAGGGTGCAAAAAAATAAATAATAAAACTGCATTTAAAGTTGTCCAAATGAAGTTCTTAGCAATGCATATTACTAATCAAAAATTACGTTTTAATATATTTGCACTGCAGTAGGAAATTTACAAAATATCTTAATGAAACATGATCTTTACTTAATATCCTAATGATTTTAAGCATGAAAGAAAAAAAGCGATAAATTTGACCCATACAATGTATTTTTGGCTATTGCTATGAATATACACATGCCACTTAAGACTACTTTCATGGTCCAGAGTCACAAATATTGTCCTATCCTATCAAACCATACATCAATGGAAAGCTTATTCATTTTTCAGCTTTCAGATGATGTATAAATCTCAATTTTTTAAAAAATTACCCTTATGTGATCCAGGGTCACATATAACTATTTTAAATGCTACACTGATTTATAAAATTAAAACATGCATATGAAATCAAATGCCAGTTTGATTTAAAAAATTTTTTTTGCTGTTCTGAAATCCCTGAACTGAACTAAACTGAATGGGGTGATGTTGAATATGCTGTGTTTGATGGCGTTCATGATCTGTGTGTGTTTCCGTTGAGATGAGGTGGAGCTGTTGACCCTGATCTCCCAAAAATAATGATGTCTGGGTCTAAACACACTCTCACACACACACACACACACACACACACACACACACACACACACACACACAAGCAGCTCCCATCACCCTGGACTACGACCTGTGTGTCTGTCTATAGGCTTAGGTCACTGCACAGTCTGTCTGGCCGCACACACACACACACACACACACACACACACACTCTCACTCTCTCTGTCTGGGTTCCTAATGTAACCTCTAGTTCCGGGGCAAAGAAACCCCCTGAGACCCAAATAACATGACCCATGGGACAATAAAACTAGACACACACACCTCCGAATGTCTCGCTTTTATGAGCGTCATATGATCAAAACTACAAACATCAACTTTTTACCTTGAAAATTAAAAATCTGTCATCATTTACTCACCCTACTAATTGTTCCAAACATTTAAAACGTTTAATATTGTCGAAATAGCAAACAAATGTCTGTATTCACTTCTTACAGTGAAAAGGAGTTTCATTAGACATTAAATCTTTGTTTTGACATGGTATATTCATACAATAAAAGCTAATAAAGATGAAAAAGTCCTAGATTTTGGTGTCCAAATTCTACACATCTAAACTATACCATGTGGGTGAAATTACACCATCAATATAGTAACAAGGATGCATTCATTTGATCAGAAGTGACACTAAAAGCATTTATAATGTTACAAAAGATCTCTATTTCAAATAAATGCTGTTCTTTTGAGCTTTCTATTCATCCAACAATCCTGAAAAATAAAACACATCACAGTTTCAACTAAAATACAAAGTTTTTAACACTGATAATAATCAGAAATGTTTCTTGAGCAGCAAATGAGCATATTAGAGTGATTTCTGAAGGATCATGTGACACTTAAAACTGGAGTAATGGTGATAAAAAATTCAGTTTGATCACAGGAATAAATTACAATTTAACGGATATTCATATAGAAAACAGCTATTTTGAATTGTAATAATATTTCACAATTGTTTTTACTGTATTTTTGATTAAAAAAAATGCAGCCTAGATAAGCAAAAAAGACTCCTTTAACAAAAACATTAAAAAAAAAAAAAATGTTTGAACAGACTGCAATTACACCCTGATATAAATAAAATAACTAGACAATTACAGTTGCAGAAAGCACCTAACTTGTACTCGAAATGAGCATAAAATGCAAAATAATAAGCATAATTAGTGATAGAAAAGATTCATGTCCAAAAGCACAAACATTACTGTGTATATTCACAGTTAGTGAAAACATTAGAAAATTGTACAAATATTTTTAAATAGTCATAATTTTGTTCTAAAATAATATCATTTTGATCTGTTTGCCATGTGTTACTATGTACTATTTTCATAGTGTTATTTTAAATTACAAATTACATTAAATTACAATTTAACAGATATTTACATAGAAAACAGCTATTTTTAATTGAAAATAATATTTCACAATTTTACTGTTTATTTTTGATCAAATAAGCCTAGATGAGCAAAAGAGACTTCTTACCAACCACAAACTGTTGAATAGTATTGTAAATCTGAGAATATTACAACATTAAATGCAGTAAATTACTCACTTTTAGATCTCAAAAAATTCTCAAAGCGTATATACACATTTATTTTATACCTCTATAAAAGACTCACTTTTGTCTATTTTTGTCTTCTAAGTAACATCTAGCAAAGTTGATACAATCAATCAAACAGAAATTAAACACACAAAAAAGACAAAAATAGACAAGTGAGTCAGTTTGACTTGCTGCAGATGAATAGGGTACTTACTTACCGAATTGATTGATAATATTGATACGTTTTTCTAAAATGTTAGGTTTAAATATGCAAAAGAAGCATTATTTAATGAAATATGCACTAAATTGCATACATTTCTAGTACAAAAATCGAAACACTGGACGAAGTCAGTTTCAAAATTCTTGTTTAATATTTTTGACATTTTAGAATCAAACGTTTTTTACAGAGGGAATTTTGGGTGTCATTTTGTTACTCCATAATTCAGAAAACACTTATATTAACAGACAGAAAACAATATATTTTTGTAATTTTGGGGGGGAATAAAATGTATATAATCAAGCAAATTATACATGAACAAATCCCTCTGTAAAAACCTTCAGACAGGAATAAAAATTTTAAGTTTGTTGTGTGGAAGTGCTACTAAAGTGGAAATGTATAGCTCAAACTCTTTTTGAGAAAATGGCCTTTAAATATATGTATTGTAATTGAAATCTATTGACACAAATAGATAAAGTGCTATAAAAGAAACACAGTGTCTTTTGGGTGTTTTCGTTCCACTAGTCTGAAAAAACAAAAAAGCCCAAAATCTTCATGCAACTTTACAACTTTGTAAAGTGTTTTTTCGCATGCAGTATCTCCCCTTAAATCACAATAATAGTAAATAAAACCGACAACAATTAAAAAAATAAAAAAAAAAACTTCCACAATTAAGTGAGATTTCAATCATATTTTGACTACTGAACTAGAAAATGTCGCAGAAACCAACAACACCTTGTTCTCCACGATGCATACCAATTAAAATCTGATTTTAGTCACTCTAATAACTTTTTTATAAGTAGTGCTATCAGATGATAAATATTTTGAGAATTAACATACTGATTAATAACTAAATAAAGTATTTTAGTAGTGTTTTATTGGTAATATCGTGGTATTTTTTGTAAGTGTGTGTATAATATTTCCTGTTATTTCACCTGTATGAATCACATAAATTCAATTCTACACACAGAATGGTGGACTGGTGTTGTTTTCATGCTCTTTTTTTTCACAGTAAAGACGTGAAAGACAAACTCTGATGGATCTGACCTGCTGATGGCATCATCTGAAGATTCACTGATGTCATTTCTTCTAACGCTGAAGACCAGAATCAACCGCAGCGTTATAACTTCACCTGCAGACTGGTGGAAACAAACAAACACCATTAGAAACATGATTTCTTTTAGTGGCTCATTGGTCCTACCTTGGGTTTTTATGATCTTCTTCTTACTGACTTTCAGTGTAGAAAACTAAAAACTGTGGAGATTTGCTTTTGTAGCATCACCTGCAGAAGCACATTAAACCAAGTAAGTGAATCTAGAAATGCTCATGCTGTTATTCTGTTCAACACGCTTAGCATTGCATTTCAACATATGCACATAACAGCTCTATTTCTCTCTCTCACACACACCCCTCAAGCTCTCTGTATGAATTATAAAATCTTTAAATGAATATTTTAATAACACTTGGACCTGTAGGTTAGATTCACTAATGCAATGACCCTCAGAAACTCAACAATTAAAACTGCACTGAACAACTGCATATCAGTAAAGCTGTCATTTATCTTATATGTACTTGAGTGACACTGAATGTGTGAGGATTTTCAATAAAGCATCTACAAATGATACATATGACTTTGTCTGGTGTGAGTTGACTTTGACATTATGCCATTTACTAAAGCTTTGGGTATTTGTTTGTTAAGTGTGTTTGTGCGTCTTGCTTCACAATAAATAAATGCAATGACATTCAGACATTTATAAGTGTGAGATAAAAATCTAAATATGTTATGGTTTCTGGACTTCATGTACTTAAAATTTCAGAGCCCAGACCTTTAGACATGAATACTGATTCTATACACTGAAATATATAATAGGTAGAAATAACAGAAACGTAATCCTGGGCCATAAAACCAATCTTTAGTAGCAATATTTGTAGCAATAGCCAAAAATACATTGTATGGGTTAAAATTAAAGATTTTTCTTTTATGCCAAAAATCATTAGGATATTAAGTAAAGATCATGTTCCATGAAGATATTTTGTAAATTTCCTACCATAAATGTATCAAAACTTAATTTTTGATTAGTAATATGCATTGCTAACAATTTAGCACTATTTTCTCACTATTTTGATTTTTTTGCACCCTCAGATTTCAGATTTTCAAAAAGATGTATCTCAGCCAAATATTGTCCAATCCTAACGAATCCACACATCAATGGAAAGCTTATTTTCAGCTTTTATATGATGCATGATCATATAAATGATGTAAAAAAAAAAAAAAAAACTGACCCTTATGACTGGTTTTGTGGTCCAGGGTCAGAGTAAACGGGCTATATAGTTATATTAATGTAGTGAGTATAAAGTGAGTATTTGCTTTATATGCCAAACATGAAAAAATGGCACCATCTAGTAAAAAATGGTAAACATTTTAATTTTTAAGACTTGCCAACAGAATAAAAGCCTAAATGAAGCCTACAAATATTACATCATTTTCTAGTTAAATGGCCCTGGGTTTAAAAATTGCAGTTTTAATGGGTTTCAATGAGGACATTTTTGTCCTTAAGGTTCTGAGAGGAACTATTTTTTGTACCTAGTGTAAAATAGATTTATTAAACGAAATGATGGTGAAATATTACAATTCCAATAAAAATACATAATTATGAAGTTGCATTAACACAGGCAAATTATAAAAAAAAAAATAATAATAAAATAAACTGAAAAAGACAAAAATGTCCATAAGGTTGCACTAGGGTTAATATATATATATATATATATATATATATATATATATATTTTGATTTTACTGATTTTTAATACAAATATTTGTAGTAGTTTGCAACACATGGTTACATGTCACATAATAAACTACTGAGAAACTGGTCAATACTGAAACCCAAACCATTTTAAAAACTAAACAAAAAAGCACAAAACGATTTCCTAGAGGTGTTGAATTAATTTTCTCATTAAGAAACTACGTCACTCACCATTTCTCTGGACAGCCGCAAACCTTTGAATATCCGCGTGAAGACGCGAGTAAGAAACCAAATGTTAATACAAGACGATAAAGTTGAGTATTTTCGTCAAGAGTCTGACACTAAAATGGCTTTTGTTACCTACAGACCAAGAAAAACCCGAAAATATTTCGACACTCGCGTTCAACTTCGACCAAACAAGAAGCCAATCATTACGCATGACCTCTGGGGCTTCCGTACCGATAGAATACGTCCTATTTAAAAACGAAATAAATAAACAGATAATTAAATAAAATTAAATATAATTTCAACAGAATTAAAGTACTAAATAATCGCTTTGTTTTATTTCACAATGCTCTTTGAATAGGGAATTCTCTTTCGGCTATTTTTGGATAAAAGTTTTTTTTGTAGTAGTCTCAAAAACATACATCTGAATATTAGAAATATTAGAATAGATTATATAGCTTAATATCAGAATTAAAAAATATATATATGCTTTCGTATTTTAATATTGATCAGACGTTTTTGTGTTGTTTATTTGTTACCTTGGACCACAAAACCAGTCATAAGGGTCAGTTAAAAAAAAAAGAGATTTATACTACATCATTTATTTATATTTACGTCAAAATAAGTATAATCTTTTTAGAATATGACTATATTTGGCCAATATACAACTATTTGAATATCTGGAATCTGAGGGTGCAAAAAAATAAATAAAATAAAATAAAATAAAATAAAATAAAATAAAAAATCTAAATATTGAGAAAATCAAAATCTTTAAAGTTGTCCAAATTAAGTTCTTAGCAATGCATATTACTAATCAAAATTTAAGTTTTAATATAGCCTATTTACAGTAGGAAAATTACAAACATGATCTTTACCTAATAGCCTAATGATTTTTGGCATAAAAGAAAAATAATAATTTTGACCCATACAATGTATTTTTGGCTATTGCTACAAATATACCTGTGCTACTTAAGACTGGTTTTGCATCTGTGGAAGATTGTGAGCCACTGGCCTTTTAAATAAAAAAATAAATAAAGATGATTTACCTTGCATTGTGGACACGCCCGTTTCTGACGCCCTCCACTCAGCTGTTTCCACAACTGTGACATCATTTCCTGTGAAATACAGTGAGCCCAGACACAGCACATCCAATAAACACCTTATGTAAACTCTGATTTAATTGCCAATTATTGTTTTTTTTTATTGCAAGTTTAATAAAAATAAATGAATAACAGTAATAATAATCTATTTATATATCTATATATAGCATGAAAAGAGGACTGTGTGTATGACACGAGAAAGCAGGCCTATTTATTGGATAATAATGGCAGTCAGGGTTCTTCTATAATGCTCATAACCCGTCTTCTTTTTCTTTTTTTTATTGTAAATATTTACATAACAAGACAGGGAACATCCAAACAACGCAAGGCACATATAACTCGTCTTTGCCGTGTTTTTGATGATAAGTGAGGGATGTGGAGCGAATGAAAGCAGCAGCAGTTGTCCGCAGTGGAGGCTGCTGTGCTGTAAATTATTCATGAGCTATTTGAATACATGCAAATACATTGGCACAGCGCCAGGTACCTATGGCAACACCCGGTGACCCCGCCCACAGCATCAGCACCAGACCAGCAGCAGCAGTCCTGTATGTCTGTGTGCTTTTGTTCATCTGTGTGAGAGTTGAGTCGTTATGAATCAATAATACATAAACAATAAATAATAATAATAATAATAATAATAATAATATATTGCTTTCACACGTTTTATTACATTAAAATGATACTATTGTTATTATTAAATACTGCATTTTTTTATAATTTAAAAAATTAATTTATTATACATCTTATATACAAAATTAATTTTATTTAAGACTTATTTATGATTCTAAAAATTATTTAGATTAAACAAATAATACAAATATAATAATAAACTCGAAATAAAACAGCACTGTATTAAGACAGAGGGGCTGATCAGGTCAAGTTCAGGGGTTTTAGACGCGAACCTGAATGATTCAGGATCAGATGGTCTGTAGCGCCATCTAGCGGAGGATAAGAGAATAAACCCTATTTTAAATGCGGTAGGTTTTCTAAAATCTCAAGCCGCTCAAATTTGGGATCAGTAAGATTTGTAATGTTTTTATCAAAAGTTGCTTATCAAAGTTCAATTTATTTGAACATTTATTGCGGTTCAAAATAAAAAACATATAATTTATTTCTGTGATACAAAGCTGAATTTTCATCAGCTGTTATTCCAGTCCTGTGTCACATGATCCTTCAGAAATCATTCTATTATACTGATTTATTACTTTTATTATCAATGTTGGAAGCAGTTCATAAATATTTTCTAACAATATAAGTCTTTACTATCACTTTTTATCAATTTACCACATCCTTGCTGAATAAAAGTATTAATTTCTTTCAAAGAGAAAAAGTAAGAAAAAGTGTACTGACCCCAAACTTTGAACAAGGTGTTTATTGTTACAAAAGTTTTTTTATTTTAAATAAATGCTGTTCTTTTTAACGTTTTATTTATCAAAGAATCTTGAAAAAAGTATCACAGGTTCCAAAAATATTAAGCAGCACAACTGTTTCCAACACTGATAATATTTCTGAAGGATCATGTGACACTGAATACTGGAGTAATGATGCTGAAAATTCAGTTTGCATCACAGGAATAAATTATATTTTAAAGCATATTAAAATAGAAAAACACTATTTTAAATTGCATTAACATTTCACAATATTACAGTTTTTTTCTGTATTTTTAATCAAATAAACACAGCCTTGATGAGCAGAAAAGTCTGTAAAAAGCATTAAAAAATCTTACTGATCCCAAACCTTTGAGCGGCAGTGTATATATAATAAAGTAATCTGATTAATAATAATGTAGATGGGTCTCAAAACATTTTGACTGTATTGAAACTCAAAATAACCTTTTAAATAGACTCAGTAAATTTAAATATACCAAGCAGTTGCATTATTTATAATTTATAATAAATAATTATATATATATATGTGTGTGTGTGTGTGTGTGTGTGTGTGTGCATGTATAATAATTTTCTTTATTTTTGTCTTCATTCAGTTTTTATTCATATTTTTATTTTATTTTTACCTTTTGATCCTATAATTATTTTTAAAATGATTTATGCAAGGTATTTTGTTATATAAGTAAACAAATATATTGAGAAATTATAATATAGAGGATATGAGGCAAGGTGTCACAGGTTCGGTATAGGGTTTTGAATCGAAAGCCAATAATGCACATGCTTTCTGCTTCTTTTTTCGCATGAACAATTAAATCACAATGACAAACAACAGTCACAATCAAACATTGATTTATCATATGAATCATCGAGCAAATATGAAAGAATGACGGGAAAAGATAGATTATAATGTCATTAGTTTAATATACATTCATTTGGCACAACTCTTTTCAATTTACAAACAACAGTCTTAAATCCAGATGCTTCCAAACGAGTCATTTCAGTGAGAGATTTGTTCGATTCTGTTGAAACCGCAAGAATGAATCACTGGGACGTGAATCACTGAATCACTTCGTAATGAACTTCACAATGAATCGTATCAGCGATTCTGTTCTGAAACAACAAATCTTTTCAATTAATAAACAACAGTCTTAAATCCAGATGCTTCCAAACGAGTCATTTCAGTGAGAGATTTGTTCGATTCTGTTGAAACCGCAAGAATGAATCAGTGGGACGAGAATCACTGAATCACTTCGTAACGAACGACACAATGAATCGTATCAACGATTCTGCCCCGAAACAACAAATCTTTTCAATTTACAAACAAAAATTTTAAATCCAGATGCTTCCAAACGAGTCATTTCAGTGAAAGATTTGTTCGAATTTGTTAAAACGGCAAGAATGAATCACTGGGACGCGAATCACTGAATCACTTCATAATGAACTCCACAATGAATCGTATCAGCGATTCTGCTCCGAAACATCAAAATACACAGGGATCAATTGTGCATTCGTGTGAACTTAAACTCCAACGAACAAGCTGATCATCTTTGACTCGAGAGATTGAATCTTTGAGTCGACTCAAACGAATCTCAGGCCTCTAGGATGTTGGTTAACGTTTAAAAATGCATTTAATGCCATTTATAAGATTTTAAAAGACATCTAGATATTAATCTTTGTGCTTTGTGCGATTGTCAGGTTAGTAGGGATTTTAGTTTGTTAAAAATACTGAGATGATGATTATGAGTAAATATAACAGCCCCAAGAACACATTCAAAATGTCTGAATGTCACTAAATGAGATGAGAAAACAGTTTGTTCAGTATAAAATGCTAAAACACATCAGATTCAGACACATCTGAAGTGAACGAACTCTTGATGGAGTCATTGTTTTTGATATTTCAGCTCAGAAATGAAGTGTAATCAATCTCTGTGAGTAATGAAGGGTTTTAAAATGTCTCATGTTAGTAAATGAATAAACACACAAATGATTAAAGACCAAACATGTTATTTGTTCAAAATCTGAACAACTAGTTGAACACTGATTAGTCAAACCAGTCAGTAACACTGTTGTAAGAGATGTTGATGTTCATGTGTTTGGTGTTTCTCTCTCCAGGCACTTGGGAGATGCAGATTCATACATGTAGTGCAAGACACAAAACACACACACACAGACATGTAACAGACAGAAAAACACACTTCACATGTGACTTGCATCAAAATACACACACAGATCACGTCACTCTGCTGCCCTGAAAGACGATAACGGATAAAAAAGGGTGAATCTCAGGAAAAAACAACTCAAATTGCAGCCCAAAATGGATAAACGTTTTTTTTTCTATATTAAATATGAGCATAAATTAAACCATAAAAACAATTTACGGGAAAATTAAAAGTGTACTACAAGTGTGTATATGTATAAATAATGTTTATTATTAAAAAAACATTAGTATTTAATTAGAAAATCAGAATAAGAATTATATATATATAATTAGAAATTATTTAAACTTAATAATTTGGGGAAAAAGCATTTAACTATTGTGAAAACTTGAAAATGATCCAATGACAATGGTCCTAAATAAGGCTATACGCTCTTTATGTAAAATATTCTAATATTCTAGATATACACTATCAGTCAAGTCTCTTCTGCTCATCATATATATATATATATATATATAAAATATTCTACTCAGCTGTTTTCAACATAATTATATATATATATAATTATGTTGAAAACAGCTGAGTAGAATATTTTCAGGTTTCTCTGAAGAATAGAAAGTTCGGAAGAACGGCATTTATCTGAAATAGAAATATTTTGCAACATTATAAAATGTCTTTATCAGCACTTTTAATCAATTTAAAGCTATCATTTTTTTCGTTAAAAAAAAAGAAATATACTGACAAGAAACAAAGTCAGAATTGCAAGATACGAAGTCAGAACTGCGAGATAAAGTTGCAATTGTGAGAAAAAAAGTCAGTTATATCTCGCAATTTTGAGTTTATATCCTGCAACTCTGACTTTTTATCTAGCAATTATGACCCTATTTTGCAATTGTGCATTTATATCTCCCAGTTCTGACAAAAAGTCAAAATTATGAGATACAAAGTCGCAATTGTGAGAAAAAAAGTCAGAATTGCAAGACTCTTGAAGCTTTTGAATGGTATAGTGTATAATGTAAAAAGCTTTTTATTTTTATTTTCTTCTGAAAAAAGTACTCAACTGTTTTAAATACTGAGAATAATAATAATAATAATAATCAGAAATGTTAGAATGATTTCTGCAGGATCATGTGACACTGAAGACTGGGGTAATGATGCTGAAAATTCAGCTTTGATCACAGGAATAAATTACATTTTAAAATATATTCAAATAGAAAGCTGTTATTTTAAATAGCAAAAATATTTCACAGTTTTACTTTTTTTGTACTTTGGATCAAATAAATGCAGCCTTGGTGAGACTTAAAAAACAAAAAATAAAAAAAAAATAAAAATCTTTTGACTGGTAGTGTTTAATAATTACTTTTTTCCCCAATTATGACAAAAAAATTTCACTTTAGATTTTACTATTTGACCTGGACGTACTCTTGACCATTTTTGTGAGATTCACCCTGATATGAACATGATATTAAGATACGCCCTCTGCTGTTCACAAACACACACACACTTGTGCTGCAAACTGGAAATGCAAGTGTATCTTCATCAAGGCCCCTGATGTGTGCGGGACGCTAAAGAAAATAGTGTTTCCAGAAACGCATTCAGTCAGTATTGCACTTACAGGACGTTCTGTCTGTGACGGCAGGAGACGGAGGGACGTACATTCGACATGTCTCTGTACCAAAAACACACTCGCTCTAAACACACTGCAAAAATGAGCTTCTTAACCTGTATTTGTGTCTTGTTTTCCAGTGCACATATCTGAACATTCTTAAATCAACATACATTTACTTGAGAAGCAAAATGATGCAAAACAAGCTGTTTTTAGAAGAATTTATCAAAATTAAGTGAGTGCTTATAACAAGAACAAATCTATGGAAGCCCATTTCCACCACTGAATTAAAAAAACATATTGCGACTTTTAAAGTCAGAATTCTGAGATATAAACTTGCAATTCTGAGAAATAAAATTGCAATTCCATAATATAAACTTGCAAATCTATTCTTTCTCCTCAGAACTTTATAACTAGCAACTGCAAGTTTATATCTCACAATCCTTTTAAAAACTCAGAATTGTGAGATATAAATTCACAATTGCAAGAAAAAAGTCAGAATTGTGAGTTTATATCCCAAAATTCTGACTTTATATTTAGCAATTCTGACTTTATAACTCGCAAATGTCTCACAGTTCTGACCAAAAAAAAGTCAGAATTGCGAGATGTAAACTCGGTATTGCCAGAAATAAAAATAACTGTAAATTCATATCTCGCAATTCTGACTTTATATCTTGCAATTTTGACCTAATTACTCGCAATTGTGCATTTATATCTCACAGTGACCAAAAAAGAATACCAAGATACAAAGTCGCAATTGCTAGAAAAAGTCCAAATTGCGAGATACAAAGTCGCAATTGTGAGGAAGAAGTTAGAGCTGTGAGATACAAAGTCGCAATTGCGAGAAAAAAAGTCAGAATTGCAACATACAAAGTCAGAATTGTGAGATACAAAGTTGCAATTGCAAGAAAAAGTCAGAATTGTGAGATACAAAGTTGCAATTGCAAGAAAAAGTCAGAATTGTGAGATACAAAGTTGCAATTGCAAGAAAAAGTCCAAATTGCGAGATACAAAGTCGCAATTGCGAGAAAAAAAGTCAGAATTGCAACATACAAAGTCAGAATTGCGAGATATAAAGTCGCAGTTGGCAAGAAAAAAGTCTTTATTTCTAGCAATTGTGAGTTTACATCCCAAAATTCTGACTTTGTATCTAGCATTTCTGACTTTACACAGTTGTGGATTTATATCTCACAGTTCTGACAAAAAATTCAGAATTACGAGATACAAAGTCGCAATTGCGAGAAAAAGTCAGAATTGTGAGATACAAATTTGCAATTGCGAGAAAAAAAAAATCAGAATGGTAAGATACAAAGTCGCAATTGCAAGAGTTATCTCAAATTTTTTTGTTTATATCCAGCAATTCTGACTTTATATCTAGCAATTAAGACCTTATTACTGGCAATTGTGAATTTATATATCACAATTCTGACGAAAAAAGTCAGAACTGGCAGATGTAGACTCACAATAGCGAGAAAAGAGTCAGAATTGTGAGACAAAAAGTCGCAATTACCTTTCATATTATACAAATCTGTACCAGTGGAGTAAGAAAAATAATTTTGTTTTCCCTTGGGATTAAGAGAGATTTTCTAAGACCACTGGCAGATATTATTTTCTTGTTTTAAGAATAAACACCTAATTTAGATACATTTTTTTAGAAAACAAGACTTAATATCTTGAGTTATCCTGAGCATCTTAATTTAAAAATGTTTAGATATTTGTAATGGAAAACAAGATAAAAACACCAAGTAAAAAAAAACATTTGTGCAGTGAACATATGCTTTTGCATTTAAAAAAAAAGAACTTAAACTAGTCACATGACACCAGGCATTTCCTATCGTCATTGGCAGCATTTGCTCAGATTAAAAAAAAAGAAAGAAACATTTGTTCCGTTTTTCTTGCAACTGCGACTTCCTGTTCCTATAGAGGGCGCCGCCGTCTGCTACCGCGCGTTGTAGCCCATCTGCTGAAATTTGCGCAGCAGGATTTGCGTGAGGTCGAAGGTCATGAAGCTGATGCCGACGGCGATGGGTCCTTTGACCCAGTTCATGCTCAGGCCCTTGTAGAGGCCGCGGATCACGCCCTCCTCAGTCACGATCTCACGCATGGTGCCAGAGATGGTGCCATAGGTGTGTCCGGTGACGCCCGCCGTCTGCATGCGTCTGCGCACAACGTCCAGGGGGTAAGATGCCGATTGACCGATCAGCCCTGCGCACGCACCGAACGCCAGACGCTCGTATGAGTACGGCTGAGAACGGCCCGTGTTTTCTGAAACAATGAGAGGAAAGATGCGTTACTGACGTCAATGAAAACAACAACTGAAAATAGGCAATAAAATTAATTAAATACATTCTAAATAAATATATAAATTTATCATTAAATACATTCTAAATAAATACATCAAATGCAATAAAACAACTGATCTTAACAGTTAAGACTATAAACAACATGGCTAAATGTAATGTAAAATGTAATAAAACATTTGAAATTAAAAACTTTTTGTTTATGACTTTTTTCTAACAACACATTACAATAAGGTTTTATTTGTTAACATTATTTAACGTTAACTAATAATGAAAAACCCTTAGCATTTATTAATTCTAGTTCATGTTAATTTCAACATTAATGCGTTATGCAAAAAGTTGCATCTGTTAATGGACCTAAAATTAACTAAAAATGGCAGTTCTTAGTTCATGTTCATTTCAACCTGTTTTATTAATATATTATTAAAATCAAACATTGCATCTGTTAATATTATTTAAATGGACCTGAGCTTAAAATAAAACATTTAAAAGTATTTGTAGTTCTTAGTTTTAGCCCTTTAAATAATATCAACAGATACAGTTTTCGATTTTAATCCTATTTAATATATGTAATGGTATTTTAAATTTTTACTTTTTAGTTCATAAATGTTTTAATAAATGATTTAAATGTTAATTTCATTATTAATACATTATTAAAATCAAGAACTGTATCAGTTAATACTATTTCAAGCACCTAACATGAAATCAAAATGAAAAATACATTTAAAGCATTTATTAATTTGTATGAAAAATTGTGCATTCATTAACACATTATTAAAATTAAACATTGTATCTATTAATATTATTTAATGGTCTTGAGCTAACATAAACTTACAATTAACAATTGTATTGTACATTTTTAATACATTATTAAAAACAAAAACTGTATCTGTTAATACTTAAGGACCTAACATGAACTAAAAATGGAAAATACTTTTAAAGCTTTTATTAACTGTAGTTCATGTTAATTTCAACATTTATTAATACATTATTAAACCTGAGCTGCTTCTAAATGAAAAATACTTCTAGAGCATTTGTTAATTTTAATTCATGTAAAATGTAACATTTATTAACACATTATTAAAACCTAACATTTTATCTGTTATTATTATTATTATTATTTAATAGACTTGAGTGTTTTGTAAATAAATTTATTTTTGAGTGTTTTGTGGTGCAAGTAAATAAGTAAAAGGTCCATTAGATAGTATTAACAGATATAGTTTTTGATTTTAATAATATTTATTAATATTAGTTAATGGACCTAAAATAAACTAACAATGACAAAAAGCATTTCTAAAATGTTATTTTAACATTTTTATTATTTAATTCTTCTAAAGCTTTTATTAATTTTAATTAATATAAAATGTAACATTTATTAACACATGATTAAAATCTTTAAATAATATGATTTAATGGACTTGTGCTAACATGAACTTACGATGAACAGTTGTGTTTTTTTAACTAACGTTAACAAAGATGATTATGCATTAGTTTGTAAACTTTTTGGAGTGCACTGTGGTGCATGTAAATAAAAACTATACTAAAAGCAGCCAATTATTCTGGATTACAAAATATAAAAATAATAAATGGAAGCTAGTGAAACTTCAAAGCTATAATAACGCTGTTTCACACGGAGTCAGGCTTTACCAGCGTGGAGTTTCTTAAGCGTCTCATAGGTGAAGAAGCTGAGCCCCGCATACGGCACAACACCCAAGATGGTGGGAGTGAATCCTCTGTAGATCGTCTTCAGCCCCTCCTCACGAGAGATACGGACGAACACGTGCAGGATGTTACTGTACCTGATGAGCAAAAACACCACAAAATAACGTCACACTCAAGCTCGCTTCATTTCTTTACATCAGTTGTTGTTCTTAACCATAGAAACTCCGCAAAATTCTGAAGACACCTCAAGATGACTTAAAGGATAAGTTCGCTTCCAGAACAAAAATGTACAAATAATGTCTAGACATGTGCCGGTATTTGGTAATGCGATATACCACGATCAGATTTCAATTTTGGGGGGGTCTCGGACCTCCCAAATGCATTAAGGGACCCTCCTATCTTTTAATATTTATATATTTAATTTAAAAATATATATATATATTTTTAATTATTTTAACATATATTTTGCATTTTCATTTTCATTTTAGTTTACTTCTTAGTAATTTTGTCATGTGCTAGTTATGGTTTACATGTTAATTTTTTTTTTACTTTTAGTTTTAGTAAATTTTAGCGCTTGAACTTATCTTATTTCAAACCTATTTTCAAATTTTACATTTTCATTTAAGTTTACTACATTTTTCATCTAACATTTATACTGTATTTTTTTCAGCTTTATTTCAGATAACAAAAATGTTTTTAATAGTTTTAGATTACAATAACAACATTTTTCATTAACACTTTACAATACGTTTCCATTTGCACTATTTTAGTAATCTTAGTTAATGTTATGTTTAACTTTTACTAATACATTAATGAAATCAAAAGTCGTATCTGTCTGTTAAAATTGGTTAATGCACTGTGAACTAACATAAACATTTTTATTTTACTAACACTAACAAAGCTTAATTAATGCTGTAAATATTTATTGTTCATTGTTAATAATAAACTAATGTTAACAATTCAGACCTTATTTTAAAGTATTACCGAAAAGTCATTTGTTACAAACATTCAACACTTAAAACATTACTAAAGTAAGTTAACGTTATTGAACTGCAGAGCTCATGCAAACATCCACATCGTTGTAATCAGATGCATTTTTAACTGCTCCTTTCACACTGCTGTCAGTTTTTGTTGTTTTTATTTTGCTACTGAGAGGAAAGCGCGCAATATATGTTTACATATTCATCCAAACGCCACTCAGATTCTGCTGCGTGTGCTCTGAAGCAGCGTTGCCAATTTTTTCCAACGAAAAGTACCTAAGCCTCTTTTAAAAAGTTGCCAAATGTCGCTAGATGACGTCATACGCTAATTAGCATATTTATGACATCAGTTTGTCGTATCGTCATGCCTCTTTGTGCTAACATACTGCATTTTAATGCAGTCAAATCTCAATAAAACGGTTTTAATGTATATATTTTATAGATATATTGACATATTTTACTGTTTCTGTTGTCAGACAATGGGGTGAATATGAAATAGTGACCGAAACGTAGCCCTTTAAGACTACATAACCAGCTCTCAAAGATATAATCTACGCTAAAATCCGGATTCATAATCATGGCAACGAAAATACATCACTGAAACCAAAAACACATACGATTAAGACAATGGCTCTGCTGTGATTTTGGCTATATATGCCTGTAAAATAGAGTTAGAAGCAACAGAATCTCTTTTTTTTTTTTTATCTGAAAGTACTGTTCCCAGTCCTCTGCCGCTCACTGAACAGAACACACTCAGGTAGAGAGAAAGAGAGAGAGAGAGAGAAAGAGTGCGTGTGGAAAGCACGACCTCACGCTCGTGCAACAGTACAGGAGAGTCTCAGAAATGGAATAAAGTTTGTCCAAGAAGTCGCTAGATTTGTCGCTAGGCGCTTTCTTGGAAAGCGGCCCCCTCTCTCTCTACCTGAGTGTGTTCTGTTCAGTGAGCGGTCACTATATGGAAAAAGTCGCTAAATCTAGCGACAAAGTCGCCAAGTTGGCAACACTGCTCTGAAGTGCTGTGTGTCGTCTTCTCTTGAATTGCATCCAGGAGGGCTGAATTACAGTCTTGCGCTACAATGCCACACTGGTCAAACCACATTATTGCAGGCTATTTATATTGCGTCATATGAGATCAAGCAACTACTCAACAACAAAAATATATGTCAACTAATTGTTTCAGCCCTAGTTACATGCAGTAGTTTTCAGTTGCAAATGTGACTGAAATGGTCGCACTGTAGAGCCCTGTTATGACGTGTCTTACATCTCTTTGGGTGTGACGGCCATGCGTGCGCGGACCATGTCCAGAGGGTATGTGAGCATGGCAGCCGTTGTTCCTGCCAGTGATCCCGCCAGCAGCCGCGGCACAGGCGGCAGAGCTCTGCAAAACATCAACACATTCATTCTCAATGCCTCATCTACATATCTGTACTAGCTTGTATACTTATAAACAACCCTGAAACTGTGCATCAAGGCTCTTCTCATGTCACTGAAGCCGTAAGATGATGTTTCATTTCTTATCCGTGTACATATCCATGTTAATGTGCAGAGGTGAAGCACCAGAGAGTAAAATCACACTCACTTGCCCTGGAAGCCATAATACTGTCCTAGAATCCTTTTGTATTGTTCATGTGCACAGAACTGGATGGCAGCGTACGGAATGACGCGCACCATTGTGGCCGAGTTTCCCCTCCACAGACTGAAGAAGCCATCCTTAAGATACGTGCGGTAAATTAACCTGTAAGCCTCCTGGAAAACACAAGCATCACAGAATATGTGAAATGTTGAAGTCATCTGCATACACAACTCAAACATTTAAAGTAATATGCAAAACGCTGGCATGTTTATCCAGATAAAAAGAATAAAAGACAAAAACACTCACCTTAGCAGAGAATCTATTTGACGACACTAAAATGAGAAGATACAGAGAAATATTTAGAGTTTGCTGTGTTTGTTTAGCTGATAAGGAATAAAAGCAACTTTTTAGCAATAAATAAAAAATAAAAATCACAAACATAGATTCCTGTGAAACATTTTTGTGCAAACACAAGGTTTATACTTTAGTTGCACCAAAAGGCATCACTCTTCAAAATGTCTGAACGTCACTGCTGGTGTTTTGGATTTCAGCTTTAATATATGGATTTAAAGTTGGTTTTAGTGTAATTATAAATATAATTATAATGTTGAAATATTTTGAGAATAATATCAAAATTGAGAATAAAGTCAAAATATTATGAGAATAATGTCAAAATTATGAGACTAAAGACAATGTTTCGAGAATAAAGAACTCATTCCTAGCAAGTTATAATATTTTGAAAGTATATTAGCCTATTGTGCATGCAAATGACCCAGAGTGAGAGTTTTTCAACTCTATTCTCTGAGTATTTCGACTCTATTCACCGAAACATTCCGATGTTATTCACCGGAACATTCCGATGTTATTCACCGGAACATTCCGATTTTATTCACCGGAACATTCCGACTTCATTCTCGGAACATTCCGACTTCATTCTCGGAACATTCCGACTTCATTCTCGGAACATTCCGACTTCATTCTCGGAACATTCCGTCTTTAAATATTACAACTTTAATCTCGTAATCTTAGATTTTTATTTTTTTTACGTGCCATTAAAACACCGTTGTACTTAAATGACCCATTTTAGACTCAGGATGCTAAGTAAATGTATGGATTCAGCTCACAGGTGAGGAGAATCACATGAACTGATCTACTCACTCTTGACCCTAAGAATGACACTGCTTTGATAATTCACAGCTAATGCAATGACATTCAAACATCTATAGGCCCGACTAAGTGTTTGCATCTGTAAATGTTTAGTCAGTCACTCAAGGAAGGTTAATAAGAGTTTGTCCTCTTGCCTTGGAAGATAATCTTGGTTCGGTCCAGCGGGGCGACGGCTGTTTTAGCCACAGCTCCTGCAAACGCCCCCGAGAGCAGAGAGTTCAAGACCGAGCGACCCTGTTTAAAACCCTAAACACACAGAGACCACACATTAGTTCTGATTCATGAAGATTTCCACATATAAATAAATAAATAAATACATCAGTCCATGTTCTTAAATAGATAACAAACACACCCAGTGTTAATCAGTGAGGCTGTGTAACATGTCCAGGCGTGAGCACATACTGAGGTTTCTAGGAAAGACTCCAGCCTTCCCTCTAATCTTTATAAAGCAGAACAGGTTTATATTGACACTTCTAATCTGTTTCCACACACAACCCATGACCTGAAAGATTGTCCGAACACAAGTGAAGCAAGAACACTGGGTTGAGTCTTATTCATCAAATCTCAAGTCCCAGCATGCTGAACAGCTGAAAACTACAGACTATACTTCTGTTTGATCAGCTTACTAAGAAACTAGATTAATCGCTCAGTTACAAATAAATTTACCCTGTTAATCAAAATATGAAAGATCTAAAAACTATGTCCGATATCCGATATTTGTTATTAATAAATAATAATAAATAATAATAATGAATTGCACAGATCTAATACAGACACTAACAGCACATGTGAGTTCTCATAAAACACTAAACTGACTGATGGTTTTACTGTAAATGGACCGGTCAGCAACCCACATGGAAATAAAAACAAAGCGAAAAACATAGTGCAAAACGCTGACAATGATATTATCTATAATAACAGCTCCCTGAAATAGAACTGACTCTTATTCTATTTATAAGAATTTTACGTTATCTTGAGCTTGAAATCAGCCCACGTTTCTTGAAAATCATAGATTAAATAAAAATTAGAAAGACAATGTTCTATTTTCAACACATCACACTTAGTAATCAAATATGAGGCAAGGTTCAAAAGGTTGTTGTGTGAATAGACATGACATGCAGTGAATATAGTCACATTATAACACTCTCAAGTGTCTTACTGTTTTTATAAACCAGTCACTACATAAAACACATATTAAGGACACAAATTTGCATTAAAAATTAACTTACAAGCTTCTTAGGTTTGCTGTGTTCATTTGTAGGGTTGCACAATTTGGCCAAAATTACATATCAATATGTCTATAAAAATTGTTATTATAATAACAATAATAATAATAATAATAATAATATAATCATAAATAATAATCATAAATATATATAACAAAAAATAATATATATATATATATATATGATAATATTTACTAAATAAAAATATAAAAATTACTAAAAAAAAACAAAATAAGAAACATTACTATGATAATATTTCACTATATTTCAGCATAAGCCATATTGCATATATATTCACATTATAACACTCTCAACTTGTCTTATTGTTTTTATAAAACAGTCACCACATAAAACAAATATTAAGGACACAAATTTGTATTAAAAATTAACTTACAAGCTTCTTCTTGATGTGTTAATTTGTAGAGTTGCACAATTTGGGCAAAATTACATATCAGTATGTCTATAAAATAATAATAATAATTATTATTATTATTATTATTACTATTATTATTATTATTATTATTATGTATTAATAAATAATACAACTAATTGTTATTATATTTACTAAATAATCAAAAAATATGCACACTGACTTTAATTTATTGAAATAAAATAAAAATCTTTTTTAATTTAACTTAAATGTATTAATATAACAAAAACTAAATTGTATTAAAAAAATATTTAAAAATACAAATGCAATAAAACGCGTTTATTAAAACAAAACATTTTTTTTATTTTATTAAACAATTAATTTCAAATTAATTAATAGCTGTCATATAAGTATTGTTCATAATGTATTATTAACCAATTAAACTTAATTGTAAAGTTTTACCAAAAAACAACAAATATTTCAAATAATTACACAAAAAGAACTTTTTTGTTAATGTATATATAAGATATATAAATTATTCCTAATTTTTATTTAATTTAACCTGATGTATTAATATAATAAAAACTTAAATTAGTAAAAAAAAAAAAAAAAAATACAAAGGCTATAAAAAAAACAATCATACAAATAACAAAAACAACCAAAATTTCAAAACTTTCACTAAAAGTAATATGAAAAAGCAAATTATAAAAAAAAAATAAAAATGTATTCAAAATATTAAATATAATATTAAAGCACACTGGTACTGCCCTACAGCATCATTTGAAGAAAATTAATAACAGAAAATATGGTTATCTAGAGTTAAAATCATCAGAAGAGGGAAGAACAAACATTAGATCCCAACATCACTGAGGAAAAACTGAACTTATGGTTAAACCTGTGAACAGATTTCAGATTTCCTTCTTTCATGCCATCTTAATCTCATCTATGAGTAATGCATTTATAGTTTGACTTCCTGTAGACTGTAAACACTGAGACGTTTCCCAAACACTGGTCTTCTGTTCTTCCTGCTGCATCAATGAAGGCCAGCCTAACCTCACAAACCGGTTTTACGGCTGCATTCTTCAACAACACAATGACTGATACAGCAATTGTAAAATTATTTACACAGAACCACGGCAACAATGCAACAGTTCTGTCATCATTTACTTCCCCTCAAGTCATGCCCAGATGAACACAACAGAGTCACACGGCTTCAGAATGACATGAGGATGAGTAAATAATGACAGATACATTTAAAATTCAGTTGGAATGGAACGGTGCAATCTCATTGGCTGTTCTCTGCTGTAGGCGGGTTCAGAAGTGAGTTTTCTCACCTCTGATTGGCTGGCGGCGGGGCGTGGCAGCACTTCGCCCTTTGTCAGCGCCCCCTGGCGTTCTGCGTTCCCCATGCCAACCTGATCCATTCATACACGCCAGCGCGCACGAGGCTCGCCGGCCCGACACGCAAACACGCACACGCTCACAACCAAACCTGGAACGACATGAGAGAAATATTATAAAGCAACACCATATCATATAACGCTGCCAAACACATCATACAGCTATTTTAAAATCTGCAAAGACGTCTTCTAGACAAGAGATTGACCTCAAAAAATGTGTCAAGAACATGGCTAGCTCTTATTTCACACTAAAATGACATGGAAAAAAAATACGAAATTATATTTTTTGCAATGTGACATTTTTAAGACAATTTAACATCCAGTAAAACTTCACTTGTGTTGATTTCTCATGTAAACATTGTAATGCACAATGCAAAAATGGTAATACTTTACAATCCATGTCATTTTACTGTATTCAAGATACTTTTAAAGCTTAATTTAATATTTTTTACTTTTTTTATTTTGTGTTATTTTTATTTCATATTCTCGTAGTTAAATTAGCAATTTCAATAGTTTTGTTGCGTTTTTGTCTTTTTTTTGTAGTTCTTGTTTTTTTATATATATTTTTTTTATTTGTGTTCGTTTTTAGCACATTAAACTAAACGAAAATGAGAAATGCAAGTATAATTGATTTTTATTTTTTATTTGATATTTTAGTAGTTAAATTAAAGATTTCAATAGTTTTGTTGCATTTTGTTATTTTTTGAAGTTTTTTTTTATCTATATTGTTTTTATTATTTTTATTTGTGTTAGTTTTATTTGCACATCAAGTTAAACAAATCAAAAATTCGAAATGTAAGTATAATTGAGATACTGTTAAAGCTTCATTTAATATTTTGGATTTTTTTTCTATGTTAATTTGATATTTTAGTAGTTAAATTAAAGATTTTAATTGCTTTGTTGCATTTTTGTCATTTTTTGTAGATACTGTTTCAAGTAACGTTTTTTAATGGTTTTAGTTTTGGTTAACTATAATAACCCTGTTTGCAGTAAGGTCTCATTTGTTTTCATTAATTAATGCATTAGCATGAACAATATATATACACACACACAAAAAAATTGATTATTAGTGTTAGTTTACAGTGCATTATATTGTAAACAAATATAGCTTTTGAATTGTTAAAAAATTGTATTAAACAATTAAATGAACATTAATTAATAGTTGTCATATAAGTATTGATCATAATGTACTATTAACAAATTAAACTGTATTGTACAGTTTTACCAAAATATATATATATATATATATTTTTTTTTTTTTGTTGTTCATTTAAGATTAAAGAATATTTGAATTTTTCATTAGATTTACCCAGGCTTCTCCTCCTGTCTGGATGATTATTTGTCATATTAATCATATTCACAGGATTTCCATCACCATAAATGGCAAATACTGAATGAATGTAACAGTGGTGATGAAATGAAAATCACTCATGCATTAAATCCAGTTGACTTGCAGAAGCAGGTCAGAGAAGCTGATCTGCGAATCCACAGCCGGATCAAATAACATCTGAAAGGGTCACACAGATGCACCTCTAATAATAGCACAAATGCTGAATTATTCAGGGCCATGACGGCCTGTGATATGAACAAGGCCAGAGCAACAGTGCTCAATATAGCTTACAGCTTTATTTAATTTTCTAAATATAATCTAAACATGATTTATGCTGCTAATGGACACTCATTAGAAGGACATTCATAAAAGCAGTGAGCAAAAATCAATGAGGCATTTAAAATGTAAAAATACAGTAAGAATTTTTCATGTTTTTTAAAGAAGTCTTTTCTGCTCACCAAAGTACAGCAAAAACAGTAAAAAAAATAATAAATATATTTACTATTTAAAATAACCGTTTTCTATTTAAATAGATTTTAAAATGTAATTTATTCCTGTGATTTCAAAGATGAATTTTCAGCATCATTACTCAGTCTTCAGTCTTCAGTGTCACATGATCTCTCAGAAATCATTTTAATATGCTGATTTCCTGTTCAAAAACATTTATTATTATTATTATGTTGAAAACAGAGTATAATTTTTTTTAGGTTTCTTTGATGAATAAAAAGTTCAGAAGAAGAGCATTTATATGAAATACAAATCTTTTGTAACATTATAAATGTATTTAAAAATGAAAATGGAAAATACACAAATAAAATGTTAAATATAACAGTAAAAAAATATATTTAAAAAAGGTACAGTTCACCCATTTTTTCCATACTACAGAAGTCAAACCTTTGGTTACCAAAACAGCTGAGTATTTGTTTTTGTTTCTTTGATGAATAAAAAGTTTTTATTTGTAAATGTCTTTATTGTCACTTTTGATTTAAAGCATCCTTGCTAAACAAAAGTATTAATTTCTATAATTTCTTTCCTTTCTTTCTTTTCCTATAATTTTCTTTCTACTGACTCCAAGCTTTTGAATGGTATAGTGTACAATGTTACAAAAGTGTTTTTTTTATTATTTCAGATAAATGCTGATTTTGAGCTTGAAAAAAATTACTTAACTGTTTTAAATATTGATAATAATAATAATAATAATAAATGTTTCTTGAACAGCAAATCAGCATTTTTAGAATGATTTCAGAAGGACACTAAAGACTGAAGCAATGATGCTAAAAATTTAGCTTTGATCACAGGAATAAATTACATTTTAAAATAAATACAAATAGAAAACTGTTTTTTTATCAGTAAAAATATTTCACATTTTTTTGTGTGTGTGTACTTTGGATCGGTAACTAGAGATATATATATATTTAAAAAAAACAGTAAAAAATACAAAAACAACAAAACTAATATAACTTTATCTAAATTTAAAATGAAAATGGAAAATACAAAAATAAAATGGTAAATATAACAGTTAAAAATATTTAAAGGTACAGTTCACCCATTTTTTTACCAACATTCTTAAATATATGTCCATTTGTGTTCAACAGGAGAAAGAAACTCAGACAGCTTTGGGACAACATGACGTTGAGTAAATGATGACCGTATTTTCATTTGGGTGAACTGTCTCTTTAAAATCTCAACCACTCAAACTACCCTGATCTAGCAACAGGTCAGTTAAACCTGAGCTCTATTCTCAGCGGCGGAGGTGAAGGGGAATGAGAGGCAGTGTGGGTGAAAGGTCCTTCACGCTGACACACATTCAGCACATAGAGACACTTCACAGCCGTCAAACCCCTGCAGACACGCAACCTTAAAACGCTGCGCGGCATGTCGCATGTGACGCATTCACTCACGGTAATCCTGAGACTTTAGTGCTGCGAGATCCAGAATGACTTGCTAGCCCTCGTTTAGTAATTCAAGATTAGGCTTTTAACAGCTTTTATGCCCCGGGTTACGCAACATTTCACAACAAGGACTTTCATGCATGAAGCTGTTAACCATTTTTTTTTAGCTTATTTTATTACAACTTTGTACTTTATTCTGTGTAAAATAACAACAGTGTGAAACCTACAACCTAGGACTGTTACAAATGACACAGATTTAATCCGTTTTTTTGTTTTTTTTTAAGAGATTAAATTGCCAAGGAGACTGAAAGCAGGATTTGTTCCCCACTGGGTTCAAGTATTTCCAAAACACTCCTCCTGCCCTGTCTGCCTCGCTCTTTCTCTGTCCTTTATGTTCCCCGTGGATCCGATGACAGATCCACTGAAAGCCTTTTGTGATTTGCAAGAAGCGGAAATACCAAACAACCAACAAAAATAACAACAGCAAACAAACGGTGACAGTATAAACGCATGCATGCATAACAAATAGCTGATGTTTACATGCTAAGACAGGCCAGAAATGTGAAAGAGGGCAGGAGTTTTTCATCATTTAGATGCAACCCCCCCAAATTATAATCATATTTGTGCAAATCCTAAAATAAAAAAAAACAGCTACTGTATATATTTCCATCCATAAAGACCTAAACGATACTGTGCAAATTTATAAATAAATGCGTAAAACATTATGTGAACAATATTTCATGTATATGACATTATAATTAGCAGTATTTTATTTAATTCGGAGTAAGGATGCTAAAAATTTAAGCTTTGATCACAGGAATAAATTACATTTTAAAATATATACAGATATAATTTTTTTTTACCTTTTAATTTAGCTTTGATCACATAAATGTGTAAAACATTACTTGAACAATATTTCACGTATATTACATTATAATTAGCAGTATTATTATTTAATTTACTATAGTACGAACTGGTAGATGCATTATTTATTTTGTTATTTATTTTGTCTATTTTTATTATATATTTTTTGTGAAGTTTTAGTTTAACTTGAAGCCTAAATTAAAACTTGAAATAAAAGTAATAAGAACTATATAGGTATATTTAAAAAAAAATAATAATAATAAAAATGACAAAAACTTTAAGACTTTATCTAAAAATACAAAAAATAAAATGTTCAATATAACAGTTAAAAATATACTTAAAGGGGCAGATCATCATTTGTGTTTAACAAAACAAAGAAATTATGACAGAAAGACCAAATTTGTACTGTGCAGAATTCTATATATAAAACATTATGTGAACAATATTTCTATTGCATTATTATTATTATTATTATTATTATTATTAAACTCAATATAGTACTGTACTGGTATTTATTTTATTCTTTACTGTTGTCTATTTTTATTATATTGTTTTAATGAAGTTGTAGTTTAACTTGGAGTACTAAATTAAAACTAAAACTGAAATAAAAGTAATAAGAACTATAGAAATATTAAAAGAATAAAAATGACAAAAATGTTAAGCCTTTATCTAAAATTAAAATGGAAAATACAAAAATACTCATTATAACAGTCAAAAATATATTTAAAGTGACAGATCACTCATTTTTTTTTACTTTTGTTAGTATTAGCAACATTCTTAAATATTTATTCATTTGTGTTCAACAAAACAAAGAAACTCCTACAGTTTTGAGACAACATGAGGTTGAGTAAATGATGACAGAAAGACTCAAATTATACTGATATATTATATTATATATATATATATATATATATATATATTGATTGGTAGATGCATTATTTATTTTGTCTATATTCATTAGATTTTTTGTGACGTTTTAGTTTAACTTGAAGTACTAACTAAACTAACTGAAATAAAAGGGACACAAGGGACACAATTATAAATAAATGTGTAAAACATTAAGTGAACAATATTTAATTTCTATTACATATTTTATTATTATTTTTATTATTTAACTCACTATAGTACTGTATTGGTAGATGCATTTATTTTAGTCTAAGTAATAAGAACTAGAGAGACATTAAAAAATGAATGAAAATGACAAATTTAATTAAATTAGCAAACAAATGTAACAATATTTAATTCAATTATATATATATCATCATCTCATTAATGCATATTATTAATAAATTATTAATATCTGCTTAGTTTAACATCATTTTTACTTTAACTTTTCCACAGACACCTAGACCCCAGTTTGATTTCATATATATATATATATATATATATATATATATATAAAATCAATCATTATATATCATCAAAAAACTTACTTAACCAAGCAAAGAAAACAAAAATAAAACACCCACCTAAACACTTAATTATATATGAAATGTCATAATCACTGTGGTGTCTATTTTGTAAAAACTGCAAAACTGCTTAACGTTACCATTTAACAAAAAAAAAAAAAACACATCAGATTCATTTACAACCAAGGATTATGGCTGACCATGTAAACCTATCAAATATAAAACACTTATCAACACCAACAAATTACAAATGTTTTTTTTCTGAAACATACCATGATTGTTTACACTGTTTAGTTTATCAAAAAGACGTCAAACGAAATAGTCCGTTATTAAATATTTACTCAGACAGACCTGAACTCATGACACATTTCCCAACAGCAGTATCAAAGTGCTTTAGCCTTTTAGCCTGTTAGCAAAACAACTGTTATCATGACATTTCAATGGAGCTCTCGCTTACCTGACTGTCTGACAGCACCTGTTGTAGCCCTCCGCGCAAAATCACGAGAAAAACACCGACTTTAGCGGAATCTGACGACGGCCTGCTTACACATTCCCATGCTGTTCGACTGCTAACATCATAAACAAACATATGATGAAGTGATAAACTCCAGTCACCATCCACTTAACGTTAGATAAACAGCAGGCAGCCAGTCACCATCCGCAGAAAAACCCGCTCGCATCAAACTAACGTTACACGCGCGGCGGCAGGCGTCGTTTTTGTAGGAAACCACATTTTATTTAACTTTCACGGCTGCTCCTGTGACTTTGAGCTGCTTCACTTGCACATTTCTCGCGTCTACTGGGCTGTCAGACTAGCACGCGAGCGTTGAAGGGCGAGTCCCGGTGCATTGTGGGAGTTGCAGTCCGGAGCGGGAGCGCGCTTGACGTTGATTGGCTCGTTCGATGGGCGGCGAAGGGAGTAAACAGTAGGAAGGGTGGGGTTTGGAGTTTTAGAGAGAATATGCGCGAAATAGCGAGAAAGGCGTGCATTTTATGTTCACGTGTAAAGTATTATGGTATCGACACGAGTATTACGGTTTTGGGGCGATGGTAATAACAAGGGTGTGCCATATAGTTAGGTCATAATAATGACAATGTAATTATTTAAAACATTGCTAAAGCACTTTTCGATTGCAGAAACTTCTATCCAAAACATTTTGACAGCATCACTGTACTTTGATATACATAGGTTCTGTATTGTAATTATATAGTACATAAAATATTATTGTTTTATAATATTTAAAAAAAAAAGTAGTACCATGTGGTTTCATGGAATTGTCATTTTTTTTTAAATGTAGCTTCTTTTTTTAATCAATATTTAAAATTATTTTTTACTTTTATATATATATATTTTTTTTTTATTATTTTTTTTTTTGACAGTAGCTGTTTTAGTAATTTTGTTAATTTGTTACATAAAATAATAAACTATTAAACTAAACTAGATTGTCTATTTTACTGTTGTTCAGTTAATGTTTATTATTATAAATTTTCTGCTAAAACATATTAATATAATTATTGTTATTACAATAAAATGTATAATATAATGAAATAAATTAAATCAATTAAATTTGAATTAATTTTAAATACAATGTCTATATAAATAAAAAAATATATATATCAGTTATTGTTTTTATGGCAGTTTTACTTGTTTTTTACTTGTAGTTCAAGTAACAGTAAGTACCTTTGCAAAACTTATAAAAAAATGTATCAAAGCAATAATATTTTCTGCTAAAATATGTTAATATAATTATTGTTATTACAATAAAAATTATAATATAATGAAATAAATTAAATAAATTCAAATTTTACTTTTTTTTAATCAGTTTTAGTTTTAGTCAGTTTAGTACAACAGGTTTTATATTGTTTTTACGGTATGTTTTGTTATCTATTATTATTTTAAAATATGTATACTTTTTTGTTTTAGTTATTACATCAAGTAACTAAATAAAGTAAATAAATTAAATGAAAACACATAAAATAAACTATTAAACTAAACTAAAAACTTTAAAATAAAATAAGCTTATGTTTTGTCTATTTAACTGTAGTTCAGTTAATGTTTATTTAAAGTACCTTCGTAAAACGTATAAAAAAGTTATAAAAACAATATTTTCTGCTAAAATGTTACTAGAATTATTGTTACTACAACAAAATGTATAATATAATGAAATTAAATCAATTAATTTTTTTTTTCATTTTAAAATGTCTATATAAAAATCAGTTAGTTTTATTCAGTTTTGTACAACAGGTACTATAGGTTTTATACAGTTTTTTACAGTATGTTTTAGTAATTTTGTTACCAGTTTTTGACTCTTTTTTTTTTTTTTTTAAGAAAAATGTCTATACTTTTTTTGTTTTAGTTAATAAAAAATATAAGCCGTAACAGCAAGTACCTTTGCAAAACTTGTTTAAAAAAAGTGATTAAAGCTAAAAATGTTACTATAACTATTGTTACTACAATAAAATGTATAATATAATAAAATAAATTGTACAAAATATCTTTTTACCAATTTTGTAAATATGTCTATATAAATTTCTAAAATGTTTTATATCAGTTTTAGTTTTAGTCAGTTTAGTACAACAGGTTAAACTAAATGAAAATGAGATATTGCCTTATACTTTAGCTGAAATAAGTTTAAGATTTGTATTTTATTTCAGTTACAGCTTATGTAGTTTAGTTTTAAGTATAATAACACTGTTATAAAGTATTACCCAAGAAGCAAAATAAAATAAAACAGTTTAAATAAATTAATAAATAAATTAGAAGATTGTGTTTTTTTCTACACTACTGAATTTATAATAATTTTACAGTTGCAACTATAACTGTAATAACCACAGTGCATTTTTGTACAGACATATAAAGACGTCCATGTGAGTCTAGATCTGCTTGATTTAATCACAAACACTATCAGTTCCAGTACAGAGCAGGTTTAATCAGAGCTTCAAATAATATTGCAACACATACGATTGAGAAACACTTGTGACTCATATTTTGGCTCACCTTGTGCATGAGAGGGCGTTCTGCATCATAAAAAACATTTTGGAATGTAAAAAATAAGCATGAGTGCACATATAACAGGCAGGATGATGGTTTTTAGGTAAATGGCCACAGTGTGACAATCCAGCAACGCACTTCTGAATTAAGTACACTTGATTCTCGCTGTCAGCATCAGCTCAAATAAATCCAGACCAAATGGTCATTCGTGGTTAAAAATCTTTGTACGAATTATAAATAGCCAGAATAAAATGTTTTAAACTAAGAAAAAGAACATATCTACACTGTAACCTGTAATGCATCCTATGCATGATGCACTTCTGACCGATTCTACCGGAAGATGTTTGATCACATACATTTAGTATGAGCTCCACAGTGAGGACATGCTGTCATATGATTGAACTGTGATGGTTTGAGTGCGACGGTTCATCAGTGACTCAGGCTTCCTTTCTTTCCCGTCCAGAGCTCTCGCAGCTCCACCTGACAGCCGAGGTCTCTGAGAGCGGCTCGACCCACGTCGCCGCAGTCCCTGTGAGCCGCCAGAGCCTGCGAGATCAGCGCCTCGGCTCCCATCTCCAGGATCAGCTGGCTGAAGTCACGCGTGCGGGCCACCAGGTTCCTCAACAGCATGCAGGACTGTTTCTGAAACAGCGGGAAACAGTTCGCTGTAGCCACGAATAGAACTTCAATACAAACAGATGCTTGGTTCGGGTTCCAGAAACAACAGGAAACACGTTTTCTGAAGAACATTTTGGATAGCAGCTTTTGTTTTTTTAGAAAGTAAAGGGAACAGAAGTATTGAGAAAATTAAACAGGCCAATAATGCTTGAACAGGGTTTGTAAGTATTTCTCTTGAAGCTAAAACAGCAGCAGCAACAACAATAACTAGATAAAAAAGTTTGTCAAGACAAACTTTAAGTGAACAGAAAGTCTGAAAAAGCTTTTAAAAATTTCAGTCTGAAATAATTTGAAGTTTAAAGTAGTTCTAAATCTTAAAGCATGAATGTTTTGAAGACAATACAGTCAGACAGATAGCTACAGATAGATTAGCATGTTACTAGCATGTTTAGCAAGTTCTTAGTATTTTGCTAACATGTTTCTAGCATGATCAGCATGTTCCTAGCATGATTGGCATGCCACTAGCATGTGTTGCTAGCATGATTAGCAAGATACTAGCATGCTGCTAACATGATTAACATGTTTCTAGAATGATTATCAAGTTAATGGCATATTGTTAACATAATTAACAAGTTACTAACAAGTTGCTAGCATGATTAGCAAGTTGCTAGCATGAATAACGTGTTACTAGCAAGTTGCTAGCATGTTGCTAACATTTTGCTAGCATGATTATCAAGTTACTAGCATGTTGCTAGCATGATTATCAAGTTACTAGCATGTTGCTAGCATGATTAACAAGTTTGCTAACGTTTCTAGCATGATTAAGTTGCTAGCATGTTTCTAGCATGATTAACAAGTTGCTAACATGATTCTAACATGATTTACAAGTTGCTAGCATGTTTCTAACAAATAGAATGTTACTAGCTTGTTGCTAACATGTTTCTAGCATGATTAGCATGTTATTAGCAAGTTTCTGGCATGATTAGCAAGTTTGCTAGCATGTTGTTAGCATTATTAGCAAGTTACTAGTATGTTGCTAGCACGATCATCATATTGTTAGCATGTTGCTAACATGTTTCCAATGAGTAACAAGTTACTAGCATGATGTTGCATGATTAGCATGTTAATAACATGTTAACATGATTAGCAGCTTTTGTTTTTTAGAAAGTAAAGGGAACAGAAGTATTGAGAAAATTAAACAGGCCAATAATGCTTGAATAGGGTTTGTAAGTATTTCTCTTGAAGCAAAAACAGCAGCAGCAACAACAATAACTAGATAAAAAAGTTTGTCAAGACAAACTTTAAGTGAACAGAAAGTCTGAAAAAGCTATTAAAAATTTCAGTCTGAAATAGTTTGAAGTTTAAAGTAGTTTTAAAGCTTAAAGCATGAATGTTTTGAAGACAATACAGTCAGACAGATAGCTACAGATAGATTAGCATGTTACTAGCATGTTTAACAAGTTCCTAGTATGTTGCTAGCATGTTTCTAGCATGATTGGCATGCCACTAGCATGTTCTGCTAGCATGATTAACAAGATACTAGAATGCTGTTAACATGATTAACATGTTGTTAGCAAGTTTCTAGAAAGATTATCAAGTTAATGGCATGTTGTTAGCATGATTAACAAGTTACTAACATGTTGATAGCATTATTAGCAAGTTGCTAACATGTTTCTAGCATGATTAGCAAGTTGTTTGCATGTTTCTAGCATGAATAGCATGTTACTAGCAAGCTGCTAGCATGTTTCTTACACTATTCTAGCATGGATATCAAGTTACTAACATGTTGCCAGCATGAAAAGCAAGTCACTAGCATGGCTAGCAAGTTATTAGCATGTTGCTAGCATGATTAGCAAGTTACCAGTATGTTGCTAGCATGTTTCTAGCACGATTAACATGTTATTAGCATAATGTTAGCATGATTAGCATGTTACTAGTTTTTTTTGCTAGCATGTTTCTAGCATGATTAACACGTTATTAGCATAATGTTAGCATGATTAGCTTGCTGCTAGCATGTTTCTAACACGAGTAACAAGTTACTAACATGTTGTTAGGATGATTAGCATGTTACTAGTTTTTTGCTAGCATGTTTCTAGCATGATTAACATGTTATAAATCACTATGAGCTGGTGTTATTTTAGTATCATTGAGATATTTTAGTTTTTATTAGTGCTGTCAAACGATTAATCGAGATTAGGGCAGAAAAATCCCTGGAAGATTCCAAAAAATTCCTGGAAAGTTTCAAAAACTCCTGGATTGTTGCTGAAATTTACTGGAAATGTTCCACTTTTTTGCAACCTTAATCGTGATTAAATCGCATCCAAAATAAAGTTTTTGTTTACAAAATGACTGGGTGTATACGGTGTATATTAATTATAATTATTATTTATTAATTATTTCACCTAGAAAGGTATAAAGGTATTCTGCAACTGAAATGGTAAAAAAAGTTCTGTTCCTGGAGCTCAAACAGTGGAGCGGACACAGGTTTTGTGTGAACCTTGATTGCAATGTAAATGACTTTGGATAAAAGCATCTGCTAATGCATCTGAGTCAGCTTTACCTGCACATTAACTTCATCTGGGTGAGTCTTCATGGCCTGCAGGGCCGCCAGCGCTCCACCACACTCCATGATGACTTTGCAGTTGTTGGGTTTGCGTAGAGCGAGAACACAGAGCGCCGCACTTCCCTGCTCACACACCTAAACCAAAGAGAAACCGGCTGTGTTTGAAGAGATTCAGCATTTAAGAACTGGAGCGAATTTGAGCTGAAAGTTTAAAACAGAGACAGCCAACAAAACAACATATGACTTTAATTTAGCCATACAGCTGCACATAATGGTCCACAGTGTTTTCTAATGTGTTTATAAAAATACACTACACTGTATGTTTTTTTAAAGAAATTAATAGATTTATTTATTAAGGATGCATTCATTTGAACAAAAGTGGCTGTAAAGACTGTAAATTTATGTTACAAAAGATTTCTATTTCTAATAAACATTGTTCTTTTGAACTTTCTATTCAGTGAATCCTGAAAAATAAAATGCATGATGTTTCCACAAAAATATTGGGCAGCACAACTGATTTCAACACTGATAATAATCACAAATGTTTCTTGAGCAGCAAATCAGCATAATATTATTAAAAATGATTTCTGAAGGATCATGTGACACTAAAGACTGGAGTAATGATGATGAAAATTCAGCTATTCATCACAGAAATAAATTCCTTTTTATTATATATTCACATAGAAACCAGTTATTTTAAGTTGTAATAATATTTCAGAATTTTACTGTATTTTTAATCAAATAAATGCAGCCCTGGTGAGCAGAAGAGACTTCTTTCAATAACATTTAAAAGCATACAGACTTCAAACTGTTGAATATTAGTGTATAAGTGGAAATGCAAATCTATTGCTTATAAAATTAATAATTCAAGCATTTTCTTTGTTGAAACTAGCTATGTTTCAACTTTCAGACCAAGGCAACCAGATTATGGGGGAACTTTCCCAGTAGTGAAATATAGTTATTTAAAAAATTAAATAATTTTTTTTTTTAATTGAGATTTATACATCATGGCCTGGTTTCACAGACAGGAATTAGACTAACCCAGGATTAGGCCATAGTTAAATAATATAAAAAACGTGCTTTGAAAAAAAAATAGGGCTGTCAAACGTTTTAAATAAATAAGCTTTCCATTGATGTGTGGTTTGTTAAGATAGGACGATATTTGTCTAAGATACAACTATTTGAAAATCTGCAATCTGAGGGTGCAAAAAAATCAAAATATTGAGAAAACTGCCTTTAAAGTTGTCCAGATGAAGTTCTTAGCAATGCATATTACTAATCAAAAATGAAGTTTTGATACATTTACAGTAGGAAATTTACAAAATATCTTAAATGGAACATGATCTTTACTTAATATCCTAATGATTTTTTGGCATAAAAGAAAAAAAAAAAAAAAAAAAAAAAAAAAATCGATCATTTTGACCCACACAATGTATTTTTGGCTATTGCTACTGGTTTTGTGTCCCAGGGTCACATACTATAAACTGTATTATTCAAAAATATACTTTTTTTAACTTAGTAAATTAGAGTTTGACTCAACTTCTGGAGAGTAATTAGATAATAGTTGGCATTCTGGACACACCTGTGCATTGGCCATGTGACGGTTCATCGCCATGACGATAAGCTCCGCCCCGCCCGCATTCACAATGGCATCTTTGACATCATCGTTTCCTGCGATGGCCTTCAAAGCACTGAGCACCTGCTTCACGAGCTCCTGGTAGACACATAATTCACAACAATAACACATTTGTTGGCGTTCATAGGAAACAATTCCGAAACTCTCACTGATCCAGCGGCTCACCGGACAATCCAGACTGTCAGCCAGCAGTGTGATCATGAACTTCAGGCCTCCGAGGTCTACGATGTCCTGACAAAACTCGTTTCTCACAGCCAGACGGGACAGAGTGGCACAGAGCTCACTGAGCACTGACGTATTCTCTGGATGCGCTGAAAACAACACATCAACAACATCTCTTCATCGCTGAATATAACCCAGAACATTTTTACTAATTCTGTGCTTCTGATTCCATAAATAGTGTCTGCTTTGCTAAAGCATGTCACCGTTTATCACAAAACATGATGCATGTTTTTCACATTTTTGCTTTTACAATCATTTGAGCTGTAAAGAAGTCTTATAATCTCCCTTAACCAGCTGAAAAATACAAAAACTACAAAGACAGAATTCCTGTCTGAATCTGAGCCAAATCTGTATAATATCAGCCCATTTTCATAGGTATGACATTATTTGATGCCTGATCTTGTGTTCTTTATATATATATATATATATATATATATATATAAAATATTAATATATTTTTGTCAAATTATATATTATATTATTATATTATTTTTGTCATTTGAGACTTTTTGTCATTTTGATAAGTGCATTTAAACATCCTATTTGTAAAACCTTAAAATGCTTTTATTGATTTTTCTTAGTTTCTTATTTTTTAGCCTAATCTTAGATACTATTAGGCATTAGATAATATCAGGTAATTTTAGATAATATTAGCAGTGCTGTCAAACGATTAATCGTGATTAATCGCATCCAAAATCCAAAATGTGTGTGTACAGTGTATATTTATTATGTATATATAAATACACACACACATGACATGCATGTATATATTTAAGAAAAATATGTTATGTTTATATATACACAGGTATATTAAATATATTTGTATATAATATAAATTATATAAATATAAAAATATACATTTAAATATTTTCAAATATACACAGTACACACACATATTATGTAAACAGAAACTTATTTTGGATGCAATTAATCGCGATTAATCATTTGACAGCAGTAAATATCAGATAATATGTGGCCCTGGACCACAAAACCAAGCAGGTAATTTTTCGATTTATACATCATCTGAAAGCTGGATAAATAATTTGATAAATAATGATTTGTTAGGATATGACAATATTTGTCCGAGATACAACTATTTGAATATCTGGAATCTGCCTTTAAAGTTGTCCAAATGAAGTTCTTAGCAATACTTACAGTAGGAAATTTACAAAATATCTTAAATGGAACATGATCTTTACTTAATATCCTAATGATTTTTGACATGAAAGAAAAATCAATAATTTTGACCCATACAATGTATTTTTGGCTATTGCTACAAATATACCCCAGCGACTTATGACTGGTTTTGTGGTCCAGGGTCACATACTAGGTCTTTTTTTTGCAATTCAGCTGATTTTTTTTTAAATGCATAGCTGTGTAATATATGCAGATATTATAATATATGCAAGATAACCTTTCTCAGTACATTTATTTATTGTTGCATGCCTAATAGAAAACCGGCTCACCTTTAGCAGCCTCAACAATTACTTTCAGTCCATTTTGCTCCAACACGATCATCTTGGCATGTTCATGAGCATGTCCAAAGGGCACACGCACGTCATCATCAAAGGTCATGACCCTCAATGCGACACAGGCCTCCCTCACGACCTCGGGATGTTCGATGTGGCGCGTGATGCTCGCGGTGAGCAGTGGCAGCACGCCTGCCTTCACCAAATCCTGCCGGTTGTTCTCGTGTTTCACGCAGCAGTGTCGCACGACGTGGATACACAGGCAGGTGAGAGCGGCGTCCGCCTGTTGCGCGGTTAAAGCGCCGATCAAAAACTCTCGTCCCTCCACGTCTAAGAGATCCGGCTGGCCGTCTGTTAGCGCCGAGAGGGCGGCGAGAGCGACGGAGAGGGCCTCCTTCTCTTCAGCGGCTCTCTGGCAGCAGGCGAGGATCGTGGGATACGCCTCCTTTTGAGCAGCCAGGTATCGCTGTGCGAAGCCAAGAGAGCATTGCTGGGTGAAGACCCTCAGATCCTCCAGAACTGATGCGGATGATGACGCCACTGCGGTTTTGAGAGACTCTAAAGCCTGGAAATATTGCACAGATAACATGATAAATAAAAAACACACCAGTCTCTGTGGAAGGGAGGTTAGTGCTGCAGCAAAACAGTTATGAAGATATACCTGAAGAACCTCATGGGTTTGATCCTCTGTGTTTTCCTCAGAAGAAACTTTGGGCACTGCTTTAACAATGTTGCTGAGATCCACACCTGTGAGGACAAATAAAATCATAACAACTTATGTAATCCTGGACCACAAAACCAGTCCAAGCTGAACAAATAGGCTTTTCACTGATGTATGGTTTGTTAGGATATTTGAAAATAGCAATCTGAAGGTGCAAAAAAAACTAAATATTGAGGAAATTGCCTTTAAAGTTGTCCAAATGAAGTTCTTAGCGAAGCATATTAATAATCATAAATTAAGTTTTGATATATTTATGGAAGGTAATTTACAAAATATCTTCATGGAACATGATCTTTTCTTGGCATAAAAGAAAAATCAATAATTTTGACCCAAAACAATGTATTTTTGGATTTTTTTTTTGATCCAGGGTTGCATATATATCTACAAACTAATACTATATAATGTATACTAATGTGTACGTTGATTATAAATTTATAAATTATAATTTTTTATAAATTATAAAAAGGTCTGCATATCTTGAACATATTATTACCATTTTACATGACTTTTAATCTTTTTATAAACCACAAAAACAGTAATATTGTAAAACTAATATGAGAAAAATCTTAAAATAAACAAATCATAAATTATTATAATTAATATACATTTGCATATATTCACTCAGGGTGCACAAAATAATACAAATAATTAAGCAGAAACATTAAAGTAAACTTAACGATTGTTCGTTAAAATGTTCTCATCAAAACCTGTCAGTTCCAATAAAACAGTGGGTTTTTTTGTTTTACAACTCACCTTGAGACTCGAACTGCTCAATGGCCTCCTTCAAAGCTTCGCTTTCCTCCATGTCAAACTCCTCAATGTTTTCTCTGACCACTGCATCAAAGGTCTCCTGTGTTATCCTGCGTTTGGCCATGACTGCAAAAAAATCTGCTGTAAAAAATAAATAAATAAATAAATCACAACAGAGCTTAAGCTTCAGTGCTTTTGTTTGGCTTTTACAGCCTGACAACCAGAAGGAAGCGGTTCATGAGGACTGTTTATCAGTTTAGGACATTAAACTAAGGCAGGTTACACGAACAAACAGCACAATTGTGTAACCGTGGCTTTTAGACGTGTACCATGGTAATACCACTGTATTCACAACAGAAATATGGAAACATTTGGTACATATTCAATACTATGCTATATATCACGGTACCCTGGTATTACCATTTGACAACATCAATGACTGCACCATGACATCGACACAATATACTAACACAAAAACATGATTTATTACCGCAAATCACTCGTTGTAAGTTATACTACCTGAACGTAACATTCACTCGAACCCAAAGCAAAGCAAACCGGTTTAAAACAAAACTGATAATAATCCTGAAACTCACCAACACCCAGCCTGGACCCTAATGATAAAAGGCTCCCTGGAGAACAGTGGGCAGTACGTTAAAAGCGTAAGTGTAGATCAGCGACTGAACGCAACGAAATTAAACTGACGCAAACGCTTCGTGAATTGCGGCAAACCGTTACGTTACGTTGCGTTTTCTTAAATATGGCTCGGGTGACATTCGCGAGAGAAATAGGTTCCGCTTCAGCTTCATATACAGAATACTTATATGAAGTGTAACCTATTTCTCTCGTATGGAGAAAAAATGTGTTTCAACTGTGTGCAATTAAAATTCGCATTTAGGCTAACTTGGGTACATTTACATTCATCTGAATGTTGGTTAATGTACACTGCCCTCTTTCGAAATAAACTAACATAACATCTCAGCATTAGAGTTTCATTCTAACGGGTTTTTGACCACAAATAGTCTTAATAATATAGTATTATGTAGCTGTTAAACAAATAATACATATTAATAATCATTAATATGTGAATTAATTAGAGCAACACAAAGATGATGCAAAAGCTAAATTGAACACAACAAATGTTGAAGAAATACCATATTTCATGTATTTATGTTTGTATTTATTTATCGCAGTTTAATGCTTAATATGCTATTTAAGCATTTAAATGTGCATGAATGTGAGTATTTATTTATTTTTTTATTTACCTACTGTTCTTTTTAATGTTTCATTTATATTTGTATGAATGTGAATGCTTGTTTGTTTGTTTAGTTAGTTATTTGTTTGTTTGTTTGTTATTATTTATTTATTCAAATATTTTACAGTGAAAGCCCAATTTAAGCATTTATATGAGCTTGGATGTGATTTTTAATTCTGGTATTTTTTTTTTAATTTTCTTTTAATTTTGCAATAAATGCCAAATTTAAGCATTCATATGGGCTTGGGTGTGATTTATTTATTTATTTAACTATGTCCTATTTAAGCATTTATATTAATATGAATGTGACTATTTATTTATTTATTTATATAACTAACGTCCTATTTAAGCATTTATATGTGCATGAATGTAAATATTTATTTGTTTATTTATTCCGTTATTTATTTAAATGTTTTACAATTAATGCCCAATGTAAGCATTTATATGAGATTGGATGTGACTACTTATTTGTTTGTTTGTTTATTTATTTATTTATTCATTCATTCTGTTGTTTATTTAAATTAATTTACAATTAATGCCTAAGTTAAGCATTTATATGAGCTTATATGTGACTATTTATTTATTTATTATTTATATAACTAATGTCCTATTTAAGCATTTATGTGTATGAATGTAAATATTTCTTTATTTTTTTATTTTTTTATTCTGTTATTTATTTAAATATTTTACAATGAATGGCTCATGTAAGCATTTATTTGAGCTTGGATGTGACTATTTGTTTATTTATTTAAACTAATGTCCTATTTAAGCATTTAAATGGTAATATTTATTCATTTATTTATTTATTTAATCCTTTTTATTATTACTGTGGATTTTTCCTCCGTATTTCAGTCATGCCATAAATGCAATATTTCACCTATTTCTTCATCTTTTGCTCATGTGTGAGGCCAGGTAGAGCTGTATTTTCCAATGCCAGAAAAAAACTTTTGCAATTAATGCCCAGTTTAAGCATTTATATGAGCTTACGCGTTATTTATTTAACTAATGTCCAATTTAAGCATTTATATTAATATAAATGTGACTGTTTATTTATTTATTTATACAACTAACGTTCTATTTAAGCATTTATATGTACGTGAATGTAAATATTTATTTGTTTATTTATTCCGTTATTTATTTAAACGTTTTACAATTAATGCCCAATTTAAGTATTTATATGAGATTGGATGTGACTATTTATTTATTTAAATATTTTACAATTAATGGTTAATTTAAGCATTTATATGGGCTTGGATGTGACTGTTTATTTATTCATATAACTAAAGTCCTATTTAAGCATTTATGTGTATGAATGTGAATATTTCTTTATTTATTTAACTAATGTCCTATTTAAGCATAGATGTGCATGAATGTAAATATTTATTTATTCATTCATTCATTTCATTATTTATTTAAATATTTTACAATTAATGCCCAAATTAAGCATTTATATAAGATTGTATGTGACTACTCATTTGTTTATTTATTTATTTATTCTGTTATTTATTTAAATATTTTACAAGTAATGCCTAATTTAAGCATTTATATGAGCTTGGATGTGACTATTTGATTATTTATTTATTTAACTAATGTCCTATTTAAGCATTTAGATGTGCATGAATGTAAATATTTCTTTATTTATTTATTATTTCCATTATTTATTAAAATATTTTACAAATAATGCCCAATTTAAGCATTTGTATGATATTGGATGTGACTATTTATTTATTTATTTATTTATTCATTCTGTTATTTATTTATATATTTTACAATTAATGCCTCATTTAAGCATTTATATGAGGTTAGATGTGACTTTTTATTTATTTCTTTATTTCTTTAATATCCTATTTAAGCATTTATATTAATATAAATGTGACTATTTATTTATTTATTTATTTATCTGATATCCTGTTTAAGCATTTATATTAATATAAATGTGACTATTTATTTATTTATTTAACATCCTATTTAAGCATGTAGATGTGCATGAATGTAAATATTTATTTATTTATTTCGCTATTTATTTAAATATTTTTCAAATAATGCACAATTGAAGCATTTATATGAGCTTGCATTTGACTAATTGTTTATTTATTTATTCTGTTATTTATTTAAATATTTTACAATTAATGCCTAATTTAAGCATTTATATGAGCTTGGATGTGACTATTTATTTATTTATTTATATGACTAATGTCCTATTTAAGCTTTTAAATGTGTATGAGTGTGAATATTTATTTATTTATTTAATCCTTTTTTTAATATTATTACTGTGGATTTTTCCTCTGTATTTCAGTCATGCCATAAATTGAGTATTTCATCTATTGCTTCATCTATTGCTTCATCTTTTGCTCATGTGTGACGCCAGATGGCGCTGTATTTTCCAACCCCAGAAAAAAAAACAGCGTCGCGTTCGTGCGTCATGACGCTCAGCTGAAAGCCTCGCCTGAATATAAAACCGCGCTGCGGCGTCCTGCGTCCTTCTCCCCCTGCCTGTCCCCACCAGCGGAAGGCAGCGCGCTCTGTTCTAGTATCAGTGCTGAGTGAATCTCGAACCATCTGTCAAAATGGTACGTATCAGATGTATGATTTGATTCGATACGGTTGTTTGACAAGCAGATGTTAAGATCCGATACAGTATTTTTGCGTTTAACGGGATTTTCGGCAAAATGCGTGCGGGAAAAGGCCGGCTAACCGTTTCCCACAAAACAAAATGGCAGCGGCTTTTTTGCGGCATGAGCCGTTTTTAAAATGCTGTACGAGTTATTTATCGCTGCTTCAGACTAAATTCCAGCTAGTTTATTAAAGGCTTATAGAGTATAACTCAAACCAAAACCATAATGGACAATTTTGAGTCGTTCAAATTGTTTTTCCGGCTCTTGTCAGACAGGGCCTTGTTAGCATTTTAGCTAACTCTGCCACGTATTGAGAAAAGAATCGCGTGGTGGAGGAAAAACCTAATATACATCTCCCCGTTAGCTATTTTCTAACTCCATAAACTACTATTTTATTCCAGTACTATCTGTTGTCTTTTCCCGTTGGTTCGCTATTGACTGTGCGTGTTTTGTCACTTTGCCGGTTGGTTTAACGGCAGGTGTCGGGTGTGTTCGGACCGGCACATAACAGTCACGTGTTACCGTCTCTCCCGCATGTGCGGTTTATCAGCGTGGCCACATCACGCACATGGTCGTCTATTGTTTGCGCAATAGCTTCCGGTAGGCCGTGAAAATTATTAGGGATGAATATATAAGGAGATGAATTTATTCGGGCCTTTGAAACAATAATGTACAGAAAGTCATATACGTGGCACATTTATGTTGAACATGACACATTTGATGTTTCTATGTAAGTGTCAGTATTTGTGCTTTATATGTGGTCAGACTTGAACATAATTTATATAAATGTTGAGGCACTGCCACATGTGAAGGACCTGTGTAATCTAGAATTTTTTCATGCACGAATTATGAAAAACTATTTAGATTTTTTTATTATTTTTATTACTGTAATATGATGCTAAAATTGAAATCATTTGCATTTTTACAAAATTCTGCTTTATTTGAAAAAATATTTAACTGTCCACGTATGTGGATGCCATGCAACAAAGGAGTAAAATGGGACATAAAGCCACAGCTGACAAAATGGAATATTGTTTTTTTTTAATGCTGTGTATATCAGCTCAGTTATTAAACAATATTGCAATATAATAAGCACATTGTATGAACAACAGTAGTAACGTATATGCTGAATCCTATTTGCAATATGGGCAAGACATGGAAAACATTCAATGCTGATTGTAATGGCTTATTATAATTTCATCCATCTAACTTCCACTGTCCTCTGGGATATTTTCTATTCTGTACTGACTCCTTGATCTATGCTGTCCCTGTTTGGAAGGCAAAATGCAAGTTTGTCTATGTATGTGTAAAGTTGCCATGTAATGCTGTAATTCATTTTAAATGGGTATTTGTTTATATATTTGTTAAATGTCTTTATTACAATATAAGACTATTCATAGCATTTTTGAAAAAAACAATAGATATACTAGCAAATGACTTTATGCAATTTGGCTCCACTGTTGCATGAAGTCCCCATACGTGGACAGTTGGTTTTTGGTGAATAAAAACTACATTTTACTCTAAATTTTATTTGATAATATTAACATATTCATCATACTTTACTGTCCACTAATATTTTTATTTCAATTGACCTTGTATAAATGGTTTTCACACATATGCCTGGGGCATTTAGCACAAGGCTATTGCTGTCAGCCGTCTTGGATTAATTGTCATCAAGCGATGAATAAAATATGGTGGCTACTGTTAAAAATATTGTCAATTTACTGACACTGCCCTCAAGTGGTTTGGAGAATATGACTGATAAATGAACACTAAATGGAGTTAAATTAACTGTCCACATATGTGGACACCATGCATGAAAGGGTTAATCAAAGTTAAGGTCAAGGTTTGTCAGGGTTAAAAACAATAATAATTTGTAATGATTCCAATTGAATTTGGGTGATGAATGTCAAATGTGTCTCCTCCTCCAGGTGAACTTCACAGTCGACCAGATCCGTGCCATCATGGACAAGAAGTCCAACATCCGTAACATGTCCGTGATTGCGCACGTAGATCACGGGAAATCTACACTGACCGACTCTCTGGTGTCCAAGGCTGGAATCATCGCTTCCGCCCGCGCCGGAGAGACCCGCTTCACTGACACACGCAAAGACGAGCAAGAGCGCTGCATCACCATCAAATCCACGTAAGATGCCTGCGAACATCTGGGAGCTTTAAAATTGCACCTCTGTAAATAAAATGCAGTTAAATGTGTAATTAAACCTGATATCAGTCAATTTTAAGTTCGCAGGTCTGTAAAAATACAGTTAAATACATCAAATCTATGCATAACTAAATCTGGAAGTAACAGGGTTTTTAAAAAGTGCAAAAATGTGAAATTTAAAATTTTAGTAGATGTGAACGTTTTCAACTAGAGTAAAATGCAATTAAATGGTTGTAAATACAAGGGTTGGTTTATGTAAAATTTTTGCATCCAGTTAATTTTGTTTTTACAGACCTGCAATTTCACAAATCCCTTATATTACCAGGTTTAGTTTATGCATAATATCTGGGATTTGTAAAATGGCAACAATTTAAAAAAAAATCTGTAAAAATGCAATAAAATGTAAAAGCCATGCATGGCTAAACCTAGGAATATCAGGGTTTTTAAAATATGCAAACCTGTGAAATTATAATTGAATAGTATCAACTAAACTTGTAAATATCAGGGAGTTTCAGAAATGATGATAAATCAGATAAATGAGCAAACCTAGAAATATAAGGGAATTTAAAAACGGAAAGTCTGTAAATTAAAATGCAACTGAATGTAAATGAGTGAGTAAACTTGGAAATATCAGGGAGTTTTAAAATTCCATGTCTGTATAGATGGTTGTATAAATCTAAACATTATCATACATAACCCTTGAAATATTGGGTCATTTTAAACTTGCAAGCCTGTAAAAAGCAATAAAATGGATGTGAGTATTTGCATACGTAAACTTGGAAGTGTCAGCAAATTTTAAAATTGCAAGTCTGTAAATAAAATGCAATCATATAGAAGATAAACATTATGGAAGGCAATAAATGGTGTTCAGAAGACAGTGTTTGTGATATGCATGAAGGCAAAGGCTGTTCAACAGATTTTTCAGTGTTTTATGGCTTGAGTCATTGATGTATTACACTTTCTTTTTTTTTTTTCTTTTTTTTTGTTGGGTATGTCACAAAGTAAAAATGCTAATGTTTAGACAAATTAGTTTTAAATCGTATATGGTAAACCCAGAAGGACAAGCTTATGAGCTGCCGTATTTACTATTAATAAAGGGAAAAACTAAAATGCATGCAATAAAACGCACAATGTAAAGCTTTGGATGCACGATGTGAGTCAAAGTGCAAGTAATGTCTAACAATCATTTACTATGTATTTTCTTGTGCAATTTCTATATTGCTCTTAGCAAAATCAACCCATGTGAAGTTTTTACTAATGTAACCCAGACTGAGTTCATAGTTGCCCCAAAGGGCCTTTCATCCCTGACGCACTCACTAGAACAAAACAAAAGCCAAGCCAAGTGTTTAATTAGTTGTACAACGAGTTGGTGGTTGATTTCCCTCTGTCGTGTCTCTTTGACAGTGCCATCTCCATGTTCTACGAGCTGACCGAAAATGACCTGGCCTTCATTAAGCAATGTAAGGATGGATCCGGTTTCCTTATCAACCTGATCGACTCTCCTGGCCACGTGGACTTCTCCTCCGAGGTTACGGCCGCTCTGCGTGTCACCGATGGAGCTCTGGTTGTGGTGGACTGTGTCTCTGGTAAGCTTTTTACTATCATTGATGTGGCCTTCATGAGTTTAAGTAGGTCTGAAGTCACCCTTCCACAATTTAATACCTTAAATTTATGCTTGAGGCGAGACACTGAAGTCACCTGTCAAATTTGAGATTTTTGGTTTTTTCATAGTGTTTTCAGACTAGTGAAAGGAAAACATCCAAAAGACACTTAAGTGTTTCTTTTATAACTCTTTATTTATTTGTCAATAGATTTCAATTACAATATGTATTTTTAAAGGCAGGTTTCTCAAATTGAGTTTTCTCCTACACTGAGCCATAAATCTCCACTTCAGTAGCATTTACACACACTAGACTTCACATTTGTATTCCTGTCTATATCCTGAAGGTTTTTACTGAGGAATTTGTTCATATATAATTTGCTTGATTATATATACAATATATTATTCCCCCCAAAATTGTAAAATGTATACTTTTTTTTTTTTTGTCAAATATTTTCTGAATTATGGAGTGACAAAATGACAAACCCGGAATTCCCTCTGTAAAAATATTTGACTCTAATATGCCAAATAAATTAAGAATTTTGAAACTGACTTCATCCAGTGTTTAGATTGTTATACTTATTATTATTATTATTATTATTATTATTATTATTATTATTATTATTATTATTATTGATAACTTATAATACTACATATTTCAATAATGCCTCATTTGCATATTTAAACTTAACATTTTAGAAAACTTGTAATACAGAAGTTTGCAATTATCAATGTGATCAATCAACTGGGTAAGGTGATGTTTTTTTTTTTTTTTTTTACCCTATTCAGCTGCAGTGTCTCGCTGACTTTTGCTTAATTTCTTTGTTCCCTTTCATGTTATTCCTTAATATCTTTGCTTGGTCTTCACTTAAAACTTTGCAGAAGCCCTCACTTCTGTATTTCTTCCCTTTACTACTCTTAAAGTTCTCACGTTTACCTTCATGATCTATAGTCTGTTTATTGCTGAATTTACAGTTAAATATTTATCTTTTTGTTCAGGTGTGTGCGTGCAGACAGAGACGGTGCTGAGACAGGCCATCGCCGAGCGTATTAAGCCCGTGCTGATGATGAATAAGATGGACCGGGCCCTGCTGGAGCTGCAGCTGGAGCCTGAGGAGCTCTACCAAACCTTCCAGCGTATTGTGGAGAACGTCAACGTCATCATCTCCACCTACGGAGAGGACGAGGGTGGACCCATGGGCAACATCATGGTGAGAACACATTCATTTATACAAGTTAATGAAGTGATAATGCTATGTGGTCTTTGAAGACAAACCATGCACCGCTCTGAAGAGCTGATGAGCAACTAACCACAATATCCGAGACCTTTTAGTCATTTCAAACCCTTTTAGAGCTGTAATCTCATGATGTTGGTTCGTTTAGCTGAACTGTTTGCGCTCAACATGTCTCGTTTTCTCTCAGATTGATCCAGTGGTTGGTACTGTGGGTTTTGGATCCGGTCTTCACGGCTGGGCCTTCACTCTGAAGCAGTTTGCTGAGATGTATGTGGCCAAGTTTGCTGCTAAAGGTGAAAGTCAGCTGAGCCCAGGTGAACGCTGTAAGAAAGTGGAGGACATGATGAAGAAACTCTGGGGTGACAGGTGAGATTTTATACTGTGTAGCCAATAAAATTAGCTCTGTCTTGTGCATTTATTATTTTAGTCATTTGAAATAAATGCATGCTGAACGATTGAGTGCATTAGGGCTGAGAGATAAATTGGTAACGATGATAATCGTGTAATATAAACTTTCTCAAATGAAAACAAGAGTTCGGTATAATGTATTCACATTTGTTAAATTGTCTTATTATATAATTACAATATTTTAAAGCATTTATGCATCATTATTATTATTTTTTTTTTCTAAATGCATTTAAACTGCGGGTTGTTTAATACAATCTTAATTACGTTTTTTTTTTTTTTTTTTTCCTTCCATGGTTTTGAAGTGCTAAATTTGGTTTTAACTGATTATGAATCAGTTAAATCTTTATTGCTGTCAGCCACTTTAACATTGTAAATGCACAGTTTGAACATTAAATTGCCTGTTTTTAAGCACAGTGCAGTGTTAATGATTAAATTAAAATGTTGTACTTAAGTTAAAATCTGTACTGTAAATGTAAAAAACTTTACTCAAAGATTACATTTTTTTTCTTTTCGTTTTAACATTATTTTTAACTTAATGATTCTTCTGTATACCACTAAAGGGAGCGTGAGAACCCCTGGTCTACAATGGATTGTATTTTTTGTTCAATAAAACCATAGGTTTACTTGCTTTTGATGATTTACCAATTATAATTGGCTCATTTCTATATATATATTTTAAGTCATTTCAAAGGCTATTGTTCACTTGGGTCTATTTATACCAAAATCGTTAGTGACAGACCTACTATGCATCCTTGCTGAATCTTTGCAGTGCCGTTTAAGTGGTAGTGTAAATATACATGAGATATAAGCTGTGTTTTACATGTTACTCATTCTCTGCTGCTCTTCCAGGTATTTTGACCCAGCCACCGGTAAATTCAGCAAGTCTGCCAACGGCCCTGATGGAAAGAAACTGCCCCGCACCTTCGCCCAGCTCATCCTGGACCCAATCTTCAAGGTATGAACCTCTTCGCCTCAAACACTAGTGCCGATCTTCTTTTGATCCATTTGTGATCATACCTGACTTTGTCGGTCTCCAGGTGTTCGATGCCATCATGAACTTCAGAAAGGAGGAAACCGCCAAGCTGATCGAGAAGCTGGACATCAAGCTGGACAACGAGGACAAGGATAAGGAAGGCAAGCCGCTGCTGAAGGCTGTGATGCGTCGCTGGCTGCCCGCCGGAGAGGCTCTGCTTCAGATGATCACCATCCACCTGCCCTCTCCTGTCACTGCCCAGAGATACCGATGCGAGCTGCTTTACGAAGGACCTGGAGATGATGAAGCTGCCATGGGTATGACAGTAGCACCATATAATTTAACTTGCGGTTATTAACACTGTACAAATAGCATGGTGTTTTGGCAGAAAAGTATTAAATATTTTTATTATAATATATTGGGCAATACTTTACCTTTTTATAGAAGTTTCTTCTTCTTCTTCTAATAATATATATTTTTTCCTCTCCCTCATATTAAAAAAATAATACTTTGTGTGGAGATGGATTACTGTGTTTTTAGTTTTTTTATATATATATATATATATATATATATATATATATATATATATATATATATATATATATATATATATATATATATATATATATATATATATATATATATATATATATATATATATATAAATAATATAAAAAAATTAAAAACACACAGTAACAATGGTCATGAGAGCCATGGTTTCACTACTTGTTTCTAATTAATTTTAATTGAAGTAAAATGTTGATTTAGTAAGATCCTGATTAAAGTTTCTTGTTTAAATCAGTTGTTTACAGTTTACAAATATTAAAGTTCTTAAAGGGATAGTTCACCCAAAAATAAACTAATTTACTCAACATAATGTCATTCCAAACCTGAATGATTATTTTTTTTTGAACATTAAAAAGATAATTTGAGATTATACTACTTTTTTTGTTTTTTGTTTGTTTTTGTTTTTTTTTTGTCTATACAGTGGAAATCTAGGGTAACAAAATGGTTAGTTAACATTCTACAAAATCTTTTTGTGTTCCACAGAAGAAAGCAAGTCAATAAAATTAATTAATTACTTTGTACTTTTACGTTTGAGTTGAAATAACTTGTAGTTTTAAGTTGATAACTTGTGTTTAGCAGCTGCCTTTAAGGCGAAACTGGTAAACTTTTTACAGTGTGAGGAAATGAGCGAATGTATTGGCATTCAATTTCCTGCATTCTAGCTCAAAAACAACTTTACTGTGGGCTGGATTTGTCCAGGGCTGAATTTTAACCTCAGTCCAGCCCTGTATGCATGTGTGCATCAAGAGCTCCTGTAAAACCATTGCCTTGTTTGCGCACTTGGCGAATAAAGCTCATTCTGTTTCTGATGCTAATATAACTGGCATGTTTCACTTTTTGTGAAGAAGAAAAAAAAAAAAGCACCCCTAAAGAGCAGTGAGGTTTTTGTTTTGTTTGTTTTTCTTTGTCTTTTGTTCATGGCATTATTGCAAGCTCTAGCAATTATTGCACAGCCCTGCTTTACTTTGCTGTTTGTTGCATTTGAAGTGTCTGATTTTTAGTTTCTTCTGCACAGGTATTAAGAACTGCGACCCTAAGGCTCCCCTCATGATGTACATCTCAAAAATGGTGCCAACCACCGATAAGGGTCGTTTCTACGCTTTCGGACGTGTGTTCTCTGGTATGGTGTCCACTGGGCTGAAGGTGCGAATCATGGGACCAAACTTCACCCCTGGAAAGAAGGAGGATCTTTACCTGAAACCCATTCAGAGGTTTGTAGCACTACAGATTTATTAACACTAGTGATGCAGATTATTTCATCAAGCCAGCTTTTCTGACTCGTATCGCTGCTTTATTCCAGGACCATTTTGATGATGGGTCGTTACGTCGAGCCCATCGAAGACGTGCCCTGCGGTAACATCGTGGGTCTGGTTGGCGTGGACCAGTTTTTGGTGAAGACCGGGACCATCACAACTTACGAGCAGGCCCACAACATGCGTGTGATGAAGTTCAGCGTCAGCCCTGTGGTCAGAGTGGCCGTGGAGGCAAAGAACCCCGCTGATCTGCCCAAACTGGTGGAGGGACTCAAACGTCTGGCCAAGTCCGATCCTATGGTGCAGTGCATCATTGAGGAGTCTGGAGAGCACATCATCGCCGGCGCTGGAGAACTTCACCTGGAAATCTGCCTTAAAGATCTGGAGGAGGACCATGCCTGCATTCCACTGAAGGTTTGTGCATCATTAATGCTTGATTCTGTAGTTATTAGGACAGCTTGTCTGCTTTTTTTTGGTTGACTAGCTGTTCTGTTGATGTCCTGGCTGGTCTATGAGGAAAAATCGTGCACCACTCTGAAGAAGTGATCGATAACGCCTACCACAAATATCTGAGACCTCCACAGACATTAACAAGTTCAGATCTACAATATTGCATTAAAGGAAAATTGTAGATTTTTTTTTTTTTTTTTTTTTCCCCTTTTCTCAGCTCACATTTAATTGTTCCCTCATTTTTAAACGTTTTCTTGCTAGTTCCATTTGCTTAATTCGTCTTTGTTTTGCTTGCTCATTTGGATCCATTTCACTAGTTTGCTTTTTTTTCACTCGCTCATTTTAATTTGTTAGCTTGTTTTTAGTGTTCACTAGTTTTTAAATTTATTTTAAACCACTTGATTAATTTGTTTGGCCTCTTTTGTTTGCTTGCTCATTTTAGTTTAAACTTATCTGTTCACTCGGTTTGTTCACTTTTTGTTCACTATTTATCCACTTACACATTTTAATTTGTTTGCTTGTTCATTCACTTATTTTCATCTGCTTGCTTGTTTTTACCAGTTTGCTTGCTCGTTTTTTTTTTTGTTTGTTTTTTTGCTCGTTATCCATTTGTTTTGTTTTTTTTAACTTGTTCCATTTGATTTTTCACTTTTTGTTTGCTCATTTTAATTGGTTAGTTTGCTTGTTTTTATTTAAAGTGTTTGCTTGCACATTAGTTTGAGCTCATTTTTATCCACTCGTTTTTTTTATCTTAAAGCGTTTTGCTTGCTCACTTCAATTTGAGTTTGTTCACTCTTTAGTTCGCTCTTATCTGTTCGCTCATTTATTTTTTGCATTCGTTTTTGTTTGCCATTTATCAGTTTCATTTTAATTAGTTTGCTAGCTCATTTTAATTTGTCCCTTTGCTCATTTTGTTTGCTCACTAGTTTTAATTTTGTCTGCATATTTGTTTTTGTTTGCTCGTTTTTATCCATTTTCTTTCATTTGTTCCTTATGTCTTTATTTGTTGTCTTGATATTTGTTAGCTCACTTGTTTTAATCTGTTTGTTCACTCATTTGGTAAATTCATTGGTTCCCTTGTTTTAAATTGTGGCCACATTTTATTTCCTTTTGTTGGATGAATTCCTAATTCCTGGACATGCAATATGCATATTTTGCGCATGTACAAAATGTAGTTAAAAAAAATCTATGGAAGTTTTTATAAAATGTTTGTATTGTTCAGTCATCTAGCCTGTCATGATGGTAAACCTGTGTCTGGTTCTCCCAACAGAAATCAGACCCCGTTGTGTCCTACAGGGAGACTGTCAGCGAAGACTCAGACCAGATGTGTTTGTCCAAGTCCCCCAACAAGCACAACCGTCTGTACATGAAGGCCAGGCCATTCCCCGACGGTCTCGCTGAGGACATCGAAAAAGGCGACGTGTCTGCCCGACAGGAGCTCAAGGCCCGCGCCCGTTACCTGGCCGACAAATACGAGTGGGAGGTCACAGAGGCCCGTAAGATCTGGTGCTTCGGACCCGACGGAACCGGACCCAACGTCCTGGTGGACGTGACCAAGGGAGTGCAGTACCTTAACGAGATCAAGGACAGCGTTGTGGCTGGATTCCAGTGGGCGACTAAAGAGGTGAGATGTTTGGAATTTAAGTCTGGTTTGGTTAACTAGCTGTCCTCCTGTTGATGTCCTGGCTGGTCTATGAGGAAAAATCGTGCACCACTCTGAAGAAGTGATTGATAACCCCAACCACAGATATCTGAGACCTCCACAGACATGAACTAGTTCAGATCTGCAATATTGCATTGAAGGACCTTTTATTGAGACCTGGGGCCAGTTGCATAAACTTAGCCTCTGTTAAGGCAGTGTCTTAAGTACTAGTTTGACCAACTATCAGTTAACCAAAGGGTAATCAGTCTTATTTTTTGGATTCAATTTAGACTAATCTACATTTTTCTGTAACAAAAAAAAAAAAAAAAAAACACACAACAGTCTTAAAGAGGGGGGGGGAAAAAAAGTTGCTGACTAACTTTTTAAAACTAGTCTAAACCTTTTATGCAACCGGCCCCCGGGCATTAATTATTATTTTTTTTTTTAGTAGTTATTTGCATTATGCTATTTTAATACTTGGAATGACATTTTTAGTGTGTGTGTGTGTATATATATATATATATATATATATATATATATATATATATATATATATATATATATATATATATATATATGCGCAATACAAACCAACTTGTATTTTTATGCACAATGTTTGCCGATTAGAATTTTACTTGCATACCATTTTATTTTTAGTATTAAAATGTCACCAGTAATACAAAAGAAATGCAATAAAAATACAAGCCAATAACAATTATTTTAACTATGTGTATAAGTTATGCCATTTTAATTCTTAGAATTTTGATTAATGCCTCCAATATATATTTTTTTTTTATTTAAATCAAATACAAACCATTATAAATGAAGTACTAAACGCATTATTATTATTATTATTATTATTATTATTATTATTATTATTATTTATTTTTTTTTTTTTTTATTTACCATATAAATATGGTTTAATTTGTATTTACAAAATTAAGTTGAATATTTAATTAAAAAAAAAAAAAAAAAAGATTTTGTGATTGCAAATAAATTGGACTGATGGTTTGGTTTCTCTACTCAGGGTGCATTGTGTGAGGAGAACATGCGCGCCGTCCGTTTCGACATCCACGACGTGACCCTTCACACAGACGCCATCCACCGCGGCGGTGGCCAGATCATTCCCACAGCCCGCAGGGTTCTGTACGCCTGTCAGCTCACAGCCCAGCCCAGACTCATGGAGCCCGTCTACCTGGTGGAGATTCAGGTGAGAATCTGCGCTCTTCACGTCTCCTCTTTTACACACGAGCGTTTCTCATCCGCATTTCTTCTGTCCTCAGTGCCCAGAGCAGGTGGTCGGCGGCATCTACGGTGTGTTGAACAGGAAGCGAGGCCATGTCTTTGAGGAGTCTCAGGTCATGGGAACGCCAATGTTCGTCGTTAAGGCCTTTTTGCCTGTCAACGAGTCTTTCGGTGAGCAACAATTCAGTTTCTGCCTTCGTTACACTTAATGAGTCTTTTTATCAAACAAGGCCAAAAGTGCACTTTAGCCTAAAATAATGCTCCTAAGGGCCATTTTCTTAAAACAAACTAATCTTTAATGTCAGATTTGTTTATGTAGTGCATTATTCAGAACCATTATTTCAAGCAGCTTCAGTAATAAACAGGAACATGGGTCTAAATGTTAAATTGCATCAGTTGAATTCAGTTCAAGTTTTGTTCTTGTGCGAGTGTCAGTGCCATCAAACTGATATTTCAGATTCTGAATCCTGAGCAAACCAGAGTCAACTTTTGTGGCTCAGCAGCCGGTAGTTGCTCATTGAAGTCTAGAATCACTCTTGGCTGAGTTTGCAGTCTGAATTAAAAGTGCTGAGAAAGCAGGACTGAATGACGCTTCATACAAAAGATAAAACCGCTAACACGTCTTTCTATTGTTGTTCTCACTGTTGAATGACGTATGCAATGCAAACGGTGTCAAAAATGATTCGTGAGTAGCTTTTTCTGTCAAAAGATCCAAATCTGCCTCAAACTCATCAGTTAACCAGAAGAATCAATTAGTGATTACTGGCTGGTGGTTCATAAAGTTAAAAACCTTTTTTTATTTTTTTTTTAAATGGTTTAAAAAAAATATATATATATATATATATATATATATATATATATATATATATATATATATATATATATATATATATATATATATATATATATATATATATAAAAAATTATTATTATTATTATATATATATATATATATATATATAAATAATTATTTTTTTTTTTTTTTTTTAAATTCATCTGGAAAAAACATGGCTGTCTTATATTCAGGGTCTATACTTTGACATCTCAATAATACACCCACAACAATAGTTGGCACCAAATGTGTGAAATGAGTGTGCCAAGAGAAACTTGTTGTAATGTTAGAATATCATGATTGAATACAAAAGGGTAAAAAAAAAAAAAAAACTTGCACTGGTTTGCACTTTGGTTTTCAAGTGTTTTTCCAAAAAAGTGTTTTCTTATATTTGGGTCAATACAATAATACAATACTTGGTCTGTTAAATCCACATGTCTGTAATCAGTCTCTTAATCTCATGCCTTTTGTTTTCCTCAGGTTTCACAGCTGACCTGCGCTCCAACACCGGCGGTCAGGCCTTCCCTCAGTGCGTGTTCGATCACTGGCAGATCCTGCCCGGTGACCCCAGCGACGCCACGTCCAAACCCTTCCAGGTTGTGTCCGAGACACGCAAACGCAAGGGCCTGAAGGAGGGCGTCCCAGCACTCGACAACTTCCTCGACAAGTTATAAATGGATCGACACGTCTCTCCTCTGTAGCCCGACCTCGACGCTTTACTCTCATTCCTGTGTTTCATTCCTTCCCTCCTGCACTCGCTACCTTCCCTCAGAGTTCAGCAGAGGGACTGGACTGTACAGGGCACAAACACCACACGTTTATCACATTCAGACAGGAAGTTCAAGTGGATTATGTAAATCTAATAAAGAAAATAAAAATGGAAAATTACTCGAGTGCTTGTGTGTGGTGTCTTTGCTGGGTCAATGCACATGTTGGTTGATTGACTGTCTTGTTTTATTGCTTGCATACATGCATAGTGTGGTGGTGTTTTTATTTTTTTATTTTTTTTTTTCCTCCTCTCTCTTATCCAAGCTCATTTTAACAATTGCAAACCAAAATCTTAACTTTTTTAGGTATTGTTGATGAAGGCTGGATGTGTAAATGTTTGCAAAATTATTAGGCATATTTTTAAGATGAGATTTAACACTGACTAAATGTCACATTCTTAAATGCCCATGATAATAATGCAATAAAATTTGCAAAGTTAAGGAATGACCATTGGACAGTGACATGCTCATTGGGTCAGCACAGTCTGAGGGGTGTAGAAGAACACGTTAACTGCAAAAGAATTGGGTGTGAAACCATTTGTAGCCCTGGACCACAAATCCAGTCTTGAGTAGCATGGGAATATTTGTAGAAATATCCAAAAATGCATTGTATGGGTCAAAGTCATAGATTTTTCTTTTATGCCCAAAAAAGTTAATGTTCCATGAAGATGATTTGCACATTTTCCTACCGTAAATATTTCAAAACATATCTGATTAGTAATATGCATGGCTAAGAACTTCATTTGCACAACTTTAAAGGCAATTTTCTCACTATTTAGATTTTTTTTTTTTTTGCACCCTCAGATTCCAGATTTTCAAATGGTTGCATTCTCTCATTGTCCTATCATAACAAACCATGCATCAATGGAAAGCTTATTCAGCTTTCAGATCATGTTTAAATCTCAATTTTGAAAAATTAAGACACATAAGACTGGTTTTGTGGTCCAGGGTCACATTTAGTTTCCAGTGCCACCAACTTGAACATACCTGGTGTCTCAAGGTGCAGTGTGTCAGGTTCTCAGTTTGCTTGGGTAAAAATGACCCTCACTTAATAATATGCTGATGTGTTATGAAATGCATGAAGACTGTTTTTTTTTATTGGTTTTATAGACAAATTGAGAATGACTTGCAGGACCAGCATCACATTCTCTATTCTATCCTATATTCTAGTTAATTCAAATTATGGGCTAGAAATGTTTTTTTACAAATTAAAAAATATTAAAATGACAATTACTAAAACTTTAATGGTAACACTTTACAAAAAGGTACTTTAGGGCCCTTCAACAGCATTTATTAATGTTAATTTCTACATTTATTGTTTTTATCAAAAGCGGTGCTTTAACATAAGTTAATGCATTGAGATCTCACATGAACGAACTGAACAAAGATTAATAAATGCTGTAATAAATCCATTGTTCATTCATGTACGAAACCTTATTCTAAAGCATTACCACTTTATTCTTGTTTGTGAGTGTTAAATTCAGTGTGACGTCCCAAAAACAAACATCAAACGCGATCAAATGTAAAGAATGATTCAACTTTATTGTACATGAGTAGTCATACAAAGGCCCAACATAACCGACCATCTACAACCCAGAGACACGAGCGTGTTTGATCTGAACAGTCATGCACGAGTGCTGAGGTTCATCCTGTAAATAAATACTGTGTTCCTGAATGATTCTCACCCTCTAGTTAAATTAAGTGCTCAATGTATGAGGAACATCGAAGGAAACCTTGGCACAGAAGAGAAGACAAAAGACCACGTTCCCAAACCGACTTCCTCTGGTCTATAATCACACTGCAGTACAAAAGCTCAACGCAGTAACTACACCAACATGAAAAAAAGTGACTTTTAATTAATTAGCTTTTTTTAGATATATATATATAACAATCTAAAATACACAATTTTAGTTCAAACTCAATGACTACATATGTAATTACTGCTTCTTGCTTTTGTACGCAGAATATGCGCAAATCATTAGTTGCATACACAAAATTCGCTTATTTATATGAGTTAAAGGAATAGTTCAGCCAAAAATGTGCCCATTTGCTTAAAATATACTTCCCTCAGGCCAAACCAAGATTAGGATCATGTTTCTTCATAATATTTGGAGAAATATCTCATTGCATCACTTGCTCACCAATGGATCTGGAGTGAATGGGTGCCGTCAGAATGAGAGTCAATAATCCGCTCCAGTGCATCTGTTAAAACAAAATTCTGACGGCACCCATTCACTGCAGTGAGCAAGTGATCAGTGGAGGCCGCAAATGTTGAACTATTCGTTTAAGTGTAAAGCTCTTCAACACTGTGAGGTGCAGGTTTGGCAAGAGTTTTAATCGCAACCCAGATCGACTGATGCAAAATCAGATACACAAAAATAAAGATACATTTGCATGTTACATGTCAGTCAGTCGTGGGTGAGTAGAGTAATTCACTCGCTGTTAACAGTCAGTGTAAATATATGAGCCCTCGAAGTCTAAACGCAATCGTTACTATCGGTTATTAAATGACAGAACCCCCTGAAGACAGTCGTCCGTCCCGTAACGGCGGCGAGAGGTTCGCGCGTCCGTCTTTACCGTCAGTCCTCTGAATTCTCTACAGCGTTACGGTCAAGTGCAATATTATCATGTGCCGGTCGGAAACCCCTGAGACGCCAGCGGCGACTACGTGTAGAAGATGACCTCTGGGATCTGGCCGTCCTCCACTGACGTGCCGTTGTTGTTTCCTGCGGCGTAGCAGAAGGTGAAGCAGGTTTTGGTGCCGGAGCCGGACGACTCGTGCGTGACCTTCCTCATGCCTTTAGTGCCGTAGTGCGAGTCTGGACCCTGAGGAAGGACAGAGAAACAGAGAGATGTTAGAAAAATCACTAAACATTTCAGCTTACCACTAAGAGTTCTCCTAAATAGCAGTAAATGTTCTCTTAAAACCTACTCACGAAGCTGCTGAGACAAACATCTACTAAGGAATAGAGAAGCAGGGTTCATACAGAAAATGCAAAATGAAATTCCAGGACTTTCAAGCACTACTTTTTTGGTTTTCAAGCACTGAAATCAGAGATTAGAGGTCGACCGATAATGGATTTTAGCTAGGTCGGACCACACAGGCCAATACAGATTAATCAACCGATAGTTTTTAAAATAGATACAAAATGTAAACTAAAACAGTGGTCTATTAGGGGTGTGACGAGACACTTCTCCCACCAGAACGAGACGAGACGAGATTTTTCAACTTTTTTTAAAGAAATCTTCAATAATGAAATATATAGGGAAAAATAGTATTTTATTCAACTGAAAAACACAAAATAAAAGGTGCATTTTGATATAATCTTGTACTTTATGAAATTAAACTTTTATTTTAATGAATTATATGCTGTAATAAACGTGTAAACTAATGCTACAAGGTTCTGGATAAATAAAAAAACAACAACATTTTTTTAATCTACACAAAATAACAATTTACTAGTGATTCTGACACAACGTCCATTGCTCAAGTCTTTTTAAAAATATATATTGATCAAATTAACTTAGCAGTGAATAAAGACTTAATTTAATATTGGAATCTCCTGAATGAATGATTCAATGCTAAATGCGTTTTTAAACGTGCGGTTGTCGCCACCTCCTGGTGGAAGAGGATAAGCGTTACAATACATTCACGTGTTATTTACTTTCGTTTTGATCGCTATTATAGACATTAAGTGTTTATACCCAAACTATAAACTTTTATTCTAGTACTTCTGTTATGTGATTGAAAGACAGGAATAAGATTGCGTTGGTGTTTGAACAGAGATCGCAATCTTTTTAGGATAATCATGCCGCTCTAATGTAAACACTGCAAGTACTATCACATATGGTCTACTATTTAAAAAAAGGAATGAAACATACTTTGTAAAAGAATAAATGTATTAATATTAACTATATATTTAAAAATATCAGTAAATGTTGAAATTAACACACTAAAATGGAACAATACTTACATTCCACAGCTTAATCTTAGTTCATGCTAGAAATGGACTCTTATTGTGAAGTGTTACAATTTCATATCAACAGTCTTTAAACATCTAAAACAACTGTTTTAAATATTGATGATAAAAAAATGAAATAAATAATAATAATAATGTTTCTTGAGCAGCAAATCAGCATATTGGAATTATTTCTAAAGGATCATGTGACACTGAAGACTGGAGTAATGATGCTGAAAATTCAGCTTTGATCACAGGAATAAATTACATTTTAACAGATATTCACATAAAAATACATTTTAAATAGTAAAAATATTGCTGAATATTACTGCTTTTGCTGTATTTTGGATCAAATAAATAAAACAAAAAATCTTACTGTTAAAAACCTTGTGTGTATATAAAGTGTATATAAGATTTTTAAAATGTACACGCATATAACATATATGTTTTTTAAAGAAATCACCACCTCAGAAATCAGCAAGGGTGCATTTAAAATGATCAAAAGTGATAGTAAAGACATTTATAATGTTAAAAAAGTTTTTTCCATTTCGAATAAATGCTGTTCTTTTGAACTTTCTATTCATCTGTGAATCCTGAAAAATAAAATGCATCACGGTTTCCACAAAAATATTTGGCACCACGACTGTTTTTAACATTGATAATGATCTGAATTTTTTTTTTAAGCAGCAAATCAGCATATTAGAATGATTTCTGAAGGACCATGCGACACTGAAGACTAGAGTAATGATAAAAATTCAACTTTGAACACAGAAATAAATTATATTTTAACAGATATTCACATGGAATATTTGTAATTATGAAATTTTACAATTTTACTGTACTTTTGATCAAATAAATGCGGCCTTAGTGAGAAGCAGAGACGTCTTTAAAAAAAATGAATGGTAATTAAAATTAAAATAAACATTCTAAAAGTCTTTCTGACAACAATGAAGTAGAAAAAAGGAAATAGAATAAATCTCTTGGTGTGAATAAAGTATCAGGATGTTAGTTTAAGCAGCTTTACATTAACTAACAATCAAATGATGTTACCTTTAATGTAGCACAGGCCGTGTAATTGACGTTGGGCAGCACTTCCACCGGTTCCTTGAACATGACTCTGAATGTGCTGGCCGATCCGTCACAGCTGAAACCAGTGTCGTTCTGACCCAGAACTGTGTTACTGTCTGTGTGAATGATCTGAAACAGATCCAGAATTTGTGAGCACTGGAGTAAAAATGCATGCATTTAACACACATTAGTCATTTACAATTATTTTTGAAATAATTGTCATATTTGGGGTGTTAAAATACTAGAGTCATATAACAAACTAAGTACAGTTTCAGAACCTGCTAAATGTTAATTTTACCAAAATAAGAGGGATGTTTATTTAGTACTGACCTGAATGAGATATTTTACATAAAAGATGTTTACATATAGTCCACAAGAGAAAATAATAGTTGAATTTATAAAAATGACCCTGTTCAAAAGTTTACATCCCCTTGTTTCTCAACACTGTGTTGTTACCTGAATGACCCACAGCTGTGTTTTTTTGTTTAGTGATAGTTGTTCATGAGTCCCTTGTTTGTCCTGAACAGTTAAACTGTCTGCTGTTCTTCAGAAAAATCCTTCAGGTCCCACAAATTCTGTGGTTTTTCAGCATTTTTGTGTATTTGAACCCTTTCCAACAGTGACTGTATGATTTTGAGATCCATATTTTCACACTGAGGACAACTGAGGGACTCATGCAACTATTAGAGGAGGTTCAAATGCTCACTGATGCTTCAGAAGGAAAAAAACATGCATATGCCACGGGGTAAAAATGTTTGAATTTGAAGATCAGGGTAAATTTAACCTATTTTGTCTTCTGGGAAACATATATCTTCTGTAGCCTCTGAATGGCAGTACTAAATTAAAAAACACGATATTTAGGCAAAATAAGAAAAATGTATTCCTCTCTATGCTGTTCAAAAGTTGTCACCCCCAGCTCTTAATGCATGGTTTTTTTCATCTGGAGCATCGGTGAGCTTTTGAACCTTTTGTAATAGTTCAATATGACTCTTTCAGTTGTCCTCAGTGTGAAAAGATGGATCTCAAAATCATACAGTCATTGCTGGAAAGGGTTAAAAATACACAAAAATGCAGGAAAACCAAAGAAATTGTGGGAGCTATAGGATTTTTCTGAAAAACAGCAGACCGTTTAACTGTTCAGAACAAACAAGGGACTCATGAACAACTATCACTAAACAAAAAAAACAGCTATGGATCATTCAGGTGACAACACAGTATTAAAAATCTAGTGTATGTAAACTTTTGAACAGGGTCATTTTTTTAAATTCAACTATTGTTTTCTCTTGTGGACTATATGTAAAAGTCTTTTATGTGAAATATCTTACTCAGGTCAGTACTAAATAAACAATACCATGCATTCTGTATGATCTTGATCTTGTTTTGATAAACTTAACAGTTTGCAAATTCTAAACTTTTTACCTCAACTGTAACGGATTGGTACAGTGTCTATAACAATCCATTCTACAGGGAATTGAAGTTTGTTCATTAACTGAACCTGCATTGCTTAAAATCATGTTCTGCTGGACAGTCGTACCTGTATGTTGACCTGATAGTCTGTAGGTCCGTGAATAGATCCATAAAGGCCAAACCCCACAATAAATATCCTGCGATTCACAGAGAACCTGCAGAGAGCACAGTCATTCGCTTAGTTCATGTCACATGGCCAACAGCGTAAACCAACACACGGGTGTCTCTCTCACCGAATGCGGTCGCTGGTCCCGCTGTAACCCCAGCGGCTCTCCACCTGCCCGAAGCGTGTGATGCTGCACTCTTTTCCCCGCAGACAGCAGCGCGGCCGGTCGATGAACTCCACGCGTGGTTTAGGATTCACCGTGAAGTGCAGAAACAGACTCACCACCTCTCTGTCCGTCAGAATGGCTGACTGAGCAGGACCTGAGTGAAACACACAGCAGATGTGTTCAGATGCTCATAAACCTACTATGTCATATACACTATTTTGCCAAAAGTATTGGCACACCCCCTTCTAATGAACAGGTTTGACTACATCAGTAATTTTCATGAGTACTAATCTTAATGTTTAAGCATATAATGATATTCTAGGGAATTTTATAGCAAAATGGTCCCTTTTTTATTCTAACATGACAATGCCTCTGTGTATAAGGTAAGGTTCACAGAGAAATGTTTGATTCAGTCAGTGTGAAAGAACTTGACTGGTCTGCATAAAGCCAAGTCCTATTCCTAGTTGACTTTAAATGCAGACCTTGAGCCAAAAACTCATCACCAAACACCAGTGACTTGTACACAGACTATATGGACAAAAGTATTGGGACACCCTCTTCTTTAGAACAGAAAAAGGTACTTCCAAAACTGTAGCAACTAAGATGGAAGCATAATTCAAGTATTTAAAAATTGTATTTCCATCTCTGTTGCTTCAGTTTTGGAAGTGTCTAAAATGACTGTACACATATGCACAAGTCATTGGTGCTTGGTCTGAGTTTTTGGTTCAAGGTCTGTATTTAAAATCACACCAGAGGTGTTCAGCTGGGATTAGGACTTGGCTTTATGCAGAACAGTCAAGTTCTTCCACACTGACTGAATCAAACATTTCTCTATGAACCTTGCCTTATACAGAGAGGCACTGTCATGTTATGAATAAAAAAGGGTCCTGTCCAAACTTTCCCTAGAATTTCATTATATGCTTAAACATCAAGATTAGTACTCATGGAAATTACTAAAGTAGTCAAAACTGTTCATTAGAAGAACTTTTGACATATAGTGTATGATACAAGACCTCTAAATGATCAACATAATCAAACTTTGCTGTTAAACCTGTTCCACAGACAATCTACTCCATGACTTTTGTTATCTGACTGATAGTTTAGACTTTTTTAGTACAATTGCATAAACGTCCACCTTCAGCTGGTGCTTCAAGTGTCTTTTTTGCTGTCAAATCTTGACTGATTTTTATCAAGTAAATGTCAGAATAACTAGTAATATTTCCAGATGAACACTTACTTGACTGAAACAGATTCTCATCAAGCATTTTGTAGAAAAAGTCTCAAATCTGATCATCAGGATCTTTTGAGGAACATTTGTTTCCAGAAGCTTTACTTTCACTGTTCCTCAGTGGAGGAATGATCTTCCCAAGCCTCCAAAACATCTCACATCTTTTAAGGAGTGTTTATTTGTTCATCTCTCAATCGTCATTGGATTGCATTGCATTATACTTCTTATAATCTTCTTACTAGGGCTGTCAAACGATTAATCGTGATTAATCGCATCCAAAATAAAAGTTTATGTTTGCATACTATATATTTGTGTACTGTGTATATTTATTATATATATATATATATATATATATATATATATAAAAATACACTCACATGCATGTATATATTGAGGAAAAATATTTTAGATTTATATCTAAAATATTTATATTCATTTATAATCTAAAATCTATACAGGTATAAATATATATACATATAAATATTTTGTTTTAATATATACATGTATGTGTGTGTATTTATATGTACATAATAAATATACAAAGTGTAAACACATTGTATGTAAACAAACTTTTATTTTGGATGCGATTAATCACGATTAATCGTTTGACAGCCCTACTTCTTACATCTAGCTATTATTGGCGATCCAGAGTGACCACTGAAATTTACTTTATTTTTATTTTATGTAAGTATCTGCTGTACTGTTCTAAAGATCCTACTGAACTATATCAGACTATATGAGACATGAAAGCATCAGTATCAACATTATATTTTGTCTATACATTCAATAAACAGTTTCAATTAAAAAAATTAGATTTTTCAGATTATTATTTTATATTTCAAGCTTCTACAAGGTTAGTGCTACAAGCACAACAATGGATAGATACCTGCAGCGAACTCCTCTATGGTCATGAGAGGGAAGCGGATGAGATTGAGGGCTTTTCCCAGCACGCGTCTCTTGTTCTCCGGCGTCGGCTGGAGCTGCTGTCGGTGAGCTTCCGCTTCTGCCCAGCGAACCGCCGCTCCGAACAAATGCACCTCGCGCACACCCAGAGTATCTCTCTCCAACACCGCAACCAGCGTGTCTGACAGAGACAAGAGAGAGACAGACATCTGTGAGGATGTGAGGGACAAAACAAAACACACAAACTGTAAACTTTGGGGTTGATGTTTTCGAAACCTCAGTGGAGTCTTTTTTGTGATCATATAAAACTATTTGAAAAATGTCTTTTATTTGTGTACATTCACAATAATAAAAAAAACATTGTGCTTTTGTAAAATAAAGGAAACAAACAGGATGCCGCTTTCTCAAGAACGCATCACAAAAATAAAACGAAATTCTGCATATAGGCTGCTACTTTTGTCTTTCGTTTTGTTAACGTATTAATTTTTTAGAAAAAAATATATTTCACATATAAACCCTATTTATTTATTACCTCATGACACTTGTGAGAAATTTTATGTAGGCATATATACAATTAAATAATAAACGATATAATAATATAAAAGTCAATGTCATCACACACACTATTTTATCTGTAAAATGCCAGTTGTATGAAAACAGGTTGGACAGCAAGTTTCTTAATGTTTTTTATCCATATTCTCTAACAAAACATCGCAAAAAACTGGATGGAAACTCGGTTATTCATTGCTGCATTTTCTGCATCATTACTCCAGTCTTCATTGTCACATGATCCTTCAGAAATCATTCCACTATGCTGATCTATTGCTCAATAAATATTTCTAATCATCATCCATGTTGAAAACAGTTGTGCTGCCCAATATTTTTGTTGAAACCATAATACATTTTATTTTATTAGGATTCAGAGATGAATAGAAGGTTTAAAAAAAAAAAACAGTATTTATTTGAAACAGAAATCTTTTTTAACATTATAAATGTCTTTACTGCCACTTCCTGATCAATTTAATGTGTTCTTGCTAAATAATATAATTTATTTAAAGTGCATATTATTTTAAATCAATGGCACTTTGACTTTATCATTCAAGTTCAAGTAAACTTTCTTCAAATGTTTCAATAGTTATTAAACACTAACAAGAGCTCATTAGCTAATGTATTAACTAACAATGAGCAACGCATTTGTTAGAATATTTAACAAATAATCAAAGCTGTTCTTTGTTAGCTCATGTTGTGTCAAGTATAAAAATATTATAAAAGTATTAAATAATATTAACATTTACAACTTTTGATTTTAATTATTAGTAAATCCCGAAAAGGACTAAGATTAATAAATGTTTTCAACATATTGCTCATTGTTATTTGACTAATGGTAAGGAAGCTTTTTTTTTATTTTTTACAAGCAATACAACTAAAAGAAAACAACAGGATGAAATGAAAAACAAAACTATTTCAATTATTGGCATGATTATGAGATATAATATTATAAATGCATATAGTTCACCTGAAAATGAAAATTAATCAGAGATCTCACTTTACTTTTCAAACAATATTATCATTCAAATTCTAATAAACTAATAAAACAAAATTGTACAAATAAAGTACAGCAGAAAATCATGCAATGACTGTGGCAACTTTAACTTTTGAAAGGATACTATGGCAAAGTTATCTGGCCAGAGGAGGACTGGTCCCCGACCGAGCCCATTTTCTCCCAAGGTTTGTTCTCCATTTGTGTCATTGATGGAGTTTTGGTTCCTTGCTGCTGTCACCTCTGGCTTGCTTAGTTGAGGACACTTAATTTCCAGTGATATCACTGACTTGTTTGCACAGATACTATTTGAACTGAACTGAGGTGGATGATGACACACTGAATCAATGATGAACTGACTTTAACTGAAATTCAGTGTTTACTGTTGTCCTTTTGCATTACTGACACTATTTTCCTGTTTAATACTGTAAAACTGCTTTTACACAATCTGTATCGTTAAAAGTGCTATAGGTGACTTGACTTGTCACCTTCCTTATTCAAACTGCTTTTTTACTGACATTGCGAGGCCGCTTTTCACCTCAATGAGTATCATTGTCGCGTTTAATATTGTGAGATCCTGTGTGCTCCCAAATTGGCTCTGTATATCAAACGCGCTGCATTGTTAATTTTGCGCAAAAAGATTGTTTTATCGAAAAAAATTCAAGTACTTTTCAAGTACCTTCTCAAAAATACAGCTTTTTTCAAGGGTTTTCCAGGACTTAGGGTTAATTTCAAAAAGTCAAATTCAAGTACTTTAGGCACCTTTTACGAACCCTGCCTAGGATTGTTCCAAACTTCTATGAGTTTCTTTGTTCTGTTGAACACAGAAAAAGATATTTTAGAGAACGTTGGTAACCAAGTTTCTGGTACATTGAATATACTACAGAAGTCAATAGGCCCTTTTCACAATGATGTCGGCTAACTTCCGCGTTCCCACAAAGCCGTGTATCTGTACTTCCTTTTACATGTTCCATTTACAATGGAGACTTTGAGAAAATTAGGGAAAAACTTGAAAAATGAAAGGCGTTTGTTAAGAGCTAAGACTAATAATGTTAATGTACTTACAGTTTCTACATCTGCCTGTGATGGGATCCTTGCATGCAGATTTGCATGATAACGATTATGTGTCCACACAAAGAAATATACTTGAAACATTTCTTTCAGTTTATGTCATTCCCTGGATAATTTATTTAGTTTATTTGTGAGTGCAATGAGTACATTAAAACTCCTCTGTTCCATGCAAGTGTAGTTGTTTGGCGGTGATTTTTTTTTTAATTGGAAAAATTACATGGACATAGGTCATTTTTTATATTAAATCTGTTCATACTGCATAGCACATAGTTTCACATCATAAAAGCAAGTGATCTCAAAAGAAATACAATATTATTCAGTTCAAGAATAAAATGGCTTTATATTGAAACAACGCAAGAAGGACCGCCGTCAAGCCATAGTGCATTGGACTTTGGACTTACACAATTAATTTAATTCCTCTGTTTAATTTTACTTTAAATGTACACTGTTTTTTCATTGTGAATTATTATTGGTCGATACGACCGATCGTATTTTATTTTCGTTATAGGCTATATGCAATTTTATCTTAAAAACAGCTATGACATGTGGTTTATATTTATTTACACAAATGCTCACAAATCTGTTTTTAACAGTAAAAGCTTTTTAATGTAAACCTAATATAGTTAATATTTATGGATTATAATGTCATGTTTATAAAAATAAACCAGAAAAATATAAACCCCATTTTATTGATATTTAAATAGTACAAACTTATGTTGAACTTCATTCTTGTACATGCAAGCACTGTATTAAGCAGTACATAAATGATCAAATTAAAAGGCTTTGTTACCACGTGTAAATGTCTAAAACGTAAGTTTTTTGAGAAAAATATCTAGCCAGCGTCATCTAACTGCAATAAAAACAGCAAACACTACGAGAGCCACGTTTAGTCAGTGACTTCATTGCTGGATTTTCAACTCCTCCTTCGACAAGCAACAAATCTCGCCGATCGGTATACGTTAAGTTCGTTTGAGATGCCAGACGCCTCGCCTTGAATGAGGATGATAGTAAACGCTGGCTGTCATACTTTAACCATATTTGTGGCCGATGTAAAAGCCTGTTGGCGAACTCCATACTAGTAGCGACAGCGCTTTACTATGCTGGCAGTAGTAAGAATACCCTGCCAGGGCTCTACGCTTACTTTTCTTATTAGGAATACTTGTGCTCCTAACTTAAAAAATTTACAAAGGATGAAAGTAAAATTTAGAAAGTATTTAAAAGTATGTAATCTTTTATGTTAAAATTAAAATATATATATTTATAATCTTTATGTGTCTAACTAAAACAGCAGAATCAGAACAAGCAGAATAAGCATAATTTACCAATCAAATTAAATCAGTATTAACTCAAATTATTTGTACTACAGAGGTGGCACAGAGAAGAGAAGAACACAAAAGTGGCTTGTAGGTGTATTTTCATATGTTTAATGAGGCTCAGAAGTGGCAAATTCATAAATTCATGTTGAGATTACGGTTTTAAAAATACCATTTTGAATACAGAAATATTAAATGATTTAAATAACTGAGAATATACTTTAAAAATGAAACAACTGCCGGTAGGTGGCAGTAAGTCACTGATTTAATTACTGAGTCATATTCATTTGATTCATTCGAACAGCTGATTCATTCATTCAGAAGTGAATCTTTATGAAGGGAAATCATCTCTGGATCATTTTTGACGATGAAACAGAACCAAATCGGGCAATGGTGTTAGATAATAGTCAATGTAAGTCACTTAATATTAACTTCTTGTTTATTTATTTAACTGTTTTATTAAAAATAATTTAAAGGAGTTCATCGCAATCTCACAAAGTTTCATTATAATTAACGCATCTCTCTACACTGCACAATGAATCTCTTATTTACACTCTCTCTACGATTTGTTTATGAAAGGGTTCGTCAGATATGTCCGTGATACATTACTCAATGCTTCAAAAACACGTAGATACCTTTGAAACCCCCATTAGCGCAAACACAAATGTGCTGATCGGGTCAGTCGCACATGGTGCTCCTAAACATTTTTTCATAGTCGCACGCAGTAGTTTTCAGTTAGAGGTCTGCATTCCCGCGGTTCTCCCGCAGCACCCGCGAGACCGACTAGATTTCTTGCAACGCGGGAATAAATTTCCAAATAAAACGCGGTAGCGGTCTGTAACTCTGGTGTAATTTGAACGCAAGCGGGCGGTCTAACAATATCCCGTTACCAACGTCCTTCCTGAACAGAATTTCTGCGCTTCACACATTGTTATTGTATATCCTAAGTGTAAATGTATCTGGTTGTTGAACGTTTTTTATTTTTTAAGGTATTGCACACAATAGGCTGAAACTTGCCACAAAGCACCGGCAAAAATAAATAACAATGAACGTGTCGGGGGAAATAGTAAGGAGATATTTGAATTATTTAGTGTATTCTGAGTCAGCGTCGCAAATATCCTGACTGGCAATCCTCTTTTTGGATGCGCCTTTATAGAGAGAAATCTTTACGGATTATTACATAATGAAAGAGCTATTGTTTTCGATTTGTTTTATTTCATTAAGTAACAATTTAAAGCTTTCTAAATATGTATTTATCAGGTCTGTGCATCATGTTTGTTTTCTTTATTTTATAAAATACTGTTTGTAACGTTTTGTTGATTTTGCACACAAATAAAAGTAGACCCTTTTCAGTTCCGAATGATATTTTACTCTTACCTTTTTGAGCAAATATGTTGGATCATTTTAAATTGTTTCCACTGAAAAAAATGCAAGTGATCGCGCTGGCGCCTCCTGCAAAGTGGCTTTACCATTCACTCTCCGCACAAACGATTGTATATGCGCCTAATAGTGCACAATTATCTAGGTTTAACGTTTAAATTGTTTATGCTTGAACTGTTCTATATCTATAGATTTTATTTTAGTCAAGTCGTGATGATTTGAGAAGGCAAACTGACCAAACCGACTATGAACAATCTTGCGCTGACCGCTGTTTGTTACTTTAAAAAACAAAAACTTATATTTAAAGAACAAAACATGCTTCAAACTTTTTCTAAATGAACTTTATAAAAAAAAATGAAACAAAATATAATCACTTTGCCATTGCATACAAAACTGAACTATTTTTATAGGGGCATTAGTTACAAGCCAACGGTTTTGTTCTTTTGCTTATAATGGTAAATGGCAGATGTCATGGGGGTTTTTTCTCTCAGAAAAATATTACATTTTTATTTTGAATAAAAAAAAAATAGGCTACAATTTTTGTACCTACATTTATTTTCTTCTGCAACACATTGTCCTTAAAGATGTTAAAAGCATCTTGACAATCAAAAATAAAAAATTTGTACAGCCTACAATTTTATTTGTTCTCTCTCTTTCGGTAGTATTTAAATGTGAGATTCTGGATCTGAATTTAGCGGGAACGGTCGGGAAGAAAATTATTTTAAGCGGGCAGCAGGTGAACAAAGAATGAATATATAGCGGGAGCGGGTGGGTGCGGAATAAAACCTTGTGGGAGCGGGACTAAAAAAACAGTCCCGTTAGGGCTGTTCGATTAATTGAAGTGAAATCGAAATCACGATTAATCGAAAGCTGCGATTGTCATGCGTATCTTTTAGTAAAGCGCGGATCCGTGATCAGTAAATCTTCATCCGAAGGCCAGAGGGCGCTGTCATTCTCACGCTGAAAACTCAAAATACGCCAGAAGAAGAAACTTGGTAAATGCGTCTTTGTTATCGCTGCAGCTGAATAAACAAGATTTGACTGCTTTCATTAATTCAACGTGAATAATAAACCCACGACTACAACAATACATGGTTTATCTGACGACTTCTTATCATAATTTTCCTTATAATACAGTATATAATAATGCAATGCCTTTATCACTGCATAGAATAGTATTTGTGCGTTATTCTGTGTAAAAAGCTGTACTATCTCACAGAAAGATTTATTTCAAACACTCGACTGATATAAATATTATAATATGAAGTGAGTTTGGTGTAAATACGTTATTAAATGTGATAGTTTCACATGCTTTCAGGTGTAGCAGCATGTCTACACAGAGCCGTAGTTCACTGAGAAGCTACGCAGACAGCTGTCATTATCGCAAACGATTTCTTTCGATTTCATAATCGATCGATTAAATCGTTTGCGATAATGAACATGATTAAGCGTATCTTTTCTATGAAGTACGGCTCTGTGTACTACATGCCGTTCCACCTGAACACAGGTGCTGGAGATTTACTGCTGATTACACAACCGGCTTCACTGACAAAATGCGCATGACAATCGCCTTCGATTAATTGCACAGCCCTATGTCCCGTGCAGACCTCTATTTTCAGTCGCAAATGCGAGTAAAATGGTCGCACTGTAGAGCCCTGCCTGCTTTGCCTCAGAACGGAAGTTGCGCGTCATGTGAAAAGGGCCTAGGGCTACTGCCAACTGTCTGGTCACCAACGTTCTTCAAAATATCTTCTTTTAAGAAACTCATACAGGTTTGGAACAAATTGAGGGTTTGTAAATTTTGCCAAGATTTGTCATTTTTGTGTGAACTAGCCTTTGACAGTGATTCAACGCTGTCAGAGTTTGAGCAGCGGGCCTGTAATGCATTATACCGTGGATGTGTTTCCGTGATACAGTACCCAGATCAATATCTGTGAATCCCTCAGCAGCCAGAGCGTCTCCTGTGTTTTTGTCGATGTTCTCCAGGCAGAGGCTGGCCAGCTGCGGCTCATCGAACAGTCTCGCCTTTGAACAAAACACACCACAGCCTGTCAGATCCACATGAGTCTGTGTAAATACTACAGGCGTGAATGAGCTCTACCTGTGTGAGAAGCATGAACGCGTTGTCTGCGCGCAGGTTCTTCTTTAGAAACTCCACACAATGGGCCTCCAGAGCCGGAACGGCGTATTTCTTAGCAGTGTAGAGAGTCGTCATCACCGTCTCGGGTCCGATATGAACCTCATCAGAGTACAGGAATCTGGAGAAAAGACCATTAGCACATCTAATGCTTTCTGGAGCGTATGTGCACGCATGCATATTGAGAGAAATGCTCATACTTGAGCAATGCGAGGAAGGCAGCAGGTTCTACATCAGGAAGCTCGATCTCTGTGGATGTGGTGGCCATGCCTCCATTAAACATGGCGTCGAATACTGCACTGCCAACGGCCAGAACAAACCTGCAATGGTAATATTACAAATAATTATCATAATAATTATTGTTATGATAAATAATACATTTAGAATATTATATATTTAGCTGATAAAAAAATGACAATTTAATGAGGAAAAAAAGCGCATACCCACCAAAATCAAAATATAGTATAATCAAAAGCTAGTATTTGTAACATAATTGAAAATTACAAACAAGTGGAGAAGTCAGAATATGGACATCTGTGATCCTGGACCACGAAACCAGTCTTAAGTAGCTTGGTTATATTTGTAGCAATTGCCAAAAATACACTGTATGGGCCAAAATATCATTAGAATATTAAATAGAAATCATGTTTATTTGTGATATTTTGTAAATTTCCATCCGTAAATATATCAAAACCTAATTTTTTTTTAATATGCATTGCTAATGACTTCATATGGACCCCTTTAAAGGCAATTTTTCCAATTATTTATATTTTTTGCACTCTCCAGATTCCAGATTTTCAGAATAGGTTTAACTCCAAAGACTGTCTTATCGTAACAAACCATACATTAATGGAAAGCTTATTTGTTCAGCTTTCAGATGATTTATACATCTCAAAATTTCAACAAACTGACCATTATTACTGGTTTTGTGGGCCCAGGTCACATTTTATGATAAACAAATCTGATCAATATTATAAATGTATTTATTTAAATATTAAATAAATATATTTATAATATTATTCAGTTTTGTTAATTATTATTATTATTTTTTAATAAATTATTATTTAAAAATCATTAATAGTAAAGTTAATACTTTTTTCTCGCAATAAAAAAAAAATCTAAATTCCAATTTCAAAATGTTAACTTGCAAAAACAAAAAAATCTTTGAAATTTTGAGATGAAGTTAGAATTCTCAGTTATCTTCTATATAATTATGACTTTTTTCATTGAAATTGCTTTAAAAATACTAATTTCTGAGATGTTATACCTTTTCATTTTAATATTTTAATGGTTGTTTTTTTATCATAATCATGAAAACGCAAATGTTATTGGCTCGCCATATTTGACTGTGCAACTTTTAAGGATGTCTTATTTTTTTTTTTTTTTTTATTAATTCTCACAAGAATGTAAAAAGTATTCTCTAATAAATCTATTTATTTTTATTATAAATAAATCTATTTACTAGCTATTTATGTATTGATTTATTTATTTTTGTAAAGACCCAAAATGTTATTTGGATACTATATCCTTTTCCAGCAATGTAAAAGCCTTAAAATCTTATCCGCTGTATATATATTATATTTATGCTTTCTTATAATGTGCTATTGATTAGGTGTTGGGAGAGTGGGATTTACCATTTTTCCTTCTCAGATTTAATTTATTATTTACCCCGGGCTTTTTTTCATGATCTTTGTATATTGTTTATACATCTATTTTTGTTGTTATAATCTGTTTTGAGCTGTAAATATTATAGGTATTTATCTTTATGGAAGTTCAATAATAATTAAAAAAAGTTAGTGGACAACACGAAAAAGAAAAAAATGTTGAATAAAGTCATTATTTTTTGTTTCTTTAAAACAACCCAATGCTATTTGTCATTTTTTGAATCTTGACAGCTCCAGTCCCCATCCACTTCTATTATATTGAAAAGGACGCTTGAACATTCCACTAAACTTCTCCTGTTGCGTTCCACGGATAAAACAAGTCATACAGGTTTTAATACGACATGGTGGTGAGTCAATAATGCCAGAAGAGTCATTTTAATAATTTACTGGCATAATGTCATCAGTGTAAGTTATTTAATCACCTGTGCGCAGGTATCCGCTGGACTCCCATTCCTTTACCCACTAGAAAGTGAACATCACTCAGTACTTCATTGTTGAACAAAAAGGCAAATCTCTCTTTCACGGTGCTTTTCGTCGCCTGCCAGTTATAAACGGGCTCCCGGTACACGAGCACGGCTGCTGCGGCCGGGGCAACGGACAGAGACGAGTGTGTGGCGGCTGGAGTCATCGCTGCGTTAGACGGGTTTCCTGTCATATTCGAGGCGGCCGGAGCCATCGCCCCGCCCAGCGGACCCATCACCGCCGCGGCAGCCGGGAGAGCGTTCATCAGGTTCGGCGGAGGTCCCGAGGCAACACCGGGGTTTTCCAAGCCCACAGGCCCCGGTTGAGGATTTGAGCGTCTCGTTACCCCCTGAGAGCCCCCGCCGCCTCCAACGGATCCTCCATGACTCGCAGCCAAGGCGTAAGGACTGTTGCTCGGTTGGCTGTTACCCAAAGGTCCGGGTCCGGAGAAATTTAAACACGGAACCCGACCGCTATTGTCTCCAGTAGCCATCTTGGACTGAGGCGCGCACCCGCTGAATGAGTAAACAAAACGCGAGCACTGTCAGTATCCTGCCATCGCACGCGCACAACATCCGGTCCCAAGTGTACAAGTGTACAGGTACATAATATTTCCTAATTATCAATATTTTTTAAAACTACTTAAACATTTCTAAATTATTTTTCTATTAACTTTTCTATTATTTTTTTCCTATTAAATACTAGGAACCTAAATACTAGTGAAGCTAGACATGGTTCTTGCAATATCTATAAAATGAAAGTCCTTTAAAATTATTTGAAATATATTAATTATTCGGTGATCAAAATAAAATTAATTTGTCAGTACCCTGGTTTAATTAATTTTTTTTTTGAAAAATTGCCTTTTTTGAGTATTTTTTTTCATATAACTTATATATTGTAAATAATTTTATAATTTTAATTTGTGTGTGTGTATATCATGAAAACAAAAAATATATATATAATATATTTAAAAATACTTTTTTTAAATTTGAAATTATTTTTCTATTAACTTTTTCGATTATTTTTTTCTATTAACTCTGATAATAGTAAAACAGACTAGAAATTGTTTTTGCAATATCTATAAAATGAAAGTCCTTTAAAATATATAAAAAGAAAATAATTTGTAGAAAAAAATACCCTGGTTTAATGCATTTCATGAAAAAAAAATTTATTGCCTTAAAATGTTATTTCAATATTTATTTTTTATATATATCTTATATATTGTAAATTATTTACTTTAGATTTTTTTTATATTGTGGAAGTAATAATAATAGTAATAATTTTATATATATATATATATATATATATATATATATATATATATATATACAGTCATGTGAAAAAGTTAGAACACCCTATTAAATTCCATGGTTTTCTGTATCAGGACATAATAAAAAATGATATGGTCCTTGGCAGGTCTTAACATTTGGAAATCACACAAATCACACTGTGTCATAATTTATTTAACAAAAATAAAGTCAAGACGGAAAAGCCATGTGTGACAAAGTTAGGACATCCTAGGATTCAATTGCTTGTAAATCCACTTTTAGCAGTAATAACTTGAAGTAATAATTTCCTGTATGGTTATCAGTCTCTCACATTGTTCTGGGGGAATTTTGGCCCACTCTTCTTTACAGTGTTGCGGTAGTTTAATGAGGTTCGTGGCCATTTGTTTATGGACAGACACCACAGCATTTGAGTCTGGATGGGGTCTGGACTTTGACTGGACCACTGCAACATCTTGATTCTTTTCTTTTCAGCCGTTCTGTTGTAGATTTGCTGATGTGCTTGGGATCATTGTCTTGTTGCATAACCTAATTTAGTCAAGCTTTAGCTGTCGGACGGATGGCCTCACATTTGACTTTAAATTCTTTGGTATACAGAGGAGTTTATGGTCGCCTCAATAACTGTGAGGTCCCCAGGTCCGGTAGCAACAAAACAAGACCAAAGTCATCATCCCTCCACCTGCATGTGTGACTTTTGATATGAGGTGTTTGTGCTGATATGCTCTACAGGTTTTCACCAAACTTGGCTCTGTGAATTATGGCCAAACATCTCACTCTGGTCTCATCTGTTCAAAGGACATTGTTCTAGAAGTCTTATGGTTTGTTCAAATGCAACTGTGCAAACCTAGACCATGCTGCCATGCTTTTTTAGATAGAAGAGGTTTTCTTCTGGCAAGCCTCCCAAAATTGCCATCCTTGTCCAATATTTTTCTAACTGTACTCTAATGAACTTTTTAATTTAAATGTTAACTGAGGCCTGTCGAGTCTGTGGTGAAGTTCTTGGGTTGTCTGCCAATTCTTTGAGTATTACATGGTCTGATCTTGGGGTGAACTTCCTGCGAGTCCACTCCTGGGAGGATTGGTGTCTGTCTTGAATGTCTTCCACTTGTGAGGAATCTTCTTCACTGTGGAATAATAGACTTCAGATTGTTTGGAAATGGCCGTGTTACTCTTCCCAGATAGATGGCAGCAAAAATTGCTTCTCCAAGATCATTGCTGATCTTTTCTCTTTGGCACTGTGTTAAAAAACACCTGAAAGCTCCAGACCAGCAAACTGTCTCCTTTTATAGATGTGCTAACTCTTGTTGATAATCAGTTACCTTACTGCTATTTACCCTCTTAAATCCTATGTTAAGAGTAAGGGTGTCCTAACTTGGTCACACGTGGCTTGTCCATTTTGTTTTTATTTTTATTAAATAAATAATGACATGGTTCAATATGTTATGTATTGTTGTTCATCAGAGGTTTTACTTTTCCAAATTTTAAGACCTGCCAGGTAACAGATTTTTTTTATTATGCCCTGATATAGAAAACCATGGAATTCAAAAGGATGTCCTAACTTTTTCACATGACTGTGTGTGTGTGTGTGTGTGTGTATATATATATATATATATATATATTATATTATATTTTATATATATTTATATATATTTTTAATAAATGATCTCTAATATTGTGTGTATACATATATGATAAAAAATAAAATAAACAATATAATATGTAAATATATATTTTTTTACAAAATAATATAATTATATATAAAATATTTTTATAACTATTATACCTGTTTTTTTTCTAGCATTGTATTTTGAATAGCCATTATGATTTTTTTTTTTTTTTTTTTAGAAATGTAGAAAGCAAGGATTCCTGTGTCTCAATATTTAATCATCCTCGTAAACATTAATAATGCATGCAAAAAAAAAGTTAAAGAATAAATTATCTTTTGTTTCTTGCCAGATTAATAATACTTGAATGTCATGATGCCCTCATCTGGATGAGAGCGGAAGCGCCTCGATGACGTCACACACCCAAAAGCTGCAGCAAATGCAGTATCTGCGTAAAAAAAAGCCCTGTCATGAAATTAAAATGTCGAGACACTGGGAATGCAGTTAGAATAGGAATGGATCTAAATGTATCGATCTAAAGTGTTTCTTCTGCCTCTCCCATTTACATTTCTGCATTTAGACCTGCCTTTTACAGAATAACTTTAATAGGTTACCTTGAAATATTGAGATATTTTCCTTGTCAAGATTTCAAAATGCCTTTTTTATCCCAAAAGTTGTAAAATAAAACATTTTTGTAGTAGTTTTTTAAAGAAAATATTATTTCAGGCTTTCTACTTAAAAATGTCCTGTTTACTTAAAATGTCACTTGCTAGTGTATTCTCTAATTAATTGTGTAATGGACTAGCAATTTATGAGTGAAAATGTATTATTCCTTATTTCTGTGTAGTTTTTTGAAAAGCAATGTCAGTGATATTAAAATTTTTAATTTACTTATTTTTTTTTTAATTTCTTACACATACCGTTAATCTATTATATATATATATATATATATATATATATATATATATATATATATATATTTCTATGTATATAATTTTATTTATATTTATTTATTTAATTTATGTAGTTTTTTTGTCAGTGATTTCTAATTTTTTTTTTACATCTTACACACATTTTCTGTTTTTTTGCAGTTTATAGCTAATATTTCACACACACACACACACACACACACACACATATGAATAAGTGTGTGTGTGTGTGTGTGTGTGTGTGTATAAAATTTTATTTATATTTATTATTTATTTATTGTATTTTATTTATTTATTTAAAAGGGGGTGTCAGTGATATTTCACATTTTTATTTAATTTTTTTGTTTTTTTTGCAAATTCCATTAGTATATATATATATATTATTTATTTCAAAATTATTTCAGTGATATTTAAAATTTGTATTTATTGTTTTTATATCTTACACATCTTTATATATATATATATATATATATATATATATATATATATATATATATATAATTATTTTTATTATATATAATTTATATTTATTATTTATTTATTGTATTTTATTTTATTTTTTTTTATTTTTATTTGAAAAGGGTATGTCAGTCATATTTCACATTTTTATTCATTTGTTTCTTTATACATTTACATTACATTTATTATTTCTAAACATATTTTCTGGTTTCTTACAGTTTATTAAAAATGTCAATAGTCATTAGTCTATTATATATCTATATCTATCTATCTACATATATACATACATACATACATATATATATATATATATATATATATATATATATATATTTAAAGGGGATGTTAGTGATGTTTCAAACTTTTATTTTTTTTCTTTATATCTTCATAATTCTCATTCTAATTAATGTAGACGTCACCCATTTATCTTAAATGTTCAGTCGTTTCCTATCCAAGTCACATATTTATTGTAGAATAAAACTGCAATACTTTGATCTGCCGTTATATAATTCCAGCACGTAGGCGCAGCTCTGCATGCGGATGTGCGGGAGTCCCGGGTGCGCGGGCGCGCGCGTGTGCGGGACAGGGAGAAACTCCAGCGCGTGGTGTGATGCTCAGTCTGCTTCCCATCAGCGTGACGTCACGCTGCGAGCTGTCCGCGCGCCGCTGGTGCTGAAGCAAGATGGCAGTGCGCTAGAGGCGCGAAACGGCTGATGAACTGAGGGGGGACTACCGGGAAAGTGCTTTATGTGAACATTTTCTGTCAGCTCGCCTCTTTATTCACGCGTTTATTGTTCAGGAGCTCTAGTTATGGCTGTGTGCTGAGTGAGGGCGGCTGAATTCAATCACAGCACGTAAACGGACTGTCCCGTTCCGGCGGAGCGCGGCTGGCGGAGGTAGACGCGACGCGGCGCGATGTCTCTGCTGTGCGTCGGGGGTGAGTAACAGTCTAACATTCGCCCTTTGTTGGGACAGAATTTTTTAATCATCCTACAGAATCACTTTACAAAAAGTAGCATAGTATGGTATGGTTACCACAGTCATTTACCATGGTATACTTCACAGAATGCCATGGTATTTGCATGGTACTTTGCTAGTGATCTGTCTTGATTAATAAAACATGGCTTTTTGACGCGTACCATAGTATAAATCTCAATTTAAAGGTATCATTCATAAAAAAGTACTGTTGCAGTACCATGGGACTTCAATATCAACCATTAAATTAATTTATTAGTGTTTACATGGTATTTCAAGGGATGCCTGACCTAAAAATGTGGTATAAGCGAATGTTGTACCATGATACTTAAAAAAAAAACATGTTTTTGCATACTAATGCTTGCCACAGATTTTCAAATGTGTTTTTGTTTAGTGAAGCTGTAAGTGATTCATTCATCAACCTGTTAATCAACCAGTCAACCAGTTAAGCATTTAATGCAGATGCTATTCAAAAAAACTTTGTTTTGCATTGTTCAAAAGCTAATTAGCAAATATGCCATTTGGTGTAATGCAAAAAATAAATTATTTCATTACCATTATGCAAAAAGATATAGCTGATATGTATATTAATATTAAGCTTATTTTAGGAGTAGCTAGATATTTTGTGACACTGTATTTAGTGGAAAAAGCAAAAAAAAAACACAAAAAACTAAAATCTCTTTAGTTTAGTGTAATGCACAAAAATAAAATTTAAATAAAATATATATACTTATTAAATCAATACAATTTTAAATATATTTATTTTTTTAAATATTTTTAAAATATTTTTTCATGTAATCTGGAATCAGTAATGGATTACAATTTGCAAGTAACGTAAAGTAATTCGTTACATTACACATTTTAGGTAATATAATCAGATTACTTTTAGATTACGAACCATGTTTTTGCATACTAATGCTTGTCACAGATTTTCAGATGTGCTTCTGTTTAGTGAAGCTGTAAGTGATACATTCATCAACCTGTTAATCAACGAGTCAAGTGTTAAATCAGATGCAGATGCTATTAGGTCATTGCAGGACAGTATTATTCTGTGGATCTGATTTGTAGAAATGTTATTATAAAGGCTATAAAGGCTCATGTTGTTCAGAGCAGAGTGGGAATCTCTGGCATGTGCTCGTGAGGGAATCCTGTGCGTGTGGGTGTGTGTGATCTTAATGAAATCATGACATTTCTCACGAAGATCATTCTGGTCACGGTCTACATGGTGCAAATCTTTCAGGGCGTTTTCACGTTTCCTCAGGTTCACATGCATTCGCTTTTTAGATAAAATAGTGAGTCATTGACAGGTCAGTTGTGATTGATTTGGTTATCAGGATGCCTCGAAATGATTCACGCTGATAACGCTGCGTGTGCATGCTCTGAAAGCAACATCTGTTCTGCAACATCTGTACTGCAAAATAGTCCAATGCACTTTAAAAAAACAAAAAAACAAAGCATCGATAGCTTACATGATTGTAATGCTCTGATGCATTGACACATGGCCGGCTCATTTTTATTCTGTGCTGCACCAGACTATAAAACACTAGCTGCTCTCTCACTAGTAGTGCTGGTCATCATTATGAGCGCAGATGTTCAAGGAGTGAAGCTCAGTAAACCTGCCCAGATTCCTGCACAAATCATTTTATCCCAAAAGAAAAAAAAAAAAGAGTTATCTATAAATATCTGTAATGCTATATGTAAATAATAATACTAGTATTTACTAATAATAGTAAATAGTTATATGAATAAATACCAAAATAATGGAATGTACATAAACATATAATTAACGAAAAAATAGTCTTTTTTGCATTGTTTTGCATTGTCCAAAAGCTAATTAGCAAATATTCTAATGCCCTTTGGTGTAATGCAACAACAACAAAAAATGACTATTATGCTACAAGATTGAAAATTATTGAGCTTATTACTAAGAAAAAAAAACAACTAATTTTAGATATTTTGCGACACTATATTTAGTGTGTAAAATTCATTACCATTGTGCAAAAAGATAAGGATGATATGTATATTAATATTAAGCTTATTTTAGGAGTAGTTCGATATTTTGTGACACTGTATTTACTGAAAAAAGCAAAAAAGCAAATTTACCAATTTTAGTGTAATCAAATAATAATAATAATAATAATTTCATGATGACGCAAAAAGATATAGATGATATGTATATTAATATTAAGCTTATTTTAGGAGTAGTTCGATATTTTGTGACACTGTATTTAGTGGAAAAAAAAGTTAATTTCACAATTCTCTTTAGTGTAATGCACAAAATAAAAATACAATAAAAAAAAATTATATAACTAATTAAATTAATACAAATTAAAATATTAGTTTTTATTTATGAAGATTTGTAATGTTTTTTTTTAAAGAAGTCTCTTCTGCTTGCCAAGCTTGCATTTATTTGTACAACAAAAAGTACAAAAACAGTAAAATTTTGAAATATTTTTGCTATTTAAAATAGCTGTTTTCTAGTTGAATATATTTTAAAATGTAATTTATTCATGTGATTTCAAAGCAGAATTTTTAGCATCATTACTTCAGTCACGTGATCCTTTAGAAATCATTCTAATATTCTGATTTGCTGCTCAAAAACATCTGCTGATCTTTGGACCTTTCTATTCATCAAAGAATCTTGAAGAAACATATACTCAACTGTTACAAATATTGATAATAATAATAGTAAAAAAAATTATTGAGCAGCAAATTAGAATGATTTCTGAAGGATCATGTGACACTAAGACTGGAGTAATAATGCTGAAAATGTAAATTGCTTTTTAAAATCTATTCAAATAGAAAGCAGTTATTTTAAAAAGTACAAATATTTCACTATATTGCTGCTTTTGCTGTATTTTGGATCAAGTAAATGCAGGCTAAAACAAACCATTGTGTCCAGACAGGATGAATCACAATGTTGACATTAAATACAGTAATGAGAATCTTGAGGAGGAGATGTGCTTTTTTTGTAATGGAAAATAATATCACAGTGCAAATAGTCTTAGCTCTGCCATTTTTTGGGATGAAATATGACCTGTAAATCGTGAAATTTACACTCAAACACAGCAGCTACCATATAAAATCAAGTCCCTCATTTGGGAATTCTGTCTCAATCCGCTCTCTCTTTCCCTGCACAGTAAATC